>CM059836.1:17469627-18069627 GCA_030444775.1 Atalantia buxifolia | reverse complement strand
TTCATTATGTTAAATTCAGTGATCTGTAATGATTGCAAAATTTAGACCCTTGGATTCTACTACTAAATCTCATCTAAATGGTTATAATTGTAAGCTCACCAAAATATTATGTAAACACCCAAACTCGATCACTCAAAGTTTGCCTATAAAGAGGCAAGAACACTTACAATTGAGATTGTGCTAGATTTTGGGAGAAATAAGAAAAGGAGAGAGAATAGTGTGGTGGATTTAGGGGTGAGCATTTTGGGTGTAAATCTAGAGTGAATTCTAGAGAAAAAAAATCTTTTTCTTTCCCTTTGTTTTCAATTTTCTTGCATTGTACTTCACAAAGTTTATTAAATAAAATGAGTTTTTGTTGAGTAGAAGAAAGTGTATATTTGTAAAGGAGAATATCATCATTTTACATTTCAAGTTTTACTAACATCTCTACTTTTATATATTTAAGTCTCTTGTGATTTAATTATGTGTGTTGTATTATAATTAAGTATTTTATGTATTTTAGGGGCATCATGGTCATTTCATAATGAACAAGAGATCAAACAGCAAAACGAACATCACTTTTGAACTCAGGACAGTCGAAAACCTTAGGAGAAGCATGAAATGAAAAATGTTACTGTTCACATATACGGTACTGTTTATGTTACTGTTCATGACACTATTCACATATACGGAACGATGATGTGGCATTGATTGATGAGCTGTCACGATCCTATTGGATTAAAATTCTTATGTACTGTTAATTGGTGACGTGGCAGTATGTTAGTGGACCAAAAATCGTGCGTACAGTACATGCATCTACACGGAATTATTTTCAACCAAACTGTGTCACTATTCAAGCCGCCCACTATTCAAACTGCGTGGTCAAATCATGTGGTCAAACCGCTTATTGTTGACTGATTACGTGGCGCAATTCTGAGCGTCCAAACTATTTTTAATTCGATGGCCATGATTTACTCAGTATATCTATAAAAAGGGAGCTTTCCCCCTAATTTAACACCCTTGAATTTATTTTTGAGTTCCATTTTCTATAATTTCTTCTCCATCTTGTATTTTCTATGTATTTTAATAAATTTCCATTTTACCTCTAGTTTAATTATAAGTAGCTAATTTTCTTTCAAACTTGGATTGAAGGTGAAGTCTCAACATGTTCCATAGGCTTTATTTGGTAAATTTATTTTCTCTTCCCCTATAATTTTTATGGGTGTTTTGACTTTTCTTCAATAGATAGTAATAATCTTGTCTAGATACCGCACTAGTTTAACCGGCTCCCTAGTACAAGGTTATTATTATTTGACATGATAAGCCCTTAACACCATATTGATTAGAGTGTGGTTCATGAGGTGTGGAATCCCCCCTCATGATTTAATTTGCAATAATAAGGAATATTTAGCATATGGTGCATGTTGATGCAGATCTATATACCCAAGTGCTTCAATTATAATAGTTTCCACTTTAATTTAATTCCGCCATTCCCATTTATATTCTAGGATAGTCTTAATCATTTTCACCAAAAATTCAATCACCCACTTAGAAAATTAATTTTACACATAATTAAAACCCATCTCCTCGTGGGATCGACACTCGTTACTATTGATCTATTCTACAATAGATTCGTGTATTTGCGAGTTCAATAAAATTTGCACAATAATGTTTTCTTTCTAAACATGAGTGACTAAATTTTCTAAACTGAGGTAAAAAGTGAAACTCTAGGATTCAAATCAGGGAATTAATTACTCTCTCAAGTGAATTTAAGTTTATTTTATTTGTTATATGTTTATAATTTGTATTTTTTTTGCTTTTGGTTACTTTTATATTATGTTAATTTGTGGAATTAGATCTTTTTGGATCTATATAGAATTTTGACATAATGTCGACACTCTAATATAGCTTTGCACATTAAGTGCTTCATCTTATATTTATCCATACAAATGTTAATTAAGAATTAAATAGCATAATAATTAACTGGCAAAAGAAATGCAAAATATAAATATGATAGAGTATTATGATCATAATTTAAAAATTAAGAATGGATCTCATAACCTTAGTATTTTTTCTAGATTGGTTTCTATTAATTTCTTTTTCTGTAATTAATTTTTGTTTAATAATTGACCACTAGATTTATAGATTTCCTACGGTTTGACCCCAAACTCACCAAGTTGTATCATAAGTAGAAACTCATATACTTAGGAATCGACGCTTTCAAGTCATGTCAATAATTAAGTAAAGTATGTTTGGGTGGATTAAGTTATGTTTATTTTTGGTTAGTGGAATAAATGCATGGCCATTAAATAATTGGCTTTGTTTATATGTGTAGTGGGGATTGATCACGAGTTCATATAAACATATGTGGTTGCCATTCCTTTCTATACACATTTCTTCACCTTTTTTCTCTCAAAATTCTTCTGTTCATCTCTTCTAAATACTCTTCTTTAATATTTTGTAAATTATTTTCACAATAAATTTAGTTTTATTTTTAATTTTAGTTATTTTATTTTTAATTTTGTATAATTTAATTTTAATAATTATTTTTATTTCAATTATACTTAACTAAATAATAATAGTTAGGGTAAGGTGAAACTCTTAGTACAAAATATGATTGAACTAAATTCTATTTTTAATTATATAAATTAAATTTTTTTCCTTTTAATTTTATCTATATTTTATATTTTGAAATTTTGATTTGCTATAGAAAGACAAGGAAATTTGATACAATAAATTCTCAATATCTTAGTATAAAGTATGGTAAAATGGTACTTTAACTTGTAGTCAAGTTGAATTTTGTCACACTAAGTATTTGATTCAAAATAAAATTATTAAGAAAATAATGATAATTTATTTAATTAATCTTTTCCGCAATAAATGTAAATATAAATGAGAAAAAAGAATTTATTAAATTATATGTATTACTAAGAGTGAATCCATAACCTAACTAATTTATTTTCAAATTTTCATTGTAATTAAATAGAATTTATTAAAATTATATTTCTAGCTCTTAGATGATATAAAAGAAATTAAAAAATTGAGTCTTTTCCTTATGAATCGATCTTGGATTCATTGAGTTATGTTGTAACAAGACATTCTTAGGAGTTATAGATTATTTTGAGTCATTTCATCTAGGATAAAGGGTTGTCATTTGATGAATTTTTTTCCCATCTTGAATATTATCTCATAACACTCCTCTACTTTTTTTTTTCTCTTCTCGCACAACTACAACCCTAGCTTCAGTTGGAAACTTCAATGCATAATGATAAATTGAAGTTGTTGTCGGAGATTTCGAAATATAAAATTAGAGAGAGAAAAAGTCAGCATTTTCTCTCTTGAGTCATTTTTTGCTTACATTTAAGTGAGAATAAAGGGTATATTTATAGGCAAAATTGATTTCACTTCAGCCTTAGTTACTATGATGACAAATGTCTGTAAGAAATAATACAATGGGCCACGCCAATTCTCAGCCTAATGTGCAGCTTGTTAACGAAAACAAAGAAGCCCAACACTATGCTATTGTCTTCTTAATTGAAGAGACCTGTCAAGTGAGCTATAACAGCCTTGTTGTTAAAGGTAACGTGGACAACTAGTTATAAGAAGATAGAATACTCTTTTCATACATAGTATACAACATGGAAAAATATTGTAAGTCGTTTTATGCTAGGAATACACACCTATGGCTAGATTAACAGTTAGGTTACTTGGGGATCACAAAACCCTTATGTACAAATTCATGCTTATGTAATAATATCAATGCAATGAATATTCAAAAGCAAAGGCCTATCATTATCTCAACGTTCAAAATTCTAACTTGGTATTAGAGCCACTGCAATGGCAAAAAACAATTCAAACATAGCCCCTCCAACTAGCAACAACCCTTAAACAAACACTATTCAAACCAACCTTCCTTCATCCAACAACAGCCCTCTTTTAAACCCTGTTCAAAATAGCCTTGCCCCTTAAAACAACCAACTTCTAAGCCCCAATCAAAACCATTCTTCATTTGTATTTACAGCCCCTGTCAAGTTGAACAAGTCTAACTATTTACTTTAGAGGTCTAAAGTCCTACCAACAGTAAGAGCTAATGGCCTAGAAGGTTTCCTCAACATAACAAGACCATGCCTAAATAGAGAGCACATCTTAGTAGGTGATAATGGCACTGTCACCACAACTAACAAGTCTAAATATTTTTTATGGCTTATACAAGATCAAAACCGTTATTCATTAGTTGTACGTGGCGTTGTTTACACCGGAACTACAATAGTACAAGACTGTTCTTAGGGCCAGTAGCCCGCAAGTTCTGGTTTCCAGCCAATACACACTTATCTATCAAATACCAAATTTGAAAATTATAATAGAAAACAGTTTTTCATGATACCACCCGAAAACACGGTCACTCTAGACCTTCAAAGAGGGTGAACGTTGTGAGAAAATAATTTTTTTTTTACAAAATCGATTTTGGAGGATAAAATCAGGACCTTTCTGATGCACAGAATCCTTAATCTTTAAGGCAAGTGCAGAGCATACTCAGTGTAGAAAATTAGAGGTGAATGTATTTTTACTAACTCAAATAACTTCTTTGATTCCTAAAAGAAAGAAAGATTTAAAGAGACATGATTCGAGATAAAGGAAAACTGAATTCTTGATTATTTCTTAAATTTTACATAAGAGGGAGAGACCTTTATATAGAGACCTAGAAGTAAAGAGATAAGGTAGGACCCTTATATTTTACAAAAGCTTAAAATGATTAAAGCAAAAACATTCACACAAATCATGCTATAAAAACACATTTTAGACAAGACAGGACCCTTATCTAATTATTAAAGCAAACTTTAATAAAAATTCACGTGCTTCGTCAGTCATCATAGAGTGGATCGGAACCTTGATGGAGACACGTCACTGGTTTGTTTTTCATATTGCTTTCTGGCGTGCAATATCTATTGTCGGATCAGATATTCTTCATCTTTATCATTGATTTCTTTGGGAGCTTAAGACTCTGGTTCGGGTTCTGTGACTGTGTACTGTGAATCTTCAGTGGGAAGAAGGGAATAGAAATCTTCCCATAGGTCTTGGGAATCTTGGAATAGTACATTGGTGTAGTCAAGACGTTGTTCTGTGACAAGAATTCCTTGAGGACCAGAACTTGATCCTAGAGTACAGGCTTGAACTTTGGGTACAATCTCAAGAGTGTGAGATGGTCCAACTAATGTGTGGTGGATGTTTGTGACATGTGGTTAGACATTATTGAGTTCCATGAGATAAGCTTTGAGGATTGATCTTACTGATGGGTCATGTATGAGAGGAAATGGGTGAGGATACGTTTTTCATTCATATGTTATGTTTTATGTCCAATAGTCTTTTGTCGCTGGATACTGGAAGTAAAGTCTGTGAATAATGAACACTGAGGTAAAGAGATCTGCTTCTTGGTCTGGGATTCTGTCTAACTGGTAGAAACTGAAGATATTTTGCAGCTGTTTAAGCCACCATGTAGGTAGTGAAAACCACTCAAGAAGTGTTCATAACAAAGTGGAGGCAAATTCTGGAGTTGAAATGTGCCGAAAGACTGGCCTAAGAGGAACGACAAGGTTTGTGGCATACAAGGTGGTGAGACACCATATGTACCATAACTCATCTTCGGAGATGGTTAGGTTGGTGAGAGTGAGACTTGTGAGGAACATATTTTCTAAGTAGAGAGAGGAGAGCCGTTCAGGTTTTGTAGTATGGATATTGAAGAAATAGCTATAAAGGAATTTCTTAGCAAAGTCTTGGATTTGATAAGCTGATCTGAAAGGAACGTTCCGAGGGAATGACTTTTGGATGAGAGCTTTGAATGGAAGTTGGTGATTCATGGCTATTTCTGGAATGGTGTGAATAGAAGAGATGAGAGCATGTTTATTTATAGTAGGTCTTGTAAGGAATTCAAGAAAGAGGTTCTATTCACCTTTAATGTGCTGGACTGTAAAGTTTTTGAGAGTGAGCAGTTGCTTGTCAGGAAGCAACTTGTTTTTGAAATCAAAGATTTTTGGAAAAGAAAAGTTATCCATCTTGATAAGGAATTTGTGGCTGATTAGATGAAATTGGAATTTTTTAATTCCATACTTTACCGCCAAAATCTCTTTGTAGATCACATGATAGTTTTTTTCTGAGTCTTTGAATTGTCCGCTTGCTAGAGCACAAAAATGGTCTGAATCAACAATTCTTTCTAAGAGGATAGCACTCTAATATTCATCACTGGCATATATTTAAGGGATGCGTTGGCCATTTGTGGGAATTCTGAGTAGAGGAGGTGACTGAGCTATCTTTAATTACTTTACAGCTTCTGTCTATTCTGGGCCCTATGTTTGGGACTGTTTTTTGAGCATGCGTGAAAGCTTGTTAGTGTGGACCGCAACTTTTGGGATAAAGTCTCAGACATAATTAACAATTCCATAGAACTGTTGTATCTACTTTTTGTTGAGATTTGTGTCCGGAAACTTTAATAATTCTTTTGCAATGTGTGGTCCATGATGGTAATGACCATCTTTCAACACCATGCCAAGAAAGTTAATAGATTCCTTTCCTATGTTGCTTTTCTTTTCAGAAAGCATGATGCCATATGTGTTCCACAATCTGAAAGAAATCTAACAAGAGTTGTTTGTGATTCTCGTGATCTTGTGAGAATAACAGCACATCATCAATGTAAATTAAAGCATGATGGAGAATAGGAGAGAAAATCTTGACCATTGATTTCTGAAACAAGGATGTAGCAACTTTGAGGCCGAAAGACATAACAGTCCGTTGGTACTGAGCATCTGGGATGCAGAAGGCTGTTTTAGGCCGATCAGTTGGTGAAATGCCAAGTTGTCAAAAACCAGCTTTAAGATCAAACTTAGAGAAAATTTGGGCCCCTTGAAGTTAAACGAACATTGACTGTATCTTGGGAAGCGGGAAATTATCATCTTTAATAAATGAATTAAGTGGCTAGTAAACAATAACTAATCTCTTTTTTCCACGAACTAACTCAGATCTTTTTTCAACATAGAAAGCTTGACAAGCCTAATCTGAATCAATTGGTTCAATACGACCTTGTTGAAGCAATTGAGAGCATTCTTGCTTTGCAAGTGAGAGATCAGTAGCAGTCATACCCGGATGAGAAGCTTTTATGGGATTGACATCTTCATTGAGTTTGAAGGGAAGATAGATAAAAAAACTGTTCATTTTCCAGAGTTGTGAGGGGTGTTTAAATTGTGAATGATTTTCTGGACAGAAGTGGAGAAATTTTTTAGAAATGTTGTGGTATGGAGAATGTCTATCTGATAATATATACAGACGTAGAGTATCTATATATGGAAGAAACATTTGTTTGAATTTGATTCTCGAATGGGTGATGAAGAGATTTTTTACCAGTTGAAGGATGTTAAAACCTATGAGCAAGTCTTCGTTTGGTAGATGAGAGGCAATGAGTTTTTTTTCCAAATAATGCAATTTGGAAAGAATTAAATACCAATGGGTTTTGGGTAATCAATTTGGTTTCAAAGATTTCTCCATTTACGGCTTTGAAAAACTTTGAATGATTTTCCCAATAACTTGAAGGAAGAACAGAGGGATCAATCATACTGGTTTCTGCTCCAGTATCAATAAAACCAATGACAGGAATAGATTTATGGAATTTAGAAGGAAGAATTGAAAGCTTGATTAAAGGACTGAAAGGTTTAGAAATTCGGTTGATATTTTGGACTGTAGAAATGACTGAGATATCATCGGAGTTAGATGATTCTGCAATAATAAAAGCAGTTTGTTCATTTTTTTCTGACTGCTCTGAGAAATTGGACTCAACATCTTTATTTTCAGAAAGTATTGAAGAATGCTGGAGATGTTGTATGAGTCGGACAGCTTTTGCAGACTTGTGCTGATAATATCTGGCAAAATGGACGGGTTTCTTGTAAATGAAACAATGGTTGTGTTTTTTCTTTCTGTACCGAGATGGATATTTCTTTTTGAAGTACCGGAAGGGTTTTTTGGAATTTTTGGAGGAGGATCTGTGGAAGTGTTTTTGAAAATGTCTCTTCTTCTTGGTAGGGCAAGCACATTTCTTTTCATCTCTGCACTCAATTTTGAGATAAGGCTTTTTATAGGCTGAGGAGAAAGGTTGCTTGTTTTCAATAAGGTCTTTGAAGAATTCTGTCTGTTCACAGATTTTATCTAGGCATAACATAGTCGCCTGGAAAATCTTTCCAAGAGAGATGTTAGCTATGTCAAGATTAGAAGCTGTGAGTTGTCTTTGCAGTTCTGGTTGCAGTTCTGAAGGAAGAAAAGCTATAAACACATGTTTCAATGTTGGATCATTAAATCCATTCAGCTTGTAGAATAACATGCTCATTCGCTCGTAATGCATTTCCAACTAATGTCATTTGAGAGAACAACATTTCATCTGATGATATTCTTTTCTCTTTGCTTCATTAGAGGCTGTTTTTTCTCCAGTGAATTGTTCATAGATGACAGCGAGAGCAGTAGCAATTGTGGTTTGAATAAACTGAAGTTGTCTGTATTCTCTCAGACTTTCAAGCCAATCCTGTAGGGAACCTGTTGAACGGGATAAAAACTCTCGGAGGATTGATTCTGATTGAGCATTTGGTTTTGTCATCTGGAGATCAATCCATGTTGTAAATTCTTGATGTCTAACTGGCCATTTTTTACGAGGAATGTTATCAAATGTAAACCAAGATGAGGAAGATGGTTTTGATGAATAATCAGCAGTGGGTTGAAGCATTGGTGGTACTGGCTCAGTATGTGACGTTTGAGCATTGTTTTCATCATCAGAACTTTCAACAACAGGGGTTGAGATGCTTGGTTCTTCTGCTTTAGTTGCCATTAGCAGACCAGATATATCAGCATATTCTGATTCTGAGTAAGAGGAAGTGTTGTTTCAGTCTGTGGATGAGTATGAGGAGAATGAAAACTGATCTGGTTCACGATCAGATTCAGAAGATAATTGCTGACTTTCAACACCATGGTAATGGTATTGACCAACTAGATCTTTATCTTTCTTGGGTGGTTCAGAAGTTGTTGTTGGGGAATCTTCTGGTGGAACAAAAGAAGATGAAGCTTTAGATTTTGTTTTTGGTTTTGGATCTGAAATGTTTACCTTTGATTTAGGCTTTTTCGACGAAAAGGGTTTTGTTTGAGGAATATTTAGAGTTGGAGAGTGGAGATGGGAGAAACCAAAGAATTGGTTATTATAAACAGGTTGAGGTCTGGGTAGTAAATAGAAGGGTTGATAACTGTCAAACATTAGAACTGGAATTGTATGGATTGTGTTTTAGTAAACAATGATGGTTGAGCTTTATCAGCATCAATTCTGGCTAATTCTGCTTTGAGCTTTCCAATCTCTGCTTTTTTTCTAGACCACATACTTGATTATTGATCATCATTCTGAGATCTCTATCTAACTCAGAGATTTTGTCTTGTAGATTTATGTTAATTTGTTCAAGACGATTGCTGATGGAATCAACTTTTGTTTCAGTTTGTGAGACTTAATTTTCAACTCGATCAATCTTTTTTCCAAGTTGATGCAGTGTTTGATTTTGGATATTAGCATTTTTTGTTTGCCAATTCAAAATAGCTTCATACTGTTTTAGTGCCTCAGGTCGTCCAGAAAAAGATAAGAGTCTACTTTATCTCTTTGCTTCCAGGTCTCTATATAAAAGCTTCTCACTCTCATGTAAAATTCAAGAAATAATCAAGAATTGAGTTTTCCTCTATTTTGAATCATGTCTCTCTAACTGCAACCAGAACTGCGAAGACAACTCACAGCTTCTAATTTTGACATAACTAACATCTCTCTTGGAAAGATTTTCCAGATGACTATGTTATACCTAGATAAAATCTGTGAACAGAAAGAATTGCTTCTCATTCCTTTTAGGCCAGTCCTTCGACACATTTCAACTCTAGAATTTGCCTCCACTTTGTTATGGACACTTCTTGAGTGGTTTTCACCACTTACATGGTAGTGTAAACAGCTGTAAAATATCTTCAGTTTCTACCAGTTAGACAGAATTCCAGACCAAGAAGCAGATCTCTTCACCTCAGTGTTCATTATTCACAGACCTTACTTCCAGCATCCAAAGACAAAAGACTACTAGACACAAAACATAGCATATAAATAGAAAACTTATCCTCACCTCTTTCCTCTCATACATGACCTATCGGTAACAACAATCCTCAAAGCTTATCTCATGGAACTCAATAATGTCCAACCACCTGTCACAAACATCCACCACACATTAGTTGAACCATCTCACACTCTTGAGATTGTACCTAAAGTTCAAGCTTGTACTCCAGGATCAAGTTCTAGTTCTTAAGGAATTATTGTCATAGAACAACGTCCTGACTACACCAATGTCCTATTCCAAGATTCCCAAGACCCAAGGGAAGATTTCTATTCCCTTATTCTCACTGAATATTCACAGTACACAGTCACAGAACCCGAACCAGAGTCTCATGCTCCCAAAGAAATCAATAATAAAGATGAAGAATATCTGATTCGACCGCCGGAAAGCAATATGAAAAAAAAACCAATGACGTGTCTCCATTAAGGTTCCCATCCACTCCATGATGACTGACAAAGCACATAAAGCTTTATTAAAGTTTGCTTTAATAATTAGACAAGGGTCCTGTCTTGTATAAAGTGTGTTTTTCTAGCGTGATTTGTGTGAATGTTTTTGCTTTAATCATTTTAAGCTTTTGTAAAAGATAAGGGTCCTACCTTATCTCTTTGCTTCCAGGTCTCTATATTAAGGCCTCTCCCTCTCATGTAAAATTCAAGAAATAATCAAGAATTTAGTTTTCCTCTATCTCGAATCATGTCTCTCTAAATCTTTTCTCTCTTCTAGGAATCAAAGAAGTTATTTGAGTTAGTAAAGATACGTTCACCTCTAATTTTTTACACTGAGTATACTCTGTTCTTGCCAATAAAATTGTTCTCTCACAATGTTCATCCTCTTTGAAGGTCTAGAGTGATCGTGTTTTCGGGTGGTATCATGAAAAACTGTTTTCTATTATAATTTTCAGATTTTTTATTTGATGGATAAGTGTATATTGGCTGGAAACTAGAACTTGCAGGCTACTGGCCCTAAGGACAGTCTTGTACTGTTGTAGTTTCGGTGTAAACAACGCTACGTACAACTATCCAGTTGAGTTTTCCTCTATCTCGAATCATGTCTCTCTAAATCTTTTCTTTCTTCTAGGAATCAAAGAAGTTATCTGAGATTACTAATGATACCACCTCTGCTTGTTTTGTTGGCTCTGATACCATCTAGGTAGTTGTACATGGCGTTGTTTACACCGGAACTACAATAATACAAGACTGTCCTTAGGGCTAAGAGCCCGCAAGTTCTGGTTTCCAACCAATATACACTTATCCATCAAATACCAAATCTGAAAATCATAATGGAAAACAATTTTTCACGTCATTCACTGAAGGTATTCTAGCCTCAGTAACCAACTACACAACTTCTGTAACACTCCACTTAAATATTTATTTTAAAATTATTTAAAAAATTGTTACTTTTTAATATAAATACGAATTCTAAAAAAAAATTACATAGCAAGCAAAACTTCCTTATAAAAGATAGGAGAGATACAAAGATTTCTTAGTATATTTCTCAAAAATTTTATTATTACTAAAGTTAAGACATTTATTTTTTTATTGAAACAAAGCTAGTTGAGCCTATCATAAACCCAAGGTTTGTTATGCCTATATACACTTCGCCTTGGTTAGGGCTTGGCGCTAGCTTGCCCTACTCATCGTTCCTTGCAATATAAGGACTTTTTGAGTTAATGTCCAGTAAAATAACACTTTGATGCATGTATAAATTATTATCCATATAGATGATCATATTAAGTTTTTAAAAGAAACTTAGAAAATACAAAACAATTTTATTAGGGCCCTAGGTATGTTGCACTACAAAGCTAGCATTTTTACTCTTTAAATAATACGCCATTAGGCCTGATTAATTGCTCTTTTGGACGATAAGTATCGTCATCCCTAAAAGATTACCTTTTACTAAGCTTAGAGGGCCTCTTTGGGACCTTTACCACCTTATAGTACAACAACCCGTTTTTCAGAAATTCATTTTCTAAAACGTTTTCTTATAAAGTAATCAATGCAACTTATATCATAACATGTGAAGTTCCTAGAAGAACAACAGAATTAACATACAATGGTATTTAAGAACAACATTCTTTAATGCAAGCGGTAGTGCCGTTCATATGGAGATTAAACAAAATGGGACTATAATATAGGCGGCAGAACCAACCATAGCATAATTGAGAAAAATTATAATAGATTAGGCGGCGTGGCCAACCATACAAGGAGTAAATAAGAAAATATCACAATATAAACAACATAACTGACCATATAAAAATTTAGATTATAACTCATCACATTATAGTAGTCATCAAAAGATAAAGGAATTGTTAAAATGAAGTTAAGTATGAAAAGAATTTTATCCCTACATTGCAGTTGAAGTGTTACTTACCTTTTAACCTTGACTTCTCCAGACCTTTCTAAATTGAAGAATTTTCTACTCTCAATGTTATGACTTAGAATAGAAATGGGTGAAATTTCTAGGTTGCATTAAAAATGAAAGGGGCTTGAGGTATTTATAGGATTTCTTTAAGCTAATGGACGGCTAAGAGCTTGCCACCATAACTCTTAATCAATGGTTGAGATTATGATTGTTATGTTATTGTAGTTACTAACCATTTCTGAATTTTGAGTTGAAGATTGCTGAATATGGAGTTTAGTTACTCTAGAAATGCATCTTCATAGTCTTAGTGTTTAATTAAAATAAACAAAAAAAAAACCAAATTGTTGAATTTTTTTCCGATATTATTAAATAACCCTTTTTGTCTACCTCAGCCATCTTGAGAGATTCAACAGACCAGTCAAGACAGACATGCGACAAATGATGGTGGTGGTAAGTTGAGATTTTATAATACCTAATCCTTTTGTATCCTTAGTGAGCAACAACTAAAGGTAGTAGTCATTTTACCAAAAAAAAGAAAATAAAAAAAGAAACACTCTCACTTAGAAACCAGGTCTCCTGCCTTAGTAAGCAAAGGGTATTCTCGTCAAACGATGAGAGATGATCAAAATTATTAGAACTCTTACTTAGTAACGGGCCTTTTGCCTCAACAAGCAAAGAGTGTTCGCATTAAATAGTGAGAGTTCGATTTGTCCATCCTAGCTCTTGCTTAATAACCAAGTCTCTTACTTGGATTATGTCAGTCTTAAAAGAAATTAATGTGATGTCTTCAAAAAAACCAATCATTTGGAGTGACAACATTAGTACAGCAGCAATAGCAGTAAATCCAGTATATCGCTCCAGGACTAAACATATAGAAATAGACCTTCACTTCATTCGAGATAAGGCAGCTAACAATGAGATTGATATCAGATACATTCCAAGCAAAGATCAAATTTCAGACATTCTCATAAAACCACTCTCATACAGCAAGTTCAATTACTTTTAAAGTAAGCTCTAGGTCTGTCTACCACCCCTGAGCTTGAGGGGGCGTGTAAGAAATAATTCAATGGGCCACTTCAATTCTCAGCCCAATGTACAACTTGTTAACTAAAACAAAAAAGCCTAGCACTGTGCTATTATTTTCTTAATTGAAGAGACCTGTCACTGTCAAGTGAACTGTAATAGTTTTCTTACTGAAGGTAATGTGGACAACTGGTTATATTAAGACAAAATACTTTCTGCATACATAGTACACTGCATGGAGAAATTTTTTAAGCCGTTGGATGCTAGGGCTACACAAACCTATGGCTAGATTAACAATTTAGGTTACTTGGAGAGCACAAAACCCTTATGTATAAATTCATGTTTATGTAATGATATCAATACAATGAATATTCACAAGCAAAGGCTTGTTATTATCTCAACATTCAAAATTCTAACTATGTCGTTGTTCTTATGACATCTGGCAATACTTTTCTTCTTGTGCTAATACTGAGTGACATATGAGCATGCAAGCCTATTTGCAATTAGAGGAGGAAGTGTTTCAATCTTAGGTTGTTTTTCTTAAGATCCTGGGATCATAGGAACCTTGAAACTTAAGAGGTTTATCCTAAGTGGTTTGTCTTAGAATTCTAAAATTGTAGGAACCTTAGAACCTTTAAGATTTGTCCTAGCATCTTGGCACCCTAGGAGTCTTAGAACCTTGGAACATACGAAGTTTATCCTAGGTGTTTTTTTTTTCCTAGAATAGGATCGTAGAAACCTTAGAACATTTATGGTTTGTCCTTAGAGTCTTGGAACCTTTGAACCTAGGAGATTTATCCTAGGCGGTTTTTTTTTCGGATAAGATTGTAGAAACCTTAGAACCTTTGGGGTTTGTCCTAGGATCTTGGGATCATAAGAGTCTTGGAATCTAAAAGGTTTTTCTTACATAGTTTCTCATAGGAACTTAAGAAATTTATCCTAAATAATTTGTCCTATGATAGGATCCTAGGAATCTTGGAATCTTTGGAGGATTTTCCTAGGATCCTTAGAATCTTAGAACCCGGGAGCCTAAGAGATGTTACCTTGGGTGGTTTGCGAATCTCTTCTTGTGCTTTATAGGGACCATAATTACTTAGGCCTTAGTTGAGCCTATTATATTTTTGATAAAACACAGTTAATGCAATATAATATAGTGTGCCAAAAGCAACCCTAAGCGGTTGCAATTTGGTTGCATTAATTGTAAACTATTAATGATAAATGACTGTATAATTCCCTACAATAACCAATTTAATTAGTTAGAGGCAAGAAATTTCAAAATTCATTTTTTTGCCCCTTAATGCTCGATCTAAATTAAATGTGTTTCATTATTCTTCGCTTACAACATTGAAAATTTAAGTTGTAGCCAACAATTTAATTCCCCCCTCAACCCCCCCCCCAAAAAAAACTTTAATCAAATTTGTAACAATATCCATTTAACATCGTGTACTTTCTTCATCATATTTCTATATATTCTGCTGCCTAAAACATTGGCATAGTCTATTTAATGATAAAAAATACTTATTTATTCCAAAAATCTTATCGAATTTTTTTTGTGTTGTATAGTTGTATTTTGAGTAAAACTTTTGAAGGATTAAATAAAATATTATGTATGTATTATCAAAAACTCAAATTTTGGATGGTTTGGAGAGCTGTTCCAAAAAAATTAAATGATCTAAAATATTCTTGATTTATTTTTTAATCTTATTTCATTTCTTTCATAACATATATAACTTTAAAAATTTATCCATTAAAGTTAATTTTACAATTTACCCCAACTAAAGTTTTTTTTCTTTTCTTTTCATAAAAACTTTATTTATAAAACTATATTAATAAAAATTCTATCTAAATAAGCCCAATGAAAAGCTATAGCAGACAAAGCTTTGTATAGAAATTGAAACTTTGCAATGAATTGTTAACCAAGGACTTGAGATAAATTGTTTAGTAGCAAACCACAATGATACTTATTAGTAATTAATATTGACTTGTGTCTTATATATCATCATCATTGTTTTCGGACTCTACTTTCTTCTTTTTACTGTAAATGAGTTGGTTTAAATTTGCTTCATCCACAATTCATAGACCCCTAAATCACATTATCCTACTTCTTTTTTTGGTCATTTCTTCCCATTTGCAACGCATTTTCCCTTTTCTTTTTAAAATTATAACCTAAAATCAGAGATCAAGCACTCTTAACCCATCCCATACCTTAAGAAATTTTGATGGGAATAGTGAGGGTATAAGAATATAAGTAGAATACCAGTAACAGGTATTAGAATCAAAATCTCTCTCTTTCCATTATTATCCCAACTATCTTCTCTCTTTTCAAACCCCACATATACCAAGAGATTGAAATAAATATTTAACCACTAAAGAGGAAATTTGGTTAGATATTCTATGGAAGCATTAGCAATAATAGTACATCCAAATTATAAATTACCACATACATTAGGACATTATACAAAACAAATATATTTAGGATGGAGATAAATATGACGGAGATATGCACTCTATAGTCTTAGACTTTGATTTTTTTTCCTCTTCAAAATTTGGTTATTGGCTATGCCCTCGATCGGATTTTATCGATTTTCCTTTTTTTTAACTCCTGGCTTCTAATTGCCCTTAGTTGCCCTCCTTTTATTTTTGAATAAACTTGGACAATGCAGCTTGTACTCTTATTTTCCGTTAACTTCGATCTTATCATTTGATTTCAAATCCTCAAATTAAACAGTTCATAGAGATGAATTGTTCGTTAAATAAATGGTGTGTTTACTTCATGGAATAAGAATGAGCTGAGAATATGAATAGGCTGCTTGTTTTCGACAGATTTTGGGTGTGCTAAAATGGCTAATCTATCTAGAACAATGAATTTATATTTTTGGGGGAGACGGGGTACCTCCCTAGTTTGTTGTGTGCGATGCTTTTATGAGTTCGGAGAAGGTGAGAAGGGAAGAGGTAAGTGGTAACAATGGTGAAGGGTTCGAACCAAGAAAAATACCCCTTGAGATGAGCTACACACCTGCAAAACAGTGAAACCGAGGTTAGAGGTGAAGCCGGGGGGTACCCCGGCGATCACACTCCGACGCTCAAGTTAGCAAACTCAAGCTTTTATCATGAAGAGAGCTGGCTAGCCCTCTGTAAATTAGGGTTTTGAGGTTGAAGAAAACCTATTTTCGGAGTGTGAGTGGTGATGGAGAGTGAGAACCTTTTTTTTTTCCTTTGAGAATAAAACCTAGGCACATTTATATATAGTGTACCTTAGCTATCACGTGGCATATCCTCTTTGGCTGACGTCTTTTTCTCTTTCTTATGATTTTTGGGCCGTTATACACATGCTTGGGGATCAAGAATGACGTTCGCGGCGTATCTCACATTTTGGAAACGTGGCGCGTCGTGGCCGGGAGTGGTCCCGGGGTACCTCTGCGGTGGGTTGTCGGGTAGGGTTTGGGACCACTGTCCTTGGGGTAGTGAACTTTTTTTTTGCGAAATGACAGCGGCTATTCCCATTTTTCAGTAGACGTTTTGGCATTTAATCATGACAAAATCAAATATTATTCCTCATGTGATGGAGACATTTCTCATGGCGGATTTTTCTCGAAACCGATGTGCAGGGTACCCCAAATAAAATTTTGGGGGTACCCTGAGTCACTCCCCAATTGTGTGGGGTACCTCTAGCTGAGGGGGTATGTTAAGTTATTCTTCGAATTATGGAGGGTACCTCGAGTCACTCTTCGAGTCATGGAGGGTACTTCGAGTTGCTCTCGAGTTATAGAGGGTACTTCGAGTTGCTCTCGAGTTATAGAGGGTACCTCGAGTTGCTCTTGAGTTATGGAGGGTACCTCGAGTCGTGGGGGTACCTCGAGTTACTCTTCGAGTCATGGGGGTACCTCGAATTACACTGAACTTATTCCATTAGTCGACACGTGGCGTTCTGCTATCTTTCTTATTTTTCCCCAAACAACAACCCCCTAGTTTCTTTTTTAAGAAGTGCTTGGAGGCAAAAGAAACTTACATAAAAAGTAGGAGCGGCACGTGGCGATATGAAGTTTAGCTTGATGGGCAGCTGAATAGTTTCACCCTCTAGGGGTACCCTGAGAACCCAAAAATAAAAGATGGGCTCTCTCTCCTATTTGCTAAAAATGGCTGTCAATTTGGAGAAGTTGAAGAGGGTGGAGTGATTGACTCAAACTTTTCTTTTGCTTTTAAGGATGAACCACCAAGTATGGGTTACAATTGTGAGGGTACCCCCATCACCTATATTTTTTTTTCGGTGAAGGCTTCTATGCGTTCTTTGGCCATTTAAGAAGCAATTCGTTGATTATCCTGGGATCCACTTGATTGAAGAGTACCTTTCCTTTATGTACTTCGAAGACAAAAATAAAATCATAGGGCTACCTTCCTGCAACTTTCGAGGTACCCTGCGGGGAGAGAAAATGGTTGACAATGCTTTTGAGTGCATTGATAATAAATTTGGTGGTGCCAAGTGGAGAAGTGGATAGATAAATCGGTTATCTTAAAGGTGATTGAGAATAGCAACATCTCGGTTTGAAAGCCCACGAAGATAACTTGGGGTACCTTAAAGACACCATCAGGTACCCTGATATCAATGCCTGCGCTTCTGCTGTTTCTAGCACTTTTATTGATCCCCTTATCTTAAGAAATGAAAGTGAAGATGACCATCTTGCTGTATAACCTTGCTCGGCATTACTGACAAAGTGCATGGGGTACCTCGGGTTTAAGCTTGGATATTCACCGAGCTATCTGTACTTTGGAACAACCCAATTTCATCAAACATATGGTGATTCCTCCGGATATGCTTGTTGCTTATCTCAAACTTTCTTAGAGTTCCTCTTGGTGTATTTGAGGAGTGACTTTCTGGCGTGGGGTACCTCAGGTACCTTTCATTAGTGTATGGCGATTTTCATAGAAATGCTTGCCGCAAATCTTCACAAAACTTGTGGCGATTCCTTTTGAGAGATGATGGAAAACCTCATGATTCACCATTCACTCTAAATCAAATATGAAAGACAAATAGTAATAAAGGTGGGCTGCCCGCCTACCCTTATGCAAGATGGTCGAAAACCTCATGATCCACCATTCGCATGAAATCCAATAGACAATATAGATTGAGATAAAGGTGGCGGCTCGCCTACCCTTATGCGAGATGGTCGAAAACCTCATGATCCACCATTCGCATGAAATCCAATAGACAATATAGATTGAGATAAAGGTGGCGGTTCGCCTACCCTTATGCGAGATGGTCGAAACCTCATGATCCACCATTCGCTTGAAATCCAATAGACAATATAGATTGAGATAAAGGTGGCGGCTCGCCTACCCTTATGCGAGATGGTCGAAACCTCATGATCCACCATTCGCTCAGAATCAAATATGGCGAACAAATAATGATAAAGGTGGTTACTAGGGTGCCCTTTTTTTGGATGATGTTGAGTTGATTTTCATAATAGTATGGAACATGGTACCTCGGGTACCCTGAGAATAAGGTGATCTCTCGGATACCATCTTGCTTCATAATAAACAATGCTCAACGACATATATAGAATTAGTTTAATGGTGAACATGTTCTTATAGCATTTCAAGCTACTCATCCATATCAAACAATCGAGAGGCATATAAAAGAGCACACATTATCAAACTTTGTAAAGAAAATGCATTCATAGAGAGTGGCGATATGGATTATTATATGACACTATTTTTTTACCCTAAGGAGAATATGGGGGATCCCGGGATCACTTGTCATTGTCATTAAAGTTTGGAAAACTGACTAGGGTACCCCACATGGGTACCCCACATGGTCAAGCATATATTTCAAACACACAAGTATTAAAGAAAACAAACAAAATAAGCAGAAGGAGGTAGAGTGTTATCACTTTACTAGTAGTATGATTTTTCTTTGTTGTTCTTCCGAAAGGTTGGAGTCTATTTTGATCGTCTTTATTGGATCGGTGGGCAAATCGAAATCGAAATTAGGTCTTCAATCGGGGTACCCCGTTTTTTATCTTTGGGTATTCGAAAATCCAAAGGTGCCTCCAATTCACATTTGGGCTCAATCTGGTCTCTGGGTACCCCCGCATAACTCTAGAGTAACTAGTTATGGGGTACCCCACCACCGAGGCCTCGGTGGTAGCTCTTGCTGCTCCGGTGGTGGTGATCTTGGAAGTTGGGGTACCCTTGAAATTCTCGGAGGAGGGTACCCTCGCCCACGTGGTGCGACTCTTGGGGGGCTCCGAAGTCGGGGTACCCTCGGTATTGGGGCTTCCATTCTCTTGGGCTTCTCTTTGTTTTTCGTGACCTCGGCCCTATCTTCTTGGCGCTTCAAATGGCATTTCTCATCCATCTCTACTTGCTGCAGAGCCCGAGAACGGGCTTCCAATATGAAAGTGGGCGCTTCTTTTGAAAAGAACGCCATAGCTTACCCAACCTCAAATTCTTCTCAAAATGGGTCAGCGTGTATTGGTTTCCAAAGGCTCCGGTTCGCAGCACCTCTTGGTGGAAGCGGCTCACATATTCTGCCAAAGGTTCGGCTTCCCCTTGCTTGATAAAAGCGAGTTTGGAGGCTACCCTGTCTTCGGTAGAAGCATAGGAGAATTCTTTAGTGAATTCAGACAACAATTGATGCAAGGAAGAGATGCTACCAGCCTTCAACGACCGAAACCACGACTTCGCTGGTCCTGCAAGTGTGTGTGTAAACATCCTACACATGGCGTTTCTCATCAACCCTTTTATCAAAGCATTTGATCACGGATAACTCGGCGTGCTTGGTGCCCGAGTATTGGGGTATTTGAGGCATTGTGAACGCTTCGGGAAGAGCTGCCGTCCGAACCTCCATAGTGAATGGCGAGTGGTAGGCCATTGTTGTTGGAGCACTTGTGATGTTTTGCTTCTCGGAGAGGAGCTTCACCTGGGCTTCAAGGTTTTCCATTTTTTCCATAAGCCCGGGGGGTACCCTGGGGGTTTGACGATGTCGCCCCATTTGAGAAACCCTTTTGGCGTTCAACTTGTCACGGAGATCCTCGTGGGCACGTTTTGCACGCCTCGCACCCTGGCTGCTGCGAGAATTGCAAGAGGCGGTAGAACGCTCGTCTTGGAATCCCTCAGTTTGAAACTTAGAACGGGTACCCGTTGGCCTATGTTTTGGCTTGCTAGCCTCGGGTACCTCTGTCCTCACCATAACTTTCGGTTTCTTTTGAGAGGAGTATCTAGTGTCACCGGTGGGTGCGGACCTTCCGGCACCCAGGATCCGACCGCCCTAAGGATTGCATGGGCCAAATCCTCAAAGCGCTTGCAAGAGATGGGTTCTTCCTCTTGTCGAATCGGTCGATTGTTTGACACCTTGCCCTTATGCTTGGATCACTACCATCACCATCTTTGTCATCGCCCATCCTTGTTCTGGGTACGTCGGGTGCCATGTATTGGAGTAGACACAACAACTAGCTTGGTAATCGCGGTGGAGGCTTTTGTGCGTTTCCCACAGACGGCGCCAATTGTTTTGACAGATTTTGGGTGTGCTAAAATGGCTAATGTATCTAGAACAATGAATTTATATTTTTGGGGAGACGGGATACCTCCATAGTTTGTTGTGTGCGATACTTTTAGGAGTTCGGAGAAGGTGAGAAGGGAAGAGGTAAGCGGTAACAATGGTGAAGGGTTCGAACCAAGAAAAATACCCCTTGAGATGAGCTACACACCCGCAAAAAGTGAAACCGAGGTTAGAGGGAAGCCTGGGTGGCCCCGGCGATCACACTCCGACGCTCAAGTTAGCAAACTCAAGCTTTTATCATGAAAGAGCTGGCAGCCCTCCGTAAATTAGGGTTTTGAGGTTGAAGAAAACCTAAGTGGTGATGGAGAGTGAGAACTTTTTTTTTTTTCCTTTGAGAATAAAACTGGCACATTTATATATAAAAATCACGGCATATCCTCTTTATGGCGTCTTTTTCTCTTTCTTATGATTTTGGCCGTTATACACATGCTTGGGGATCAAGAATGACGTTCGCGGCGTATCTCACATTTTGGAAACGTGGCGCGTCTTTGGGAGTGGTCTGGGGTACCTCTAGTGGGTGTCGGGTATCCTTGGGGTAGTGTCTGTTATTTTTGCGAAAAATGTTTCCCAAACAGACGTTTTGGCATTTAATCATGACAAAATCAAATATTATTCCTATGATGGAGACATTTCTCATGGCGGAACCGATGTGTAGGGTAAAATAATATGAGGTACCCTATCTGGGGGTACCCCGAGTTACTCCCAATTGTGTGGGGTACCTCTCCCCATTTGTGGGAGGGTATGTTAAGTTATTCTTGAATTATGGAGGGTACCTCGAGTCACTCTTCGAGTCATGGAGGGTACCTCGAGTTGCTCTCGAGTCGCTCTCGAGTCATGGAGGGTACCTCGAGTTGCTCTCGAGTCATGGAGGGTACCTCGAGTTGCTCTCGAGTTATGGAGGGTACGAGTCGTAAAACCTCGAGTTACTCTTTGAGTCATGGGGTACTTGATTACATTCTTTGAACTTATTAGTTAGTCGACACGTGGCGTTCGCTATCTTTCCTATTTTTCCCCAAACATTTGGAATGAGAATGAAGAATGGGAATGAGATTCCAATATTTACTTGGCAAAATAAATGAGAATGAGAATCAATTTATCAAAATATTCATAATATTAAATAATGTAACTTTCATTAAATAGATACATGTATAAATATTATTATAAAAATGATATTAACTAAAACAATAAAATTAATAATAATAAAAAATGTTAATAATGATAATATTAATAAAAATAATAAGAACAATAATTAATAATAAGTAAAATAATAAAGTTAATAAAATTTGAAAATAATAATAATAATGACATTTAAAATAATAAAATTAATTGTGATTTGAACGAAGGTAATTTGAAAAATATGAAAAAATTATAAAAATATAAAAATAAACATTAATTTAATTCACATTCTTTCGTTCACATTTTCAACCCCCTATAAAAATGAGATTCTCTTTTCTTATTCACAAATTATGTAGAAGTCACACACATTTATTCTTATTTTCAAATTATATTTTATCAAATAAATATAAATTTTATTTTTATTCTTTTATTTTTATTCTCTAAACCCTTAAATAAAAAAAAAATTATACATAGTACTGCCTTTTTTTTTTTACCACCCTAAAAAAAGATGTAAAATAACGGACAGAATGATTATGGAACCCCACATAGCACGTCAGTGACTCAATGTAGATTCGAATCTACAGGGGATTCGGACTACTGTAGTGAAAATGTCCGTCTAAAGGGGAAGATGGAAAGCAAGAGACTTACGACTTTCCAACTCATGTCGCCCTGTTAGACATTGAAAATTCGACGGCCTTCAAACTTGAAATTAGTGTCCAACAACCACGCTCTTATCCCGCCAACCAAAAGCTACATATAAATATTCCACACGCGCGTGGACGGGAAACTAATTAGAAACCAACGGTCGGCCGTTCAATTCTGTTACCTCCGACTTGAGGAGGTATTTAGGTTAGTTCTTGCATTTTACATAGCTAAACGACATCGTTGTTTAAATTTTAAAAAACTTGTCTCGCATATTTATAGTCATCATATATATAAATATATATATATATATGTGTGTGTGTGTGTGTGTGTGTGTATTATTCTAAGCTCTTATTTTAATAATATATTTCTTTTTGTTATTGCAATTATTTGTGTGGGTCCGCCGGCAAGCTAGCAAACGCTGGCGTGTCGCTTCGTCATAATCAGCTACCGTCGTCATAATCAGCTACCGATTTAGAATTTAAAAACAAACTAAAAAATATCGTTTCAGACGGGAGGACTTGTGTATTTCGTTTGTCTTGAACTCATAACACTCTCTTAAGACTCAGACATCTTGCTTCACCTGAATGATTACACTTTTCAGTTTGAGCTGAAGAGAATGGAGCCGAAGATGTCATCTAATGGGACTCCAGTGGACTTGGGTTTCGGGAATTTCGGGTATTTATCAATTTCTTCATACTGAAATTTAGTTTCAATTTTAATTATTTTTGTTTAATTAAATTTTTCTTGTTTTTTAAATTGAAAATTTGCCTTATGATTAAGGTGCTCCCACTATAAAAGAAGATGCAAAATTAGAACCCCATGTTGTGATCAGATATTTGATTGCAGGCATTGCCACAACGAATTAAAGGTTCATTTTTCTCTTCGGGCTTTTCTACTTCTTTTATTTATCATTTGGCTAAATATTTATTAATTTTATTGTTGCTAAACAAATTCATTAAAAATAGCTTTAATTTGGTACAGAATTCAATGGAACTTGATCCTTTTGATCGTCACGATGTTCCTCGCCATGAATTAAAAAGGGTTTGTTTTATTTTCTCGCTTGCCTCTACCATTTAAATTTAGTTTTGGGTAGCAAATAAAATTTCGAAAAAATTAAAGGGCATATATGAATCCTTTTCAAAATTTGGTACCTGCAAAAATTATCGGACACATTAATAAGGGTCACGAATGTCAAGGTTATATTTGTTTTATAAATGCAGTATTCTGGTCTTGAATTTGTTTCTTCTCCTTGTTCTGTTGAGAACTATATCTTTTAGCACTAATACAATGTGATTTTTGCTTTTTGTTTGTCCATCAGGTCATCTGTTCCTTGTGTGACACAGAGCAAGATGTAAGTTTTCTTTAGTGTTGTTATGATAACATTAGAAACATCAATGCCGACAACACAACAGTTACAACGAAAACAATGAATTATTTTGTTCTGTATGTATTTCCCATCAGGTTCAACAACATTGTATTAATTGCGGGGTTTGCATGGGGAAGTACTTCTGCTCCAAATGCAAATTCTTTGATGACGATGTAAGCCCTTTAATTCAAAGTTCACTCTAAATTTGAGCCCTGATCTAGTTATACATCTTTCTAATTTGATAACCGTTTGTGTTTCTAGATTTCAAAGAAACAATACCATTGCATTGAATGTGGCATATGCAGGTTGAGTACTTTCTACTACTACTGCTTTTTTTTTTTTTTATTCTTTTCTCATGTATGGTTATTCATAGACATTTTAGCTAATTTCTCTGCTTATGGTGTTGCAGGATTGGTGGGGAGGAGAATTTTTTCCACTGTAGTAAATGTGGTAAGATTGCAAGTGTAACATATTCATATTTTGGCCCTTTAATTGGTGCATTTTTAAATAATTTGATTTTGGAGATCATCATTGCCATTTAGGGTGCTGCTATTCAATAGTGTTAAAGGATTCTCATAGTTGCGTGGAACGAGCAATGCACCATAATTGCCCTGTTTGCTTTGAGGTAAATTTGAATGACAGAACCTTAACTAAAGTGATGCAAACTTTCCTAATAGTAAATGTGGTAACTTATATTCCTTTGCTTCTCAGTTCCTATTTGATACTACGAAAGACATCACTGTTTTGCGTTGTGGACACACTATACATTTATACTGTGTTAAAGAGATGGAGCGGCATTTGCAGTAAGCTTCTCAAGTGCAATAATTGTTTTTATGTTAATTTTTCTTTTCTAGAATGAGTTCTTATTCATTTCTTCATGTAAATCCAGAGCAGCTGGCTTTTGTAGTAATAAACTTCTTGCAGGTATGCTTGCCCTGTTTGCTCAAAATCATATTGCGACATGTCCCGTGTGTGGGAAAAACTTGACCAAGAGGTATGTCTATTAGCTTATTATAGAAATTGAGCTGTTAAAGAATCACTATAATTTTTGTAGTCTTAATTTCTTGCTAAAATGATTATGTAACACATTTCAGATTGCATCAACACCTATGCCTCAAATTTACCTCAATAAGATGGTATGGAATTTGACAGTTGATATGTACTGTAAACTTGCATATCACATATTCAGATTTGTTAATATTACATTTTGCTGTCATGGATCATTAGGTTTGGATTCTCTGTAATGACTGTGGGGAATCATCGGAAGTAAATTTTCACATCGTGGCGCACAAATGTTCCAAATGTAATTCTTACAATACAAAGCAGACACAAGGAGGACCTGCTTCATGCTCATCTGGGATCTCTGAGATAGTAAGATAAGTGGCTTCTACTTCAAAATTTTGCAATAATGCAACTTATACAAGATTGGGAGATTTCAGTCAAGAACTGGAGGGATAAGTTGGGTTATTTATCCTTAATTCTTTTGATATTCAGCATTCCTCTTATCTAATCTGCAAAATTGGTTCTTAATCATGCGATGATCTCAGCATTTTCGAAAGGATGCTGATTCATTGTGCGGGCCAAATATGAAAATCAGTTGTCTGTATCTCAAGATTAAAACTGGTATCGGTGATGCACTTAGAGATTGGTGATCCAATTAGAGATTGGGTTTTTTTCTTGTTAATTGTTATCTTATTCATGTCATTTAGGCTTCTTGAGTCAGCAAAAGAAAGATGTTTGCGCTCTTGAGCAAATACACGATTAGTGTTTCTCACTATTTTGATTTATTATTTGAATTAGTGCCCTTTGAAACAAAACAAAGAAATTAACGACGCGTTATAAGGAATAATTGATTTTGTAGATGCCCCCAATCAAGGGGTTCTAACATACATGATACCTGTGAAATTGGAGCAAATCAAAGTAACGATGGAAGAAAATAATCATGCTAGTTGGGTTTGTCATCTTGGTTAGGGCCATAGAGTTGGATTCCTCGTTGATTGAGAGGCTGCAATGGTCTCGCATTCATCTCGGCATCCTGCCTGGAATGTAATAATTGATTAATGAAATTGCTTACTCTATTCTAAGGGTTAATTAATTTCTATAGTCCAGATGTTTTGACTACTTTGAATCTACCACTTTCTGTTGAAAACACCAATCGATATCTACTTACCGTTCAAAAGATTAATATAAATGGGGTCGTGTTGAAGAACCTTCTCATCAAATTTTGGTTTCTCGACAATAAATGGACGCGGAGGTGGGTTAATGCATTCAATGGGTTTAATTGATGATAGTAAAAAAATTTAGGGGTAAATAGAAATTAACCCTGTTCTAAATAATGAGAATGTATGAAACTGACTTAAAGCTCCAGCTAAACAACTATGTACTTATATCGTAGACGGCCAATCGCGGTGCCTTTATTTGATCCTCAGAAACAGTCCCTATCTGTAGTATGTCGTGATCAAAGTGAAACTGAATCAGCTTTTTAAGGGGAAAAAAAAGGTTTGATTAATTAGGAATTGCTATGTTGGAGATGCTCTAGCTGCAGCCATTGGATTTAAAATTAAAATGATTATTGGTTCCTTCAACTTTAGATTCAATGGCTGCAATGAGTCTACAGTTATGAATCTAAAGTTGCGGACCCTGCATCTAAAAGGAAATGTGTATTGGGGTTTTTAGGAAAGTCTCAATAACAACTACATTTTGTGCGCTTTTTTATACTAAATTTTAAATAGCCAGATTATAAAAAAAAACAAAGAGTTAAATTTTACGTCTAAACTAAAGGATAAAAATCTAACAATACTGAAAATAGAAAATAATCTTCAAATTGTTAGTAGAGGCCCAAAACAAAGGATTAGGGGGTTGATCCACTGACTCAAAATAATAAGGTGATTTTAACCAGTATTTCTTTCATCGAGTTTCGAAAATTAAATATCCAATACAGACACTTGTAAATCAAGTTATGAACAACAAATATATTCAAATCATTATATGTCGTCCAACCTACCTCAAAAACAACATTGAGACAAAAATTTCTAATTCAATTCATTTAGGATAACATTATGTTGAGCATTATTATTAATTAACAAGTTATATAAGACTGGTCACTTTGTAAGCAAAAGTACACTAGTTAGGTTCCTAAGAAAGACTGGAGGAGCCACAATAATCCCGCTTAAAATGCAAACTACTTAGACAATGTATATAGCCTTGGGGACATAATGTTTCTTGTGTACTTAATCTTACTAATAAACCTCTTACACACTTATTACAAGTTTATTATAATAATTATAAAAATTAGGATTATTATCATTTTACTATTTCAAAAATTACCAAATATCAAATGACTACAACAAGTATTGTCTCCTATCATTTCCCTACTATATCTTTATAAAAATATCATTTTACTACTTTTCCGTTACAACAAATATTATTTTACTACTTTTCCGTTACAACCGTTAGTTGACCCGTTAGTTGACTAACAAAATACTAAATTTACCCTTCATGATTAAAAAAAAATAAGCTTCATTAAAAAAAATAATAAGACAAATTTATTTTGTAAATAAGCTTCATTTTCATAATTCCAGCAAAAAGAATTATATTGGTATTTTATATCCATTTTAATAAATATATTACAAATTTATTTTGTAAATAAGTTTCAAGTAATTTTTTTTAATCATGAAGGGTGAAATTGGTATTTTGTTAGTCAACTAACTAGTCAACTAACGGTTATAATGGAAAAGTAGTAAAATGATATTTTTATAAAGATATAGTAGGAAAATGATAGAAAACAATACTTGTTGTAGTCTTTTGATATTTGGTAATTTTTGAAGTAGTAAAATGATAATAAACCTAAAAATTAAATTGAAATAGCAAAGATATGTAAAATTAAACAAAAAAACCACTAACCCGAGGCCTGTAGAGATACATTCTCCTTTAAACAGATATGCCAACTTCACAACAGTGCTTGAATTATAGTGGTGTCTATCTCATAAGATACATTGGATTCGAATAATGTAAGCAACACAACCTCACTATTCCAGTGAACGTCAAACAAATGTTTGAATTCAGGATACAACGGATTTGAATATACAATGGATTCAAATAATGCAGGCATCACAACCTGTCTATTCCATAAAATATATAGGTTTCAAGAGGGATTGGTTAGTTAAAATTCTATATGGAATTTTTTGTTTTCATTTTCTTTTCAAACCAATGGGTGCTTTTTGAGATCCAATTTCTCATCACCCAAGTACTAATTTGAGTGTTCTATGAGATCCAATTTCTCATTCACATAGAGGAGATATGGAGGCATCCATGCAATATCTTTTCAATATTTATCTTGCTCAAAATTAGCCCCGAATTAGCTACTCTATGCTATTTTTCTAACACATTAATCCCATGGTATTAAGGGGAGGGAAAATTATCTTCTAACGCGTGAGTTGTTTGTGGCTGTTATGGGTGGCTGATAAGATTTCCCGTTTTGGTTTCAATCATTTCACTTTGGATATTAACGCTTCTTTTCTCTTATCTGTTTTTAAACACACATTGATAATGGAACTGAGTGGGTCCCATTTCCTCAGCAAGGTGCTACTTTCCCATTTGGGTCAAAATTGCACCTTCTATTTTTTTTCACTATAGAAAAGCTAATGTCAAATTGCTAGACACAATAGAGCATTATAGGATTAACTCAACTAACATAATTATGTGGAGCTGACCTTTACTAGAAAATGGAAAGTCCACCATCAGATTTTTCTAAATTTTTCTACCCACTCTGTCTCTACTCTCGTGCTATATAAGAAGCTCTAAATTTAACTTCTCGAGTATCAAATTAATATATAGATATACTTATAAACTAATCTACAACACCATATATAACAATGAAGAAGTTGCTCTTTTTCTGCTGGTTGCTGCTGCTAACTCTTTTGATGGCATAAACGGTTGATGGCGCCATGAATAGGAGAATGGTGATACTTGAATTTGAGGCAACCCCTAGCGAGGAACGAGCTAACATGCTGCTTGAAAACACAAGTAGCGATGACGATCCTGATCTAAATAATCACCATAACATTCCCAGGCAATCATTTGGCAATTGGGACAATGGCCAACATAACCCTTAATTAATTAGGACAATGGCCAACATAACCCTTAATTAACTGCTTAATATATGCTGTTTCTGATGAGACAGATCGTGTCATACGTTATTGAACTTGTCTATAGGTTTGCATGGCTAGTAATCTCAGACAGTCAAACTGAATGTAATGCTCAGGAGTTTTTATATGCATGCATGTCACTTGTTTGAAGGTTTTGCAAAGTTTTAAAGTGATCAGTGCACGTATGCTGAAACGTAAAAGAATGTATGTGATACGCTCTTAATTCATGAAACTGAGAGCAATATTAAAATTATCACTACTTCGAGCGAGTGTTTGCTCCAGGGAAATGAACTTTGAAATTGGAAAATGAAAAAAGAAGAAAGAGAGGAGTCAGAGAGAGAAAGAAAGTTGTCCATTCATTTCATGCTTTCCAAAATGACAAAATTCAGCAATATATAACTGACAATCGAAAATAACCAATTTTGACAGCGCAACAGAAAATAACAAAATAAAGGAATCCAAACAAACGCAAGCAATCATTACACTTCCATGGACCATCCTAAACGACGTAGTCTCTTAGCCAGTCTGGAAGTTTCTTTTTTCGTTTGGGCCGTTGATTATCTTGCACTGGTTTACGGTGAACTTCCTCCATAAGCTGATTGGCTGTGGGTTCTTGGTTAAGCTTTTCTGCTAGTGCCCCCTCTGATGGCTCCAATTTGATATATAAATTCGTATCATTCCCTCCATCTCGAAAACACACCTTGTCGTCAAGGTGAAATGCTGGATAAAGCTTACAAAAAGCGTCAAAGTTTTCCCAAGTCGAATTCTTCGGTGAGCTGTTGGTCCATTGAACTAACACTTGAGGTGTTGGCTTCCCCTGTTGCAACACGATTCTGGTAGCACAAATGGCAGCTGGTAGTAAAAGAGGATGGTTATCCACACTCAACTCTAGTAAAGGATGTGAAATAGCAGGGCCATTGCCATGTTAAGGTTTAAGAACAGAGATGTGAAATACAGAGTGGATTTTGGAAGTACTGGGCAGCTCCAACTTGTATGCGACCGGACCCACTCTAGCAAGTACAGTAAATGACCCATAGTAACGCTTGGCCAGCTTTTGCCATGCGCGAGAAGTGATAGTGTTCTGACGGTATGGCTGTAATTTAACCAGCACTTTATCCCCTACTTCAAAGTGAGCTTCAAAGGCATTCATGGCTGTCAAATTCCATTGAAGGCTTCCTTGCACAGCAAATCAGTGAGTGGGGCTGCCAAGGAAGCATAACCGCGGATGAATCGTCTATAATAGCCAGTGAGACCAAGAAAACCCCTCAATTGTTTGATAGAACACGGAATTGGCCAGTTAAGCATGGTATCAATCTTTTGGGAGTCGGCTTGTATACCCGAGGCTGAAACAATATGGCCTAGATACTCAATAGTGGCCTGGCAAAAAAAAACATTTGGATAATTTAATAAAAAAGTGATGATGATTTAAACAAGATAATACTTTCTCAAGATGAAGCAAATGCTCGGCCATGAAAGAGCTGTAAACCAAGATATCATCAAAAAAAACAATCACAAATTTCCGGAGATGAGCTGCAAAAATCTGATTCGTTGTGGCTTGAAAAGTGGAGGGGGCATTTGTCAACCCAAACGGCATAACTAGAAACTCATAATGGCCCTCATGTGTTCTAAATGCCGTTTTGTAAATGTCACGGTTGTGGACTCGAATTTGATGGTATCCCGCTCGCAAATCCAATTTGCTAAAAATGGTGGCGCCCCCAAGTTCATCAAACAGCTCATCGATTGTCGGTATAGGAAACTTGTCTTTAATTGTTACCGCATTTAATGCGCGATAGTCAACACAAAACCGATAGGTGCCATCTTTTTTTTTAACCAAGAGAACCGGGGAAGAAAAAGGGCTTTGGCTTGGTCAAATTATGCCCTGCTCTGACATTTCCCTAATCAGTTTTTCCATTTCAGATTTTTGAAAGTGCGGGTAACGATATGGACGAACGTTGATGGGGGCTGTGTTTGGTAATAAATGGATTTTGTGGTCAATAGTTTTGTGTGGTGGCAAGCTAGAAGGTTGGAGAAACAAGTGTTTGTATTGCTGTAAAAGGTTAAGAAATTGATCAGAAATGGAAGAAGGAAATTCAAGTGAGGAAGTGTCGGTGATGGAAAATGAATGTAAAGTGTCGATAGCGGGTATTGGTTGTAAAGCACAAAGGCTGGTCACTGTCTCACTTTGAACTAATGCCTGTAATTGATTATAAGTAATCAGAGTAGTAGAGGACAAGTCACCACGAAGCATCATTGGTTGCCCACCTAAAGAAAACTCCATGGTAAGGGCAGAGTAGTCATAAGACACTTTGCCTAATTTCTGCAACCATGGAATGCCAAGGACCATATCTGTGCCCTCAATTGGCAAAATGAAGAGGTCCACTATAAAAGTCGTGCCTTGCATTGTTAAGTTCACTTGAGGACAGAATTGTTTACACACCAGAAAGTCACCGTTGCTAATTTACAATCGAAAATTGGTAGTGGGATGAATGGCTAACCCCAATCGTTCCGCTAACGCTGGTTTTATGAAATTATGAGTGCTGCCACTATCAATTAGCACTTGAAAGGTGTGAGAATCAATTTCACCAATTAGACGAAGAGAGCGAGGATTGGCCTGCCCTGCTAGAGCATTTAAGCTAGAGATATCACCAGTAATACCATCATCTATCAACTCGGATGGTTCTTCGTTATCTGTGGGTTCCAGTTCCTCATCATCAGTGCCCAGAAGAAGGAGAAATTTACTGCGACAACAATGATTACTGCTGTATTTTTTGTCACAATTGTAACATAAGCCCTTCTCGCATTTTTCGTGGAGTTCGGTCGGGGACAAACGACGAATTGGTAATGTTGGTGTCGGTAACAATGCAGGTAAGGTGTTTGGTTTGCTGATATTATGGGTTGGTGTTGAGATAGTCGAAGAGGATGTGGAGGTGATGGCTGTGGTAACGGTTGCAGGTGATGATGATGTATAAATGGGTTTGGACTGGGTTTGGGAACCAGGTGGAAAGGAATAGGGTTGCTGCCATTTAGGCCATGAGCACGTGCTCTGTTTCACTTAATCATATTTGGCTTCAAAAGCACGAGCTAAGGCAAAAGTTTCCATCAATGAAGATGGTCGAGAGAAAAGCAATTCCCGTCGAATGTTGGGTTTGAGACCAGTAATGAAAAAACTAATCAGAAGAGGTTCAGAAATTCCCGTGACCTTATTCATTAAGTCTTCAAAGGCTGACTGGAAATCCGCAACCGTGGTAGTTTGGCTTAATTTAGACAAATCGCCTTGGGGATCTTCATACAAAGAAGCACCAAAACGATATCGCAGATTAGCTAAAAATTCTTACCAAGTAGTAAGCAAGTGATTGTTCTTCATCCATTGATACCACGCGGCAGCGCGGCCCTCCATATGAAAAGAGACAATCCATAAACGGAGGATCTCAGGTGTGGCATGGAAGTCAAAAAATTCTTCTATTCGAAAAATCCATCCATTGGGGTCAGACCCATCGAATTTGGGCAAATCCATTTTCATGGAACGAAGCACTGGAGAAACTTCAGACCCAGTAAGAACGCCCTCATATTTGGAGGATGAAGGGTGTGAAGGATTGGAGGCACCACCGGTTGGGTGAAAGACCCATGAATTTCTATACGTAACTCCTCAAAACAAGAGTCAACTGATGTCATGAATTGTTGGATTGTTTGATGGATGGACAGTTGCTGCCCATCAAGTTTGGCGTCAAAAGTTGCTTGAAGGGTTTGTAAAGCGGAAAGAATTTCAGAGTTTGTCATGATCAATGAAAGCACCAATGATACGCTCTTAATTCATGAAACTGAGAGCAATATCAAAATTATCACTACTTAGAGCGAGTGTTTGCTCTAGGGAAATGAACTTTGAAATTGGAAAATGAAAAAAGAAGAAAGAGAGGAGTCAGAGAGAGAAAGAAAGTGGTCTATTCATTTCATGCTTTCCAAAATGACAAAATCCAGCAATATATAACTGACAATCGAAAATAACCAATTTTGACAGCGCAACAGAAAATAACAAAATAAAGGAATCCAAACAAACGCAGGCAATCATTACACTTCCATGGACCATCCTAAACGACGTAGTCTCTTAGCCAGTCTGGAAGTTTCTTTTTTCGTTTGGGCCGTTGATTATCTTGCACTGGTTTACGGTGAACTTCCTCCATGAGCTGATTGGCTGTGGGTTCTTGGCTTGTGGGTTCTTGGTTAAGCTTTTCTGCTAGTGCCCCCTCTGATGGCTCCAATTTGATATATAAATTTGTATCAGTATGGTTTTGATAAAAAGAATGGCTTGTAATTTTGCTTGTTTTTAATGCCTGATGTAATAGATGTTTAATGCTGATGTAATACGAGTGTGCTAAAATAACAAAAAGCCAATTTTATTATAAAATTACTTCAAGTTTGTCCACATTTCCTTTTCCTCCACTAAATTATTCTTGAATTTATTTTAGTAACCAAATAATCCTTGATAACTGGAACGCGCCATTGAGAGGATTTTAATTATCTTTCTTTAAGTAACCCCTGAGAAAGTTTTTCTTATTAATGACTTGGTATGATAAAATCATAAGATTTAAACTAAATTAAATTAAAATTTTGACTATGAGAAAGTTATTACTATGAGAAAGTTATACTTAATAGAGGTATTGTTATAAAAATTATTATTTTGACTTAATTTTTCTTAATGCATGTGATATAGAAATAAAAATTCACTGCATTAATCATTAACTAATAGATGTCAAATTTAATGTATAGACAATGAACATAGAGATAGATAGAATTTCAAAAAACTAGTATATATTTTTTGTGCTGCACAGATAATTATTATTAGCTATGTGGAAGTAAGTTTCTTAACATAGGATCTAAAAAAAATTATAACTTATTACAATATGGAATTTGTGTTTTTTTTACTATGACTTTATATACACACATTGAAAGATTATTTCTATATAGATTACAACTACAAGAAGTTTTACTTTATTGTTATATAAGGCGTGGTCTAAGTGATTTTTTGTTTTTCACTGGTAGTGTCATTAAGTGCACCAAATTTAAAACCTTACTACTAGTATAAATAATTAGTAAAGAGCGAGCAAGGATCGATCCCACAGAGACTATACTAACTGTATTTATTATCAACTCTAAAATAGGGCCTAAAATAAAATAATAATAGAAATAATTAATATAAATCAATCTAACTAAAGAAAATGCTAATTATAAATAAAAATGGGGTTTTTGAATTTTTTACCAGATTGCAAGAAATAAAGAAATTAAAACTATAAAAACAAAAATTTAACAAAAACTCTAATTAAAGGATAAAGAAACAACAATGAGAAAAACTTTGGTCAAAGGATCATTCGCCACCACCAAACATGCACATAATATATTAATTATATAATCAATTTATATTGAAACTATCAACCGTAGACAATAATAAGTTATGTTAGTCTTAATCTTTCCTTAGTGTGTCGTTAGGCAAAACAAGCTCTTCACCTAATCTCTAACCATTAAATAATTTAAAACAAGCTCTTTAAATTTAAGATAATAGAAGCATTAAACAGAAAAAGATATCAGGTTGATCTAGGTAATAAACACACAAGTTCGGATTATTTAACCTATGTTATGTTCTCCAATTGAAATCACTGATTCCAACATGCTACTAATAATTAAAATATCAAGACAATTACGGATCAAGAATTTTAATCTAGCAATAAAATTATTCAAGTCCTATCTAATTGGCCACTCAAATAAAATAAGAATAAAATCATAAATATTAATTATGGAAGAACATAAACAATTCCAATTAAATAAATTGAATGATAGAAATTAAAAATTAATCTTATAACATGTTTGAGGTTTTAAATTCACCCTTAATCAAATAAAAAATTTAATCTAATATAATTAAATTAAGAATAAAAAAATTGATAAAACCAATCATGAATATTAATTCAAACGGCTGTAATTTTTCTTCAATTCCGTTCGGCTGCTGACCTTGTCTCTCTCCTTCGCTGCTGTAAATTTCCAGTTTGCTTTGCTGCCGAAATCTTTTGTCGCTTCCGTTTTCTTTTCCCTGGCGGCCACACAACATTCTCCCTCGTCCAAAAGCCAAAAGTTTACTTATACAGTCTTCAAAATGGGCCCCATCTTTTCAATTCTAAAGCCGAAAGGCCAAGTCCTTTTAATTTGCTGTGGCTTCACTCACGTGCACTCCACTTTGCATTCCATAATTGAATGCCATGCATGTGACTTGAAAGCAAAAGGCCAATTAATAAATTCCTCTTTTAAGGCCCTGCACATGCATTACAAATTGTCAAATCTTTGTTTTTCCAAATGCATGCTCACCGTTCATTATTTAAAGAGATTGACTTCAATTTTGGTTCTCTTGACTTTCATTAATTCTTAGCTGTAATTTTATCCTTCAACTTAATCTTTATTCCTTCTCAATTTAAACTTCCTCATGTCCTTTTTATCCATAATCTCTAATTAATTTTCTATTCAATAAAATAATTTAATTAATTAAAAATAACAAATAAAAATAACTAGTAATTATATAATTAAGGATAAAATATGTACATAAATTATGCCCATCAAAGAACTAATTAAAATAAATAAAATTAAATTAACTAAGATAAAAATTAACACAATAAAATATAATTTACTAAACAAAAAATTAACTAAAATAACTAGAATATTTAAGACCAAAACAAGAAAAAGATGGAGAAATTAATAGTAAAATATATAGAAAATATACACTTATCAAATTCCCCCACACTTACCCTTTGCTCTTCCTTGAGCAAACCTAGAAGAAAAATGAAAAGAAAATCTAAACTAGTCCACTTTCGTAAGAAATCATGATTGCATTTAGCGTATGCAACAAGCCTTTAAACCCTTAGGCGGCCCTAGTGGACGAGTTATAGTCTCGTGAGGACTTTAGCGATGATACCCACAAACATTTTTTTTAATAGCAGAAAAAGAACAAAAGACTTTAAAATAAAACTAGCCTCAAAGATTGCATAAATCATATAGCTTAAAGAAAATTTCAAATATTATCGAAGTTCTAACTTCAATTCAATAGTTAATCCCATCTCTCTTTTGATTCTCATAGTGTGTGTGAATTAATTTAATCAAAATCCATTCCTAAAATCTTCAATGTCAACAGCCTTTGCCTTGAACAAAGAAAAGAGTAGGTCAAACTAATCTTATCATCTTGATCTCTAAATTTTTTTACTCACAAGCATTTGTGAGCATTTTCCTTTGATTTTTTTTCTTTTTTTTTTTCTCATAGTCAGGAGCTTTCACTCTACCCCTTAAGGTAGCCTTCTTCTCATGGTAGATTATCCTCTACATACTGGTGGTACATAGGCCTAAATTACTGAAGGATAGCTTCACTCTTAAAGGTTATAGGTAGCTATTTCTGACTATAGTGCATGTGTATACTATACTGTATTGTAGAGATAAGAATCAAGACAAACAGTCATTTACTCAATCCAAAATTCTTAACTCAGGCTGCATCAATCTTAAATTCTAAGTCAAAACTATGACAAAATTGATATTAGTGCTCATGGTTTAAAGAATCTCAATTAAGAGGAAATCAGCATAAGAACCAAGTATAAACTAAGGTAATATTCAACCCTTTCTAAGAACCATATTCATTGTTAATTAAATTCTTATCATTGGCTAATATTTAGAGCAATGATTTTTTTTTTTGTTGTTTTTTTTGTTTTTTTAAAAGAAAAAGACAAAGAAACACAAACTAAGTTTAAAATCCACCCCGCCACATTTAATTCCTACATTGTCCTCAATGTGAGCCTAAGCTAACAAAAGAAGTAAACATGGGGAAGTGAGATGAGACACACAAATAGAAACAAATAAAATTCAACACAAAGTGGATAAAGTAAATGAAAATGAAAGGGAGAAAGATCAAATCTGTTATGGCGTGCTCTCAAAATCTTTTCTCTAGCCATTGGGTTGCCTCCCAATAAGCGCTTGGTTTATTGTCCTTAGCCTGACATGGTTCTCAAGTTTCACTCATCAACGTACGCAGGTTCATAAAGTGGAGCCTCCTCTACATTGAGTGTCTGAAAGTTTTCATAGTAAGGCTTCAACCTATGACCATTTACCTTGGACTCTTTACCTGTTTTTAAGCTCCTGATGTCAACTGCACCATGAGGAAAAATATTAATAACAACAAAAGGCCCAACCCATCGAGAACGTAACTTACCTGGAAATAACTTAAGGCGAGAATGGAATAGCAAAACTTTCTACTCAACTTCAAAATTATTTCTCAAGATCTGCTTATCATGAAAGGCCTTAGTCTTTTCCTTATAGATTCATGAATTCTTATAGGCATCATTTCAAATTTCCTCTAATTCTTGCAATTGGAGCTTCTTGTGTTTGCCGGCAGCATCTGGTTCCATGTTATATTGTTTCACAGCCCACCATGCTTTATGTTCAAGTTCCACCGGAAGATGACAAGGCTTACCATATACCAACTTGTAGGGTGACATACCAATAGGCGTTTTATATGCGGTCCTATATGTCCAAAGTGCATCATCAAGCCGTAGGCTCCAGTCCTTTCTATTCGGATTAACTGTCTTTTCAAGGATTGATTTCACTTCCCTATTAGACACCTCAGCTTGCCCACTAGTTTGTGGATGGTAGGATGTAGACACCTTGTAAGTGATGTTGTACTTTCAAAAGAGGGCTTCTACTGACCTGTTACAAAAGTGAGTGCCTCTGTCGCTGATAATTGCCATCGGTGCTCCAAACATTGCAAAGATGTTATACTTTATAAAATCTACCACAACTTTAGAATCGTCAGTTCGGGTGGCTTTTGCTTCCACCTATTTTGAAACATAATCAACCGCAAGAACAATATAGAGGTTACCAAACGAAAAAGGAAATGGTCCCATGAAATTGATGCCCCAAACATCAAAAATCTCAACTATAAGAATGGGAGATTGTGGCATTTGATTTCTAGGTCCTAAATTACCTGTTCTCTAACAACGATCACAAGATTTGCAAAACAAATATGCATCCTTAAATAGTGATGGCCAATAAAAACTGCTCCCAAATACCTTAAGGGCTATTCTCTTTGGTCCAAAATGCCCTCCACAAGCTAGAGTATGACAAAATGTGATAATAGAAGCAAATTCAGATTCGGGTATACACCTTCTAATAACTTGATCAGAACAATGCTTCCATAAGTATGGCTCATCCCACACATAGTACTTTGCATCACTCTTGATCTTGGCCTTTTGTGCACGGGTTAGCTCTTCCGGTACTGTCTTAGTAACCAAGTAATTGACAATATCTCCATACCAAGGAATAACTGTACCTGCCTGTAATAATTGTTCATCTAGAAAGTTCTCATGCAATGGAAGTGTATCTTCATTATAGGTAAGCCGACTCAAATGATCTGCCATCAAATTCTCAGACCCTCTCTTATCTAGAATCTCTAAGTCAAATTCTTGCAATAGAAGTATCCCTCGAATAAGGCACGGTTTGGCATCCTTTTTGGTGAGCAAGTACCAAATAGCTGCATGGTCAGAGTAAACAATTACCTTAGATCCAATCAAATAAGAACAAAATTTCTCTAAGGCAAAAATAACTGCTAAAAGTTCTTTCTTTGTGGTAGAGTAGTTGAGTTGTGCATCATTCAATATGCGGGAGGCATAGTAGATGACATGAGGAAGCTTGCCCACACTCTGGCCCAACACGGCTCCAACAACATAGTCACTGGGATCGCACATGATCTCAAATGGTAAATCCCAATTCAGTGGTTCAATCACAGGGGCTGATGTCAAAACCTGTTTTAACTTCTCAAATGCTCTTTGGCACTCATCATAAAAGTCAAAAGTTGCATCCTTTTAAAGTAAGTTGCAGAAGGGTAATGCGATCTTAGAGAAGTCCTTGATAAACCTACGATAGAAACCTGCATGACCAAGAAAAAAACGAACCTCTCTCATGCTAGTGGGAAATGGTAAGGAATGAATAAGATCTATCTTAGATTTATCAACTTCAATTCCTTTTTCAGAAATAACATGGCCTAATACAATACCTTGATTAACCATAAAATTACATTTTTCCTAATTAAGCACAAGGTTAGTGTCAATGCATCGTTTAAGCACAAGTGTAAGGTTATCTAAGCATTTATCGAAAGAATCACCATAAACTGTAAAATTATCCATAAATACCTCAATGATATTCTCCACATAATCAGAAAAAATACTCATCATGCATCTTTAGAAAGTGACAGGAGCGTTACAAAGACCAAATGGCATGCGTCGGTAAGCAAATGTGCCAAAGGGGCATGTAAAGGTAGTTTTCTCTTGGTCTTCCGGAGCGATAACAATCTGATTATAACCTAAGTAACCATCAAGAAACAATAATGAGAATAACCACTTAACCTTTCAAGCATTTGATCAATGAATGGCAGAGGAAAATGATCCTTGCGAGTGGCTGCATTCAGTTTACGATAGTCAATGCAAATTCTCCACCCAGTTTTACCTCTTGTTGGTACAAGCTCGTTTTCTTCATTCTTGACCACTGTGATGCCTGATTTTTTTGGAACTACCTGCACAGGACTTGCCCATTTACTATCAGAAATCGGATAGGTAATCCCCACATTAAAGAGTTTCAGTATCTCTTTTTTTACGACTTCCATCATTGGTGGATTAAGGCGGCGTTGTGCATCTCTTGTTGATTTAGACCCTTCCTCTAGTAAAATGCGATGCATACACATGGAAGGACTAATTCCTTTAATATCGGTAATAGTCCAGCCAATCGCCGTCTTGTGATCTCGAAGCACCCTAATTAGCTTTTCTTGCTGGACTGAAGTGAGAGTTTTAGCAATTATGACTGGAAGTGTCTCATTCTCACCTATGTAAATGTATTGCAAGTGCTCTGGGAGTGGCTTAAGCTCTAAGGTAAGTGCCTACACAACTTAAGGTAAAAGTTTCTCGTTTAATAAAGGTAATTCAAGATAAGAAATATTATACCCATTGGTGCGTAATGAGACTGTTCCATCTAAGATTGCCATAGCTTCTTCTACCTCATCATCTAAATTTATCAAATTTGCCTGTTCCTTAGAATCATCTTTCGTAAGATTTTTGCTTATGGCAATTTCAAAGCTGTCATTACCGGATAATTCAAAGAAATCCTGCACCAAAGTATTAATATCATCTTGGCAAAAATAGAATGTACATCACTAGGATACCTCATTGCCTCAAAGATATCGAAGCAGATCACTTCACCAACGAATTCCATTGTGAGGGTTCCATCGTGAACATTAATCTTAGTTCGGGCTATCTTAAGGAATGGTCGCCCCAACAGAATAGGAGTGGGATTTGGCGATAACTCTTCCTCCATTTCAAGGATATAAAAATCAGCTGGAAAGACCAATTCATTGACCTGCACAAGAACATCTTTCACAACCCCTTTGGGGTAAGCATTAGATCTATCAGCCAATTGAATAATTATACCAGTTTCTTCCATAGGACCTAAATTAAAAGAGTCATAAATCGAATATGGCATAACATTAATTGAGGCCCCTAAATCTAGCATACATCTTTCGAATCTGGTATTTCCAAGTGCAGGGGATAGTAAAAGTACCTGAATCCTTGCACTTAGGAGGAAGTTTTCTTTGAAGTACAACAGAAACATTCTCTCCTACACTTACCTTTTCATTACCGCTCAACTTTCGCTTGTTGCTATATAATTCCTTCAAAAACTTTGCATAACGCGGCACTTGTTTAATTGCGTCAAGTAGAGGAATATTTACCTCTACTTTACGAAAGGTCTCGAAGATCTCTTTTTCTTGCTCCTCTTTCTTGGATTTTTTAAACCTGCTAGGAAATGGTGGAGGAATGGAAAGAGTCTTAATTCGAGGTGAGGGGGTACTTAACTGGCCGATGGGCGAGTGGGAATCATCTTTCATTGTTGAAGGAAGAGCCTCAGGGGAGGAATTGGTCACAGAGTGCGATGATGTTGTGGACACTTTTGATGACTTAGCTAATAATGGTTCCAATTGCTTTTCGCTCTTAAGAGACATAGCACTAGCATTCTCTTTTGGATTAATTTCTGGTTGAGAAGGTAACTTTCCTGAAGTTCTAGCCTCTATCCTACTCATAGATGTGGCCAGTTGGCCAATTTGATTCTCTAAATGTTGGAGTTATGTCTGGGTAGTCTGTTGGAACTGCATAGAGTTAGTAGCGAGAGCTTTTACAAGATCTTCCAAAGACGTAACTTGATTTTGAGGAGGTGGAGCTGGCCGAACTTTGTAAGGTTGTTGCATTCGATGTTGGGGGTAGCCTGGTGGTTGAGACGATGCCATATTAGGAATGCCTTGTTGTTGGTTTCCATACTTAAAATTAGGGTGATCCTTCCACCCTTCATTGTAAAAATTAGAGTAGGGATCATACATTTGTCTTGGTTGGCCTAGGAAACCCTCAACTGTATTAGCTTGCTCATGTGAACCCTCTTGGAGAGTTGGGCACATGTCAGCCACATGGCCGACCATGGAACAAACGCCACACGGTCTCACCTGTTGCCCTAGGGCTAATTGTTGCACCAAAGAAGTAAGATTTGAAACTTGTTGTTCTAGAGAAGTAGTACTTACCTCATTGACTCGCTTAGGTAGTGGCAATGGATTGTTCCTGGTGTTGAACTGTTGGGAATTAGCAGCCATATTAGCAATAAGATTTCGGGCTGCTTCTGGTGTCTTATCCACGAGTGTGATTCCACTAGCGGCATCAATCATGCTCCTATCTATAGGCAGTAGACCCTCATAAAAGTATTGAATAAGGAGTTGATCACTTATCTGATGGTGTGGGCAACTAGCACATAGCTTTTTGAATCGTTCCCAATAGTCGTAGAGGGACTCTCCATTGTACTGTTGGATTCCACAAATTTCTTTTCGAATGCTGCCAGCTTTTGATGCTGGGAAACATTTCTCCAAAAATAGCTGACGCATCTCATTCCATGTAGTGACAGTATCGGAGGGAAGATAGTACAACCATTCCTTGGCTGAATCCGCCAAAGAGAATGGGAAGGCCATTAGTTTAACTTGCTCTTCAGAGACTCCGGCTGGTTTCATTGTGGAGCATACCACATGAAACTCCTTCAAGTGCTTATTTGGGTTCTCTCCTGCAAGACCATGAAAAGTAGGAAGAAGATGAATCTCCTAGATTTGAGTTCAAAGTTTACCTGAGGGTTTGGATTCTCAATGCATAAAGGTTGTTGGTACAAGTTAGGAGTTGCCAACTCTTTAAGTGTTCGGTTGTTGTTCTGAGCCATTGGTTCGGGTTCTGGGCTGCCTGGGTCTGTCTTCGTGAGGGGAATGTGGATGGAAAAATCGAGTTCTGAATGTGATGAGCTTGCTCTAAGTTGTTCGAGTTTCAATCGAATGTCCTCTATACTCATGAAAATCTAAATATAGAAAAAAAAATAACTAATTAAAATAAAGTAAATAAATAAAATAAGAAAATAAAATAAAGCGAGTGATAATAAACAAACTAGACGCTAGTCCTAGGCAACGGCGCCAAAAATTTGGTAGTGTCGTTAAGTGCACCAAATTTAAAACCTTACTACTAGTATAAATAATTAGTAAAGAGCGAGTAAGGATCGATCCCACAGAGACTATGCTAGCTGTATTTATTATCAACTCTAAAATAGGGCTTAAAATAAAATAATAATAGAAATAATTAATATAAATCAATCTAGCTAAAGAAAATGCCAATTATAAATAAAAGGGGGGTTTTTGAATTTTTAACTAGATTGCAAGAAATAATGAAATTAAAACTATAAAAACAAAAATTTAATAAAAACTCTAATTAAAGGATAAAGAAATAACAATAAGAAAAACTTTGGTCAAAAGATCATTCGCCACCACCAAACATGCACATAATATATTAATTATATAATCAATTTATATTGAAACTATCAACCGTAGACAACAATAAGCTCTGTTAGTCTCAATCTTTCCTTAGTGTGTCGTTAGGCAAAACAAACTCTTCACCTAATCTCTAACCATTAAATAATTTAAAATAAGCTCTTTAAATTTAAGATAATGGAAGCATTAAACAGAGAAAGATATTAGGTTGATCTAGGCAATAAACACACAAGTTCGGATTATTTAACCTAGATTATGTTCTCCAATTGAAATCACTGATTCCAACATGCTACTGATAATTAAAATATCAAGACAATTACGGATAAAGAATTTTAATCTAGCAATAGAATTATTCAAGTCCTATCTAATTGACCACTCAAACAAGTCAAGAATAAAATCATAAACATTAATTATAGAAGAATATAAACAATTCTAATTAAATAAATTGACTGATAGAAATTAAAAATTAATCTTATGACATGTTTGGGGTTTTAAATTCACCCTCAACTAAATAGAAAATTTAACCTAATATAATTAAATTGAGAATAAGAGAATTGATAAAACTAATCATGAAGATTAATTCAAATGGCTGCAATTTTTCTTCAATTCCGTTCGGCTGCTGACCTTGTCTCTATCCTTCGCTGCTGTAAATTTTCAGTTTGCTTTGCTGCCGAAATCTTTTGTTGCTTCCGTTTTCTTTTCTATGGCGGCCACACAACATTCTCCCTCATCCAAAAGCCAAAAGTTTACTTATATAGTCTTTAAAATGAGCCCCATCTTTTCAATTCTAAAGCCGAAAGGCCAAGCCCTTTTAATTTGCTTTGGCTTCACTCACGTGCACTCCACTTTGCTTTCCATAATTCAATGGCATGCACGTGACTTGAAAGCAAAAGACCAAATAATAAATTCCTCTTTTAAGGCCTGCACATGCATTCCAAATTACCAAATCTTTGTTTTTCCAAATGCATACTCACCGTTCATTATTTAAAGAGATTGAATTCCAATTTTGGTTCTCTTTACTTTCATTAATTCTTAGCTGTAATTTTGTCCTTCAACTTAATTTTTATTCCTTCTCAATTTGAACTTCCTCATGTCCTTTTTATCCATAATCTCTAATTAATTTCCTATTTAATAAAATAATTCAATTAATTAAAAATAACAAATAAAAATAACTAACAATTATATAATTAGGGATAAAATATGTATATAAATTATGTCATCAAATAACTAATTAAAATAAATAAATAAAATAAAATTAACTAAGATAAAAATTAACACAATAAAATATAATTTACTAAATAAAAAAATTAATTAAAATAACTAGAATATTTAAGACCAAAACAAGAAAAAGATGGAAAAATTAATAGCAAAATATATGGAAAATATACACTTATCATTTACCTCATTATCTTTTTAGAAAATGGAATTAGAAGACTCCGAAGATCAGAACGATCAGTTATCCTTCCATATCAAGGCGTATATATTGTATTTTGGACTCAAATAATCTATTATTATTATTATAAAATAGAAGTTACTCAAATAATCAGCTAAATAAAATTGACTACACTCAAATGGGAAAAATGATTAATACTATTTTTTTCATGGGCCAGCCATTCGAGCTTTAAGGACTCGGATTCAGGGGCTGCACGTCTTGGGTGGCAGACCAATTTATATGTAGGATTTGTAAATTACGCACTTTTGTAAGGCCTTTTGTTAAGTTACAATTGCACTAACCGGCTGCTTGTCAAATTAGTGTAAATATAGGTAACAGAGTGGGGCGAGTCGTTGGGATCACCTTCTAATTTTGATTGGGCTGCAAGCTACAATAAACATAACTTAGCGCAAGCCCTTTTACAAATGGATATATCTTTGAACAAATTACTCTGACAGGTAGATGTAAATCTAACTAAATTGAATGAACATATTAAAATGAAGGATAAAATTATGGTGTAACAGTAGTATGATATCACAGTTGCACTATAGGTAGATCTTAAAATGAAAACAAAAGATGGTAAACAACCAAACATATTTGAATGCACCACATATGATTTCATTCTAAAAATCAATAAAGTCGAAACGCGTTTTACAATATTTTGACTTTATTTATAAATTTTGAAACTAAATAAGTTTTTAGTTGACAAATTAGTATAATAGGGTTAACTTTAGATTGGTCTCGTCAAGATTTAGCTATCTTTAAATCACTCATTTTACCTTTAAAAACCTCAATTTACAACCTATTTTTCATTGAGAAGACCAAAAAAAAGAAAAAATTCATCAACCAAATCCCATTTTTCATCTCTTGATGAAATATTAGGATAATTTGAAACTTTCAAAAATAAGGAGGACAATTTAAAGATAATCAATTCACAAAACAAATAATCCGAAATTTACCCATATAAATAACTCCTCAATATGTTCTTTACTTAAAGGTACTGAGTTAGAGTTATAGTCTCCTCGTATAATTTTGAAAGTTTATTAAATTGATTTTTTTTTATGCTAAACGTTAATTGTGGGCTCCTGGACTTTAATAATATTGTCTCCAATAGCCAATCTGGGTCTTAGCCAGCCACCACCATATACAACATCCTCCAACTGTCGATCACCTGATAGGATGTCCGTTAGATTATTGCTGTGATTCACTATTTAATATTATTGCAATCCTCACCACTGAATTGTCACAATTGTATAAACATTATTGTTGATTGAGATGTAATTCGCTAGAAATTCAAATTTGTTATAAACAATGTTTTCTCCTCCATTTCATTTTTTTTATATTTTGATATTATTAATTGTGCATTACAAATATTTAGAATATTAATTTCTGTAAAAGATTTAGAACTATTTTAATAAGTATAGGCAAATTAAAATCATAGATGAATTGATTATCATGATTAATTAATCTTGAAATCACTGTTTACATGTTGTTATTCATTTGATACTATTTGTGATTCACTATTGATACTATATTGTATATGAGCTACTATTCATCATAATTATTTATTATACTATTCACATTACTGTTCATTCACCCTAAATCTATCAAACATGCTAGAGACAGTAAATTAGAGAAAATAAAGTACAAAGAATTTTTACGTAGTTCGAGTCACAATCTTACATCCACAAGACCAAACCCAAACAATGAGCAATTCACTAAATAATGAAAAGATTATAACCTATTAGATTCTTACACAATTTTAGACTCCCCCTTACTCTTACTACCATCTTGTTGGCTCGTCTTCAATTGAGTTTTTTGCTTGCTTAAGATCCCTTTAACACAACAAACGACCCGTTTATTTCAGAAAAAACCAAATTAATCATAAAGAATGTCTAATGAAAGACCTAATGTGAAGAAGACTAAAATTTTATAGATATGAAACATTATATGTGGCCAAATAGGGTTTTTTTTCTTGTTCTCTCCATTAGGTGTTTCTCTGATATAAAACACGATATGTCTTCTTCTATCTTCAATGTGTGAAATATTTTCCTCTATATAGGCATACTGTTTTACCCAAACTCTAGCAGAGGAGCACTATGATAGAGATCCTTAAGAGTCAATATTCTATAAATACTTGATATACTTACCAAAGATATAATAATTACCTTTATTTGGAACATTTCGATATGTAATCCTAATGTACATGCCAATTTACTTCTTTATACCTAAAAATATATCTCTATTATTCAATATAATCTAATATGATAAATACTCATGAATAGACAAATCTTTAATACAAAGAAAAAATAAATTACAATATTATTGACATAAAGTTGCCAATAATAAAAATCTAACAACTTCTTAATGTTTGTATGTTTGGAATGGCCGATGGTAACTTCACCATAAATAAGGTCATTAACCTTTGTAATTCTATAATAAAAATAAAGCATAAAAAATGACTTTTACTGTAGCTTATTTCCCTTTCCACTTCACATGGCTTCTTTCATCTAAATCTTTAAAGTTCTTCTAATTTATAATTATTTCACAAACTTAGGATGCTTCTAATCTATATCTATAACACATTATCATATGACATCACTCCAGTACAGGAAATATTCTATCCCTTTACAATTTTATTTTATATATTTATTAAAAAAATATTCACACAAGCATGCTCTGTGGTTGCCATTGATTTGGTTCGTCCACATCAAAAAGTAAGGTTTGGTTACTTTTTGTTTTTCTATTTTATTTAATGTTACCAAAGGCCAGTTCCTAAGATCCAAGGCTCCTGTAAAGCACATACTCATATTGTAGGTTCATATTATGAGTATTCTCTAGAATCTAAAGAAAAAATGGTTTCAATAACCTATAAATAAGGTGTTTTCGACATATTTTGGGGGTAGAAAAAGGTAAACCTGTCTAGAATAATGAATTTGTATTTTTAGGAGAAACAGGGTATCTCACTGGTTTGTTGTGTGTGGTGCTTCTGAAATTCGGATGAGGTGAGAAAGGAAGAGGGAGGTGGTAACAATGGAGGAAGGTCTAAACCAAGAAAAATATCCTTCAAAATGAGCTTCATGTCTGTAAAACAGTGAAATAGAGGTTAAAGGTGAAGCCGGGGTACCTCGGTGTTCACACTCCGATGCTCAAGTTAGCAAACTCAAGCATTTTTATGGCAAAGAGAGCTTGTCAGCCCTCTGTAAATCAAGGTTTAAGGTTGAAGAAAACCTATTTTATGGAATGTGAGTGTTGAGGGGTGAATGAGAAAATGATGGAGAAAAAAAACCTAGACATCTTCATATATGGAGTACCTTAACTGCCACGTGGCGCATCCTTTTTGGCTATTAGCTATCCCTTTTCAGGCTTTTCACATATTTTACATTTTTATGATTTTTGAGCTGTTATGTGTATGCTTAGGAATCAAGAAGGCATTCGCGGCGTATGTCATTATTTGGAAACGTGGTGCGCGCTGGAGAGTGGTCCAGCGTACCTTTGCAATAGATGTCAGGTAGGCGGCTGAGGACCACTATCCTTCACTTTTGGTAAAAGTGGCAGGTGGTTGTCCCCCCTTTTCAGTACGACGTTTTAATATTTAATTCTAGCAAAATCAAATATCATCCTTCAAGATATGGAGATATTTCCCATGGCAGACTTTTTCAGAGGATTCTCCTAAGTCGGATCTATTGGGTACCTTAAGTTATATGGGGTATCCCGATCTATGCAGGGTATCTCGAGCTACTCTGGAGTTATGCGGGGTACCACTAATTATGTTGGGTACCTTGAATTATTCCGATTACATTGAATTATGCTGGAGTTATTCCGAATACCTCGACTTATTTCGGATACCTTAAATTATGCTGGAGTTATTCCGGGTACCTTGAATTATGTTGGAGTTATTTCGAGTACCTCGAATTATATGGGATAACCCAATCTAAGCGGGGTACCTCAAGTTACTCTGGAGTTATGCGGGGTACCTCGAATTATGATGAGTACCTTGAATTATACTAGAGTTATTTCGGATATCTCAAATTATATGGGGTACCCCAATGTAAGCGGGGTACCTCAAGTTACTCTAGAGTTATGCGGAGTACCTCGAATAATGCCGGGTACTTCGAGTTATTTCGGTACTTTGAATTATGCTGGAGTTATTCCGGGTACCTCGAATTATATTGGGTACCCCAATCTATGCGGGGTACCTCGAGTTACTTTGGAGTTATGCGGGGTACCTCTGATCGTGCCGGGTACCTATAATCATGCCGGGTACCTCCAATCATGAGGGGTACCTCCAATCATGCCGGGTACCTCCAATCGTGCGGGGTACCTTGAATCATGCCAGGTACCTCGGATTACACTGAATTTATTCCATTCGTCGACACGTGGTGTTATGCTATCTTTCCTATTTTCCCCCCAAAAAACACCCCCCCTAGTTTCTTGTAGCGAGAAGTATTGGGGGCAAAAGAAACTTACATAAAAGTAGGAGCGACACGTGGCGACAAGAAGTTTAACTCAATGGGCACCTGAATACAGGGCTCCTCTAAGAGTACCCTGAGAACCGAAAAATGGAAGATGGGCTCCCTTTCCTCATATATGGCTACCAATTTGGACATTTTGGAAAGGACGGAGTCAATTGATGAAAAATTTTCATCTATTTTTGGGGAAGAACACCAAATATGGGTAGTGGTTACTGTTAGGGTACCCCACCATTGCCCATAGTTTGTTTTTTAGCGATTACCGTATATAGATCGATGTAGTGAAGGCTTGGATGCCTTCTTTGGCCATTTGAGAAGCGGTTCATCGGTTACCGAAGATCCACCTTATTTAATGGTACATTTCCTGTACATGCTCCGGGGACAAAAAGAAAATCACAAGGCTCTTTTTCTGGTAGCTTAAGGGGTACCCCTGGTACACAAAAAAGAAAAATGGGCTCCAACTTCATAAAGCGAAGTTCTCTAGAGTGAAAAAGATTTTGAGGGGACACTTTGATGAAGTTACAGAGGGGAAGACCCATAAGGTGAAAGACCTTGAGGAGCTTTAAGCTATGTGTGAGGACTTGGTACCTCGATAAAAGAATATAGTTGACAATGCTTTCGAGAGAATCATGACCGAGGAATGGAGTGCTGATCTACGGCTAGTGGTGCCAAGAGTGGAGAATTTGTGATGACAAGTTTGCTCATGGACATAGGTGTCATACTCCTCACGTATTTATGATTGAAGCATCTTATGAAGATGATGAGGTTTTAGATGAAGACAGCCAAAAGGCACATGAAGACGTTGCTAGTGATTCACACCAACAATTTTCCAAAAAACAAGCAAAACCTAAGATTTCTTTTTATGTTATGACTGGTAGGAGTTTTGCATCATACCATGCGTGTAGTAGGAGTTTTGCGTCAAACCAATATCACCATTTCATTAAACAGTGGTAGTACACATAACTTCATTGATCCCTATGTGGTTTCAAAATTACAGCTTCCAGTGGTAAAAGATAATCACTTCCAAGTTACGGTTCCTAATGGTACCAAGTTGAATTGTGATGGAGTATTTTTGGGGCTCTCTCTTTCAATTTAAGGAGGTACAAATTAACACAGATTTTTTTATTCTACCACTCGTTGGATGTGAAGCTGTACTTGGTGTTCAATGGCTTAGTTCCTTAGGGCCAATTGAATTGGATTTCCAGCAAATGACCATGGTTTTTACTAACAAAACCCACATACATAAAATATTGAGACTTACTCCTACAGAATTAGAAGTTATTGTAGGTGATAAAATTATGAAAATAGGGGAACGTGGATTATTGCTTCAGATTGCCACTTTAAGTTTATAAAGTGGATTGGAACCAATTCCAGCAGACATGCAAACACTTTTGGATGAGTTTGACATGGTCTTTGAAGAACCCCAGGGGTTACCACCAAATAGAACACATGACCATCATATTCTATTGTTTGAAGGCAATGCTCTAGTTAATGTTCGGCCATATCGATATCCTTATTATCAAAAATCTGAAATTGAAAAGATGGTGCAAGAGATGCTCAAACAAGGTATCATTCGTCTCAGACGCAGTCTTTTCTCTAGTCCAGTTTTAATGGTTCGTAGGGCTGATAGAGGTTAGCACATGTGTGTTGACTATCTAGTGCCTTGAACAACATTATCGTCAAAGATAAATTTCCCATTCCAGTGATTGATGAATTACTAGATGAGTTACATGGAGCTAGATTCTTTTCCAAACTTGATCTGCGGTCGGAGTATCATTAAATTCGGGTGGTGGATTCTGATATCCCTAAACCATATCTCCGACAATTTATTCTGGTGTTCTTTGATGATATTTTGATATACAGTACCACATGGTCTGATCATCTACATCATCTACGAACAGCTCTCTCAGTCTTAAAGAATAATCAGCTCTATGCAAAGAAATCAAAGTGCCGTTTTGGCTTGTTGGAAGTTGATTACTTAGGTCACTTTATATCACAGAAAGGGGTGTTTGTTGATCCAAATAAAATACAGAGCATACTTGATTGGCCACAGCCTAATTCAATTAAAGCATTACGGGGATTCCTTGGGTTGGCTGGATATTACAAGAAGTTAATTAAAAACTATGGTATTATTGCAGGCCTTTGTCGAAGTTACTGTAAAAAAAACAACTTCCATTAGACAAAAGAATTAGAAGAAGCATTTAATATGTTAAAGTAAGCTCTTTCAAAACATCCTATGTTAGTACTTCCAAATTTCTCAAAAGAATTTATTATTGAGTGTGATGCAGCAAAAGAGACCAATAACTTATTTCAGTCAAGCTCTTAAGGGGAGTGCTTTGTCTCTTTCTGCCAATGAAAAGGAAATGTTAGTGTTTGGGGGGAAAATAGAAAAGATAGCAAAACGCCACGGGTCGACGAATGGAATAATTTTAGTGTAATCCGAGGTATCCCCCATGACTTGAAGAGTAACTCGAGGTACCCCCCATGACTCGAAGAGTAACTCGAGATACTCCTCATGACTCGAAGAGTAACTCGAGGTACCCTCCATAACTCGAAGAGTAACTCAAGGTACCGTCCATAACTCAAGGTACCCTCCATAACTCAAGAGCAATTTAAGGTACCCGTTGACTCAAGATACCCCACCTGACTCACGATATCCTCTATAATTCGAGAACAACTCAAGGTACTCTGCCTAATTTGAAGTACCCCGCATAACTGAGAATAACTCGAGATATACCGAATAATTCGGGGTACCCCACACAATTGAGGAGTAGCTCGGAGTATCCCCCACAACTAGGATACCCCATACCATTTAGGGGTATCCCCAGCTAGAGGTACCTAATATAATTTGGGGGTACCCTGCAGAATGGTTTCGAGAAAAGTCCGCCATAAGAAATGTCTCTATTGCTTGAAGAATAACATTTGATTTCATCAGAATTAAATGCCAAAATATTGTGCTAAAAAGTAGGGGACAATCGCCTGTCACTTCTGACAAAAATAAAGGGCACTATCTCAAGAACAGTGGTCCTCAATTGCCTACCCGACAACCACTACAAAGGTACCCCAGGACCACTCTCTAGCGCGCGCCACGTTTCCGAAAAGTGAGATATGTCGCCCAAGCATGCACATAACGGCCCAAAATCATAAAAAAGAGAAAAAGACATTAGCTAAAGAGGATACGCCACGTGGTAGCTGAGGTACTCCATATATAAAGGTGCTTAGGTTTTATTCTCCATCATGTTCTCACTCACCATCAAGACTCACACTCTGAAAAATAGGTTTTCTTCACCCTTAAACCCTAATTTACAGAGGGCTAGACAGCTCTCCTTACCATAAAAACTTGAGTTTGCTAACTTGAGCGTCGGAGTGTGAACGTCAGGGTACCCCCTGGCTTCACTTCTAACCTCGGTTTCACTGTTTTGCAGGAGTGAAGCTCATTCCAAGGGACATTCCTCTTGGTTCAAAACCTCCACCAGAGTTACCACTTCCACCATCACTTATTACCTCCTTCGGACTTCCGGAAACACCACGCACACAAGAAACTAGGGAGGTACCCCGTCTCCCCCAAAAAATAAAAATTCATTGTTCTAGATAGATTAGCCTTTTTCTACTCCCAAAATCTATTGAAAAAAATTGGCGCCGTCTGTGGGGAGACGCACAAAAAGCCTCCACCGTGGTTACCAAGCTAGTTGTTGTGCGCTCCAATATATGGCACCTGACGTACCCCCCGAAGGTTTAATGGCGGATCCTATAAGAATGGAAAATGACAGCAGTGGTGAAGGTAGTGATCCCGCAAGGAGGGCAGCCCGTCTCAGCAAAGGCAAGGGTATCAAGCAATCGACGGGTATTCACCAAGATGAGGAATTTATCTCTCACAACTGTTTCTAGGATTTTGCCCATGCAATACTTAGGGCGGTTGGATCTCGGGCACCCGAAAGTTCAATTCCACCAGTGTCGCTAGATTCTCCACCACCTCGAATGGGCCAACAAGCCATGGTCGGAAAATAGGTACCCCAGGCCAGCAAGCCAAAACATAGATCTTCGGGTACCCATTCTAAGTTTCAAATCGTGGGCTCCCGAGACGAACGTTCCACCGCCTCTTGTAATTCCCACAGCAGCCAGGGTGCGAAGCGTGCAAAATGTGCCCATGAGGATCTCCGTGACAAGTTGAATGCCAAAAGTGTTTCTCAAACAGTGGCAACATCGTCAGGTACCCTAGGGGTACCCCCCGGACATATGGAAAAAATGGAAAACCTTGAAGCCCAGGTGAAGCTCCTCTCTGAGAAACAAAACATCACAAGTGCTCTAACACCAATGGCCTACCACTCGCCATTCATTATAGAGGTTTGGACGGTAACACTTTCCGAAACTTTCACCTTGCCTCAAATACCCCAATACCGAGGGTACCCCGAGCGCGGAGCCCTCCACAAGTTGCCCCGCATGGATAGGGATACACCACTCTGGGTATCTCATGGGTACCCCAACCTTCAAGATCACCACCACCGGAGCAGCAAGATTCACCACCGAGGCCTCGGTGGTGGGGTACCCCATAACTAGTTACTTTAGAGTTATGCGAGGGTACCCCATGGGGACCAGATTGAGCCCAAATGTGAATTAGAGGCACCTTTGGATCCTCGAATACCCAAAGATGAAAAATGAGGTACCCGGTTGAAGATCTAGTTTCAATCTCGATTTGCAACACCGATCCAACAAAGACCGTCAAAATAGGCTCCAACCTTTCGGAAGAACAACAAAGAAAAGTCGTACAACTAGTAAAGTGATAACATTATACCTCTTTCTCCTTATTTTGTTTCTTTTCTTTAATGCTTATGTGTTTGAAATATATGCTTGACCATGTGGGGTACCCATGTGGGGCACCCTGGTCAATTTCCTAAACCTTTAATGACAATGACAAGTGATCCTGGGATCCCCCATATTCTCCTTAGGATAACAAAATAATGTCATATAATGATTCATATCGCCACTCTCTATGAATGCATTTTCTTTAAAAAGTTTGATAATGTGTGCTCTTTTATTTGCCTCTCGATTTTTTAATATGGATGAGTAGCTTGAAATGCTATAAGAATATGTTCACCATTAAACTAATTCTATATATGTCGTTTAACATTGTTTATTATGAAGCAAGATGGTATCCAGAGATCACCTTATTCTGGGGTGCCCGAGGTACCATGTTTCAGGGTACCTGACCTACCCACGATTATGAAAATCTACTCAACATCATCCACCAAAAGGGCACCCTAGTAGCCGCTTTTATCATTATTTGTTCGCCATATTTGATTCTAAGCGAATGGTGGATCATGAGGTTTTCGACCATCTCGCATAAGGGTAGGCGAGAAGCTATCTTTATCTCAATCTCTATTGTCTATTTGATTCTATGCGAATGGTGGATCATGAGGTTTCGACCATCTCGCATAAGGGTAGGCGGGCAGCCCACGTTTACTACTATTTGTCTTGCATATTTGATTTAGAGTGAATGGTGAATCATGAGGTTTTCCATCATCTCTCAAAAGGAATCGCCACAAGTTTTGTGAAGATTTGTGGCAAGCATTTTTATAAAAATCGCCATACGCTAATGAAGGGTACCCGAGGTACTGCACGCCAGAAAGTCACTCCTCAAATACACCAAGAGGAACTACAAGAAAACTTGAGATAAACAACAAGCATATCCGGAGGAATCGCCATATGTCTGATGAAATTGGGTTGTTCCGCTATGAATTAACATCAACAAGCATGTCTAAGTAAACCGCGATGCATTGATGAGACAAGATTAAAGGTACCCCTAGTACTCAGGGTACCATATGACAGAAAACTATTCTTCGTATACACCAAGAGGAACCCAAGAAAGCTTGAGATAAGCAATAAGCATATCTGGAGGAATCGCCATATGTTTGATGAAATTGGGTTGTTCCGCCATGAAGTAATAGATAGCTCAGTGAATATCCAAGCTTAAGGGTACCCGAGGTACCCCATGCACCTTGTCAATAATGCCGAGCACGGTTAAACAGCGGGATGGTCATTTTCACTTTCATTTCTTAGGATAGGGAGATCAATAAAAGTGTTAGAAATAGCAGAAGCACAGGCATTGGTATCAGGGGTACCTGATGGTGACTTTAGCTGAGGTACCCCAACTTATCTCCGTGGGCTTTCAAACCGAGATGTGAGGGAACCATGTTATTCTCAATCACTTTTAAGATAACCGGTTTATCTATCCACTTCACCACTCTTGGCATCACCAGCCCTAGATCAGCACTCTATTCCTCGGTCATGATGCGCTCAAAAGCATTGTCAACTATGTTCTCCTATCGAGGGTACCATTGAAGCTACAAGGAAGGAAGCTCTGTGATTTTATTTCTGTCTTTGAAGTACATGAAGGAAAAATACTCTTAAATCAAGTGGATCCTGGGATAATCAACGAATTGCTTCTTAAATGGCTAAAGAACGTATGGAAGCCTTCACCAGAAAACAAAATATAGATGATGAGGGGGTACCCTCACAACACCTTCTACCCATACTTGGTAGTTCATCCTCAAAAGCAGATGAAAAGTTTGAGTCAATCAGCTTCGCCCTCTTCAATTTGTCTAAATTGACAACCATTTTTCAGCAAATAGGAGAGGGATCCCATTTTTCATTTTTGGGTTCTCAGGGTACCCCTAGAGGACGCCTCTATTTAGCTGCCTATCGAGCTAAACTTTATATCGCCATGGGTCGCTCCTACTTTTTATGTACGTTTCTTTTGCCTCCAAGTACTTCTCGCCAAAAAGAAACTAGGGGGGTTGTTGTTTAGGGGAAAAATAGGAAAGATAGCAAAACTCCATGTGTCGACGAATGGAATAATTTCACTGTAATCCGAGGTATCCCCCATGACTTGAAGAGTAACTCGAGGTACCCCTCATGACTCGAAGAGTAACTCGAGGTACCCTCCATAACTCGAAGAGTAACTCAAGATACCCTCTATAACTCGAGAGCAATTCAAAGTACCCTCCATAATTCGAAGAATAACTCAAGGTACCCTCCATAACTCGAGAGCAATTCAAGGTACCCGCTGACTTAAGATACCCCACCTGACTCACGGTATCCTCCATAATTCGAGAACAACTCAAGGTACCCCGCCTAATTTGAAGTACCCCACATAACTGAGAATAATTCGAGATATACCGAATCATTCGGGTACCCCACATAATTGGGCAGTAGCTCGGGGTATCCACCCCCAACTAGGGTACCCTATACCATTTGGGGGTACCCTCAGTTAGAGGTACCCCATATAATTTGAGGGTACCCTGCAGAATGGTTTCGAGAAAAGTTCGCCATAAGAAATGTCCCTATCGCTTGAAGAATAACATTTGATTTCGTCAGAATTAAATGCCAAAATATTGTGCTAAAAAGTGGGGACAGTCGCCTGTCACCTCTGACAAAAATAAAGGGCACTATCCCAAGGACAATGGTCCTCAACTGCCTACCCGACAACCACTACAGAGGTACCCCAGGACCACTCTCCAGCGCGCGCCACGTTTCCAAAAAGTGAGATATGCTGTGAACGCCTTTCTTGATTCCCAAGCATGCCCATAACGGCCCAAAATCATAAAAAAGAGAAAAAGACGTTAGCCAAAGAGGATACGACACGTGGTAGCTGAGGTACTCCATATATAAAGGTGCTTAGGTTTTATTCTCCATCATGTTCTCACTCACCATCAAGACTCACACTCTGAAAAATAGGTTTTCTTCAACCTTAAACCCTAATTTACAGAGGGCTAGACAGCTCTCCTTACCATAAAAACTTGAGTTTGCTAACTTGAGCGTCGGAGTGTGAACGCTGGGTACCCCCTGGCTTCACCTCTAACCTCGGTTTCACTGTTTTGCAGGAGTGAAGCTCATTCCAAGGGACATTCCTCTTGGTTCAAAACCTCCACCAGAGTTACCACTTCCACCGTCACTTATCACCTCCTTCGGACTTCCGAAAACACCACGCACACAAGAAACTAGGGAGGTACCCCGTCCCCCCAAAAAATAAAAATATATTGTTCTAGATAGATTAGCCTTTTTCTACACCCAAAATCTGTCGAAAACAGTTAGCTTTGGTGAAGTCAATCCAAAAATGGAGACCATATCTCTTGGGCAAACCTTTCCTTGTTCGTACAGATCAACGTAGTCTAAAATATCTCTTGGACCAGAGGATGATCACTTCGTATCAACAAAAATGGTTGCCAAAACTTATGGGATTTGATTACAAGGTTGAATATAAAAAGGGGAAAGAAAATTCTGCTGCTGACTCACTTTCTAGAAAGGCCGAATTCCATTGTACTGCTATCACTACAAGAAAATAGGTAATAGATGATAGGAAATAACTGTCATAAAAGGGAGTACATGACAAACAGTTCATCCATCATCTATGTCACTGTCATTAATTTATGACAGAATATTTTTCTATCATGAAGTTATGATGGTATTTCATAGTCATATATCCATCACATAATATTTTAATGTAAAAAATAATTTAATTAAAATTAAATTTTATTTAAATTTCATGCCTTTTTTTTAAATTTTGGTAGAAAGTTCAATTATCATTTGTTAATATATATCTAAAATTTTGAAAATTTTGATGCAAGATTTTTTATAACAGACTTTATGATAGCTATTTACAGTCATAGAGTTATATTTTTTAAAAAAATTATATTATAATTAAAATTTATTAATTAATTCTTGTTTACAAATTTAATTAATTGATAAAATGAATATGGAAACAAAAACAAATAATATTAATTAAAATCCATTCAATCCAACAAATTCAAAAGAGATACATATAGTATCCAATATAATCACCATAAATGCATAATAAAACATCTTAAATTAAAAAAAATCCCAAATATAAAACAATACAATTAAGTTATAACCCCAGAAACCAAGCCAAGTTACCCAACAAAACTTCAAAGATTAATGGAAATATTCCAACAGCAAGATTTTAAGCTTGACTTCCAGCAGTAATGCCCTCTTCCAGTGGGACTACTCCAACAGCCACACTCCAACATTCCAATGCAGACACTCAGCAACACTTCCGCCCATACCCAACAACCTACCATCTTCCAATAGCACTCTAATTCCAGCCACATACCCAGCAACATTCTAAACCAAACCAGCAAATAAATCTATACAAAATCAATCAAAATACCCAATGTTATCAAATGCATAACATCTACATTACAATCCTTAACAACAACCATTATAAAATTGAAAAGATTAAAATAGAACTATCATTAAAACCATAAAATCTGTCGTTTTACCAAGGGCTGTTTTTTTCTTAATTGGATAGCGCTAACCAGCTATAGCCCAAGTGCCATTGCCTAAGACGTTGTAGGAGAATGAAATCATCGGTTGAAAAATTCAAAACGTAACTTTGGTTGCTTAGAGCACGAAAAGAGGGGAGTTGGTATTAATAGTTACCTTGATGATAATTGGATTTCTAGCAGATAGCATCAAGTAAGTGAGATAAAGCCCACACACCATCCTTGCAAATGTAAATATAGCTGCAAACGTTACCTGAACAGCACATTTGCTAGAGTTAGGATTCCTAATCTCAAGCTCAAACATTGGATTTACAATTTGGAGCGCTTAATAGTGATCTATTTTTCTTTAACACAAAGTTAAAACTTACATCAGCTATCAAATTAAGGCCAGTGTCTCTATAACCAAGCTTTTTAAGCATCTCCCTGCAGTGTAGGAAAGGGCTGTAGATCTTTGTTATAAATAATGCAGCTACCAATTCCGATCCGCTCTGTACATTTTAATTTAGCATCATTAACACAACCACATCTCAGGAATCCAACCAAACAAACAAACAAAAAAGGGACTTGAAATTTATGTCCAAAATCATACAACCTTTCCAATTCCAACTATGCTGATCAAGTGGTGAATTGTATTGTCAACATTTACTCGTTAATCAAACAAGCTGCATACTAGATCATATATAAGATAAGCAAGAGTCCACGCTAATGTTTGCATCTGCGTGCCAAGTTATTAAGATTCACATATTAAAATTCATGGTAACCAGCTGATCTCTACTATACATGCCTAAAGAAACAAGTAAAAAAGAACAAAACCTGGCGAGGGGATGAGTTTGAAGTCAAGGGACAAACTGAGCATCTCCAGTCTTGAACAAAGAGCGAGGTCAACGTTACAGCTAAAGTTGCATGAATTGTAGAAACTAGATGATTGCAGAAGTCGAAAGAGTGATTTGGGAAGATTTTTCTGATGAACAGAAAAGCCGCAGTCCATGAAACGACAGCAACTACAACCAACTTCAAAATGCAATCATCCATAGATTCAAATTTCCCCGCAACGCAAATAGGTTGAGATATTATTTTTGCAATAATACCTCATGCAAAAATATGGCCAATGTCATAAGCAGATACCCCGCAATGGTTGCCACTTGCCCAATTAAGAAAACAAAACAAGCCACACACTGTGTGATATGTTCATGTTGGTTAACGTATCTCTCTATCCTTCTCTCTCTCTATGCATATATATGTATGTGTGCATATATATATATATATATATATATATATATAATCCATGCAATAATAGTACCTAATTTCGCTTTGATTAAATGTGGGTCAAAATCTGGAAAAAAAATTTCAAACCCATTTATATTCAATAAATTTCATCGATTTCTTCATCACCATGTAAAATTTACAAAGGAAAATTTGTCACCATTTCATGCAAGTCAAACCCAATGAATTTATTCAGCAAACCCATTCATATTACAAAACCTAATCGATTCTACACCCAAAATCAAGAAAATCGAAATCACACAAGCTAATCCTAAATAACGTGAACAAATCAAAGCTGGAAACTATGAAAACAAAATCGAAATCACGGCATAATGGATTCACATATGCGATGAGAAACAACATGCAAATGAGAAATTGGACCTGAGGAGTGGCTAAGAGGCCGGGATGGTAGAGAGACTGTTGTTGAAGAAGTGCTTGCTGCACTAGTGCTTGTTGCTGCTGCTGATCCTACTTCAACCTCTGGTAATGCATTTTCCTTCATAATCGAAGGATTTGTAAACAGTTTGTCGAATTTTGTTAAGGTTTCTCAAGAAAATGAAAGAAAAGAAAAAAAAACGAAGAAAATGAAAGAGTGACGAGAAAAAAAGTGTTTTATTTTCTGAGTGTGTATTCGTTTAACACTTAGGAAAAAAAGGTAAGAAAAAAAGTTTAAAGTACCCAAAACGATACAGTTTTGCTAGCATTTTTTAATTATTAAAACATATTTTTTATTTTTTAAAATAAAATAATATGTAAAATTAGGGTCAAATATAGTTAAAGTAATTTTTCTATTATAATTTCGGCCAAAGTTATGTTGCAACAGTTGTACCACACAACTGCTGCATCCAACCGTTGGATCCAGCTACAGTTGTCACCATAATCTGGATCTAACGGTTAAAAGCAATAGTTGTATGGTACAACTGTTACAACATAGCCAGACCCTATAATTTCTTGATAGATTAAATTTCTATCACGATTCTATTATAAATTTGTGATAAATGATAATCCTATCATAAAGCCATCATAAATTTATGATAGAAAATATTTCTATTACAAGACCATTATTAATTTATGATAGATTAAAACTTATGTCACAAGTCTATCATAATTTTATAATATATTTAAAATTTACCATAAGTTATCTGTCATCTAGTAGCAGTTTTCTTGTAGTGTATCTCTATACCTGTGGCTGATTGGTGGAAAGGCTTAAAACAAGAAGTCTTGTCTAATCCTTTTTATACCAAACTTACGGTAACTATAGATTCTCTTCCTTCGGGTTCCCAAAAATATGTCAAAAGAGATGGAGTTTGTCTATATAAAAATCGTATCTTGCTAAGCCTTCATTCTTCTTTAATTCCCAAAATTTTAGCCTCCACTCATGCTTCACCACTTAGAGTTCATTATAGGCTTCATAAGTCTTTATCCAGGATTCGAAGTTTTTTTCATTGGCAACATATGCAAAAGAGACACTTGTCAAAGATGCCCTTTAGTATTTCAGAGTTAATATGGACTGATGTGCCTATGGATTTCATTGAAGGGCTTCCATTGTCAAAAAGGAAGTCAGTGATCATGGTTGTTGTTGATAGGCTATCAAAATATGCTCATTTTGTTCCTCTCAGCCACCCATATTCAGTTGTTACTGTGGCCCATGCCTTTCTTGAGCATATCATCCGATTGTATGGTCTTCCGAAATCTATTGTTAGTGACAAGGATCCTGTGTTTACGTGCAATTTTTGGATAGAGTTGTTTAAACTAAAAAGGACACAACTTTGTATGAGTTCGAGTTACAATTCTTAAATCGACGGCCAAACAGAAGTGCTGAATCGTACTCTTGAACATTACCTTCGTTGTTTTAGTTAAATTCCTTAGGAATTGCTTTTCTTGAGCAAGCAGAGTAAGAAACCAGAGGCTATTGTGAAATGAATTTTTCTTACTACGAAAGTTTACAAGAAAATATTTATATACACATAAGGAAACAGAAAATGATAGGTAGCTAATGATAACAATATCGGATAAAAGCAGAATGATCCGTTAACCATTAGCTAATGATACAATGCTTCTAGAACCTCCATCACTCATTCCCATGTGCTGACATTCCTCTACGTAATTGTTTTGCCACCTCATTGCATTCATCTCATTTCTCTTGTTAGCCAACTGTAAATGGGTGTGGCATATGTGGTATGCTAATGTGTCACTGAGGTCTGCTGTTGACTGGTCGTAGCTGCTGTTTTCAACAGTTTTACTCGAGATCACCCGACTCGTTGGATGGATTAGATTGCTTGGGCTGCATATTGTTATAATACATCTATTCATTCATAAACCAAACTCACTCTATTTGAAGTTGTTTATGGAATCTGTTAAGGAAGCTCATAACGTACAATCTGCTCAAGATTAGCACATGTGAGAATTTAGTGAGCTGAAGTTAGTTAAGTGTGCAATGCCAGCTCAGCAAGATTAGTTAAAGTCTACTGAGATTTTATTCCGTTTGTTTTTCTTTCTATTATCAATGTATAAAGGTGTGCTTTTATTTTTATTTTTGATGTAGTTGAAAATGAAGAAATAAAGATTCAGAATTCTCTCTAAAAGTTTCTCAGTAAACAGAGTAAATTTTCTTGGTAACCAAACAGTACAGATTAGTGAAAGTTTATGTTTTCTAACATGGTATCAGAGCCAAACAGAACCAGCTCGAGTAACCAGCAAAAAATGATGAGAAATCCAACAATCAACAACGCAAATCAACACACTCAAATAAATTTTTCTTTCACGAATCCAATTAAACTAGATCGATCAAACTACTTGCTCTGGCGTTCACAGGTTTTGGCTTCGATTATAGGTAATCGATTGGAAGACTTCATTACTGGAATCAAATCAGTACCTGAAGAAAATCTTCTGTTAGCTGGAGTTGATGGATCTACACAACAAATTAAGAATCCTGAGTACCAGATCTGGAGATCACAAGATCAGACTCTTCTTGGTTGGTTGTTGTCAACATTAAGTGAAGGTATTCTTAGTCTTGTTATTAACTGCGAAAGTTCATTTGGTGTATGGAAAACTTTAGAAAATAAGTTTGGAGTTTCATTTGGTGTATGAACTGAATACTCTTAAAAAGGAATCTCTTAGTATTGAAGATTATTGTGTTAAAATGAAAGCAATAGCTGATAAGCTTGCTAGTGCTGGTAGCTCAATAACAGAAAAGGATCTAATGCTAACTATACTCAATGGATTAGGATCAAGATACCGTGATATTGCTACTTTCATAACTGGTTCACGTATGGAATTTGTTGATGCTTATACACTATTGCTCACTCATGAAACTGGGTTGGAACAAGATCAGGATGATAAGAGTATGTTCAATGCTAACTATGCATATACTAATGCATTTCATCCTAAGGTTTATTATGCACAACCTAGAGGAAATTTTAAGAGAGGAGGTTATTATGGTGGTAGGAATGTTTTCTCTGGTAGAGGGAATATGATTTTTTCTCCAAGAATATTCAATGGAGGTTTTAGAAGTGGTTTTGGTAGAGGATATTTTGTTGGCAATTACTTTAATGGCAATAATTCTTTAGCACCAAAGAATCCACCCTCTGCTATCAAGAATGGATCACAGGGAACTTTCAATAATAATCTAGGGGACTCAGTATGTCAGATTTGTCTCAAACCTGGTCACACTGCTAATATTTGTTGGCATAGATTTGTTGAAGATTATGTTCCAATACAAAGAGGTTTGGGCAGAGGAAAAGCACCCAGAGTAGCATATCTGTCAAATTTTGATGGTTCTGTTTCAAATCCAAATTTTGAAGATTATGAGAACTTCAACTACATATCTTCAGCTTACAATCCTATGTCTGGTAGTAGCTATTATTCTAGTTTTGATGCCTGTAATCCTGGAGCAGCATTTATGGCTAATTTTGAAAAAGTTGCTGATGATGAATGGTACTTGGATAGTGGGGCAACTCATCATCTGACCAACAACATGGAAACTTTGCAGATCAGTGAAGAGTTTAAAGGTACTGATCAACTCATAATTGGTAATGGTCAAGGTTTGGTTATCACTCATGTTGGATTTGCATTTCTATCACAAAGAGCATCAAATTCTTTATTTGCACATTCAAAAATAGCACTTAAGGATATATTACTTGTCCCTTCAATTACTAAAAATCTACTGAGTGTTTCCAAACTGACATCTTATAACCCTATAACTGTTGAATTTCATGGGAATGTTTGTTTTGTGAAGGACATGAAGGGACAAGTTCTGCTGTAGCGACTTGCTGAAAAAGGTCTATACAAGCTGCTGTTAAATTCTAATTCTTCTCCATTCTCTACATCTCATCTTTGTCATACTCAACTAAATAAGCTTGTCTCAATGTTGTCCAGCTTTCAAAGCTTTAATAGTTCTTCTAAAGCTTGTTATCATTCTGTTTCGAATAAATACAAAACCAAATCTGATGTAATGACATGGTTACATAGAAAATTTGGTCATCCAAGTTCAATGATTTTGATGCATTTAGCTAAGTCTTACAAACAATTAAAAGTCTCTCAAAAAGATATTATGTCTTGTCCAAATTCTGTGTAAGGCATTTTAGTTAGGCAAAGTTCACAGGTAAAGTTTTTCAGCAACTGAAACAAAAACAAAAGGAGTATTAGAACTGATTCATACTGATATATGGGGACCTTTACCAACTGTATCTAGAAATGGATACAAGTATTACCTTAGTTTTGTGGATGATTACACTCGATACATCTGGATCTATCCATTTAAGCTTAAATCACAAGCATTTGAAGTTTTCAAGTTGTTCAAAGCACAAGTTGAAAATCAGTTTAATACCAAAATTAAGGAATTGCAATCTGATCTGGGGGGAGAGTTTAGAGTTTTCAGTGATTTTCTAAGTTAAAATGGGATCAATTTTAGACATTCATATCCATATACTCATCATCAGAATGGTCTTGTTGAGAGGAAACACAGACATATAATTGAATTAGGATTAACACTCTTAACCTAAGCAAATCTTTCTTTTCAGTTTTGGTGGGAGGCTGTTCACACAGCAGCATATCATATTAATAGGTTACCAACACCTGTTCTTAAGCTTTTATCTCTTTATGAAAAGCTTTTTAAGCACAAACCAGATTATTCATTTCTTAAATGCTTTGGTTGCCTGTGTTATCCATATATGAGAGACTTCAATAAACATAAATTTGATTTTCACACTACAAAATGCATCTTCATTGGCTATAGTCCTTCTTACAAGGGCTACAAGTGTCTAATAAGCTCAGGAAAAGTTCATATCTTAAGGCATGTTATCTTTGATGAAAATACATTTCCTTATTCAACAAACAAAGCTTTTCATTCATCTGAAAATATTTCAAATTCTGAAATATCAGTTTCAAACTTTTCCCAGCAACAAATTTATCATCTTTCCACATTATCCTTAATTGACAGTAGCTTAGAAGATCTTCAATCAACAGGTTCAGAAAGCAATGAACAAGTACCTTCTGTTTTTGCACATTCAAATAATCTGCATCAACAAGAGCATTCTCAAACTACAATATCAGAACAGTCCTCATCAACCATACCATTATCACCAACACAACAACAAATTGAATCACAACCACAAAATGAACCACAATTATCTACTTCCCAGCACACAAATCAAATTCAAACCATAAGCCTTCCTTCACAACCATCCCATTCAATGGTAACCAGATCAAAATTTGGAATCTTCAAACCAAAAGTTTACATAACCACATTAACCAACAAAGAACCTAATACAGTTCAAGAAGCTCTAAGTGATCAGAATTGGCATCAAGCTATGAGAGATGAATATGAAGCTTTACTTAGGAATGAAACATGGTCACTGGTACCATTTTCAGATGTATACAAGGTTGTTGACAGTAAATGGGTGTTCAGAATTAAACAAAACATAAATGGAAGTGTAGCTAAATACAAAGCTAGGTTAGTTGCAAAAGGTTTCCAGCAAACTGAGGGTGTTGATTACTTTGAGACTTTTAGTCCTGTGGTGAAGGCTTGCACAGTAAGAATTATTGTGAGTTTGGCTGTGATGAACAAATGAAGAATAAGGCAAGTAGATGTAAACAATGCCTTCTTAAATGGAGAATTGACAGAAGATGTTTACATGTATCAGCTAGAAGGTTTCATTGATGAGAAAAGGCCTAGTTATGTATGCAATTGAAGAAAGCTTTGTATGGTTTAAAACAAGCTCCTAAAGCTTGGTATGACAAGCTGAAAAGTTTTCTGATAAGTAATTAGGGTTTTCAAAATTTTAAAGCTGATACTTCTCTATTCTTCAAAGAGATTCAAGGCTCAATAATATTTGTGCTCATATATATTGATGATATACTTATAACAGGACCTGACAGTAGAGAATTAGAGAAGTTTATCTTAGAATTCAGTAAGACATTTGCCTTAAAGGATCTGGGAATACTGTCATATTTTCTTGGGATAGAAGTTTCTTATGTTGATGGTTGTATGTATCTGTCTCAGAGAAAATATATTAATGATCTCTTGTCTAAAGCTGATATGTTAAACTGTAAAGGGTGTGATACTCCTATAGTGACTGGACTGAAACTTCAAAAAGAGGTTAAAGGTTACTTAGGTCAGTATGTTGAGGATGCAACCAGTTACAGAAGTTTGGTTGGAGGCTTACAATATTTAGTGTTAACCAGGCCAGAGATAGCCTTTGCTGTGCATAAACTCAGCAGCACATAATGGCCTGTAAACGAGTTTTAAAATACTTAAAGGAAACCATGGATTATGGTCTAAAGTTCTCAACTGGTGGAGAAATGAAAATCACAGGTTTTACAGATGCAGACTGGGCATGTGATATTGATGACAGGAAATCTATAGGTGCTTATTGTATCTATTTTGGAGATAATTTGGTGTCATGGTCATCTAAGAAGCAGTCAGTAGTAACAAAGTCCAGTGCAGAAAGTGAATACAGAGCTTTGGCTTCTGCAAGTGCCGAAATAGCATGGATTCAATTTTTGTTCAGTGAGCTCAATATAAGATGCATCTCAGTACCTATCATCTGGTGTGACAACATAAGTGCAACAAAGTTAGCTAAAAATCCAGTCTATCATTCCCGAACCAAGCACATTGAACTGGATATGCACTTTGTCAGAGATAAGGTTCTAGCGGAGGAGCTGGAAATTAACTTTATACCAAGTGAAGAACAAATAGCTGATGTCTTAACTAAGCCTCTCACATTCATTCATTTTAACTACTTCAGAAACAAACTCAATGTGCAGCCATGCCCCTTGAGTTTGAAGGGGGTTGTTAAACATCTGCTCAAGATTAGCACGTGTGAGAATTTAGTGAGCTGAAGTTAGTTAAGTGTGCAATGCCAGCTCAGCAAGATTAGTTAAAGCCTACTGAGATTTATTCCGTTTGTTTTTCTTTCTGTTATCAATGTATAAAGGTGTGCTTTTATTTTTATTTTTGATGTAGTTGAAAATGAAGAAATAAAGATTCAGAATTCTCTCTAAAAGTTTCTCAGTAAACAGAGTAAATTTTCTTAGTAACCAAACAGTATAGATTAGTGAAAGTTTATGTTTTCTAACAGAATCAAACCTCCATTTCTACTGTCTTATACTCCATGTGTTACTAAAGTTCAAGCTGTGGATGATACATTTAAGTCTAGAGATGAAATTCTTAAGTTACTGCGGCAAAATCTCCAGCTCTCATAGGATCGGATGAAGTTTCAAGCTGACAAACATCGTACTGAGCTAGAATTTACTGTTGGCACTACTAGAAAAATGGGCTTTACTGACACTTCGTTACTGACACTTTGCAAAAAGTGTCAATAATTATGCACATATGCACCATTTTCCGCTTTTGACAAATAGGAATCACAAATTATTGATACTAGTGTGTCAGTAAATTAAACATCAAAGATCACTGACATTAAAGTATTAGAGATAAAAAAAATCATAAAAATTTGTTTTAGCTCCAACTCGAACCTGAGCGCTCTAAGGTTTAAAGATTTAATGTTTGGAGCGCAGACCATCAAATCTCGTTGAATCAAAGTCATAATAATATTTAAATTATTAAAAAATGAAAATATAAATAACAACAACACAAAACTTACACTGACTTTTCCCCATCTACCAGACTGTATCTAGCTACTATCCCTTTCTTGCTTTTATCGTTTTCTTTCTCTTTCATTTTTCTCTTCTCGATCTCTTCTGTTTTGCATTGTCCATTTATAGATTAAATTCAATTACTTTAGATAGATAATGAAAAGCTAATTAAAACTCCGTTTCTTTTTCCATTTTCCCCAATTGAAAAACAAACCAAAACCCTAATCGCTTGATATCGAAGGGGTTTTTTCTCCAGCTAAACCATCCAGTGCCTATACTGGGCAAGCAAGTAAAAGCCATCGACAAGGGGTAAAGTGGCACCATCAGTTGCGCATTCAAGTAATCTCATCTCCCCCACAAGTTAAGTCCAGAGAAAGAACTGTAGAGGAGGTTATTAGCTGGTAATGGCTGAATATTTTTTTTCTGGGCAATTTAATTAATGGGTTTGTTTTAATTTAGGTTATGATTAATATTTTTAATTTTTGGGTTGTTTCAGATGTTCAGAAATTAAACAGTAGTGCGACCCTGGTGGGTTTTGTTTTCCAAATCTTTTTTTCTTTTGTTTAATTGTAACTTTAATTTTTTGTTCTTATTTTTCTATATCTTCACTCACATGCAGTCCAAAAATACAGGCATTTTAAGTGGTGCATTACTTAAACTCAAAACACTCGCTGCTGCAACTCTGTTTTTTCTGCCACATTTGAGGTCAGTTTAAAACTTTTGTGCATGTAATTTGCTGTTATTCTTATTTAAAACTAAGAAATTACATTTTTTTTAGTTTCTGAAATAAACTGTTAGCTCTGTTTCGTAAGTTTGATTAATAAGTTAGTTGATTTTAAATGTACTAAAATATGAAATTTCATTTTAGCTTTTGCCTTTCTGATTAAGAGATGATTGTTTGGGTATTATATTCGCTGAATGACTGTGTATTTAGTGGTTACGAACTATTTACATCTCTGTTTCATGTGACGGAGGCAAATTTTATTATCTAATCACTTGTTTATTTATTTTGTTTTGGTTGGAAGATTTGCAATAGAGACAATGACTATGATATGAATTAATTAAGTTCGTGGTTGTGAGTATTTTGAGATTGTATGAAATTGATGATTTGTCTTTGATTCAAGAAAGAAATGCTTGTTTTAAGGTGTTCTGCATGTTGTATTTGAAGTTAAAAAGTGATTTATAGAATCTTAAAAAATGGCTTGCAAAGTGGTATGAAGACATTATTTATTTGAACTCTTAACTTTTGTTAGTTACTTGACTTATTTTGACTACTTAAAAAGCCATTAGCGCCCATCTTACCTATTCATCTCCTATTTAAGTTTCAAAGCTACTTTTGTTTCAATTTCAGAATTTTGTCAAAATTATTATTATTATTCAATGATTTATAGGGGTTATTAGTGATTTTCCAGAATTATGAGTTTATTATTGCAACAATAATCATAATAACATTGAACATTAAATTAATCATGCAATTTAATTAAACTTAAACTAACATTACATATGTGAACAGGTAAAATATTTGAAATGGACAGAACTTGGATAACTTGTGATAGATTGTCTGTAGAGTATCGTTCTGGAGTGGCTGATTTCTTAGATTTTGCCATTTTGAATGCTGAAAACCGAATGTCAATTAGATGTCTTGCACCTTTTGTTGTAATATGGAGTTTCATACTCCTCAACAGGTGAAGGATCATTTATTTGAAAAAGGTTTTCTCCCAAGATATATTGTTTGGACTTGGCATGGTGAGACTGACTGTAAATCTACATTTACAAAGTGTGAAGACCATTCACATAGTCAAAGATTTAGATGTCATGATTACAGTAACATAATTGACATGGTTGAAGATGCTTACGAGCATTGTGATAGAGATCTTAGTTCTTTTAAGGATATGCTTGAAGATGCTGAAAAACCTTTGTACCCGGGTGCAAAACATTCAAAGTTATCTGGTTTAATGAGACTTTACAATGTAAAAGGGAACTATGGGTGGTCTGATAAAGGGTTTTCTGCTTTGTTGGAAGTCCTTGCTAATATTTTGCCAAATAATAATACTCTACCTAAGTCAATATACGAAGCTAAGAAAACAATGAAAGTCTTAGGCTTAGAGTATGAAAAAATACATGCATGTCCAAATGACTGCATTTTGTATAGGAATGAATTTGCTGATCTTGCTGAATGCCCAAATTGTGAGCATCTAGGTATCAAGGAAAAAAAGATAGCTCAATAAAATTTAGGAAAAGGGTTCCTAAAAAGGTATTATGGTATTTTCCACCTATTCCTAGGTTGAAAAGATTGTTTCAATCACCACAAATAGCTCAAAATTTAACATGGCATGCGAATAAAAGAATTAGAGATGGAAAACTTCGCCACCCAGCAGACTCACCAGCTTGGCAACTAATTGACAATAAGTGGCCAAAATTTGCACAAGAACCTAGAAATCTTCGTTCAGCTCTCTCAACTGATGGGGTTAACCCACATAGTACACTTAGCACTACTTATAGTTGTTGGCCTGTTATATTAATAACATATAATCTTCCTCCATGGTTGTGTATGAAGAGAAAGTTTTTGATGTTGTCTCTTTTGATATCTGGCCCTAAATAACCTGGAAATGATCTAGATGTATACCTAGCACCTTTGATTGAGGACTTGAAAACTCTATGGGATGTAGGTATTGATGTTTATGATGCTTATAGAAAAGAAACTTTTAATTTACGGGCTGTGTTGATGTGGACAATCAGTGACTTTCCAGCATACGGAAACCTCTCTGGTTGTACTGTTAAGGGCTATTATGCGTGCCCAATTTGTGGGATAGACACTTGTGCATGTTGGCTGCCACATAGTAGGAAAATGTCATATATGGGCCATCACCGTTTTCTACCACTTGGTTACGTATTTCGGAAACTGAAAAAGATTTTTAATGGGAAACAAGAGTGGAATGAGCCTCCTAAAATTTTGTCTAGTGAGGAAATCTTTAATATGGTGGAAGATATTGACATTAAGTTTGGGAAAAAGAAGGCCAAAAAGCGAAAACATGGTGACGGTGGTGGCGGTGATGGTGATAAGAACATAACTGAAAAATTGTACAAAAAAAAGTCAATCTTTTTTTACTTAGAATATTGGAAGCATTTATTAGTTCGCCATCAATTAGATGTGATGCACATTGAAAAAAATGTGTGCGAGAACATATATGGCACGTTACTTCATCAACCAGGCAAAACAAAAGATGGGATTAATGCTAGAAAAGATCTTGAGCATTTAAAGATTAGGCAAAAACTAGTTCCTGATGAAACAAACAAAAAAAACAAAGTCCTACCTCCAGCTCCATATACTTTGAGTAAAAAAGAAAAAAAACAGTTTTGTGAAACCTTGCTGAGTGTGAAAGTCCCTGCTGGGTATTCTTCCAATGTCCAAAAGCTTGTTTCAATAGATGATTGTCGGCTTCAAGGCCTTAAGTCCCATGACTGTCATACTTTGATGCAACAACTTCTCCCACTAGCCATTCGAAACTGTTTGCCTATAAATGTGAGAAGGGCTATAATCAGAATGTGCTTCTTTTTTAATACGTTGTGCTGTAAAGTGGTAGATCCTAATAGTCTTGACCAATTACAAGAGGAACTTGTAATCACTTTATGCTTACTGCAGCAGTACTTTCCACCTAGTTTTTTTGACATAATGATCCATTTAACAGTCCACCTAGTTGAACAAGTTAGGTTATGTGGGCCTGTTTATCTTCGATGGATGTATCCTTTTGAGAGAGAAATGAAAACTCTCAAGGATTATGTTCGTAATCGCTACCGCCCTGAGGGTTGTATTGCAGAAAGTTATATTGCGAAGAAAGCACTTGAATTTTTGGCCGAGCACCTCTCAAATTGTCTTTGTTATTGGGCGCCCCTCGGTTGTCCAATTGATTTTTCTGTGGAAAGGCCTTTAGGAGGTGCAAACATAAAGGTGGTTGATGATCATTGGTTGGCACAAGTACACCGGTGTGTTCTAATGAACACCCCTGAAATCCAAATATATATTGAGTAAGTTGTTAATTTTTCCCAAAAAATTTTAACTTTGTATTATAAGATTACTAGACTAGTTTTTAAATCTTAATATGGTCTCACTGTAGGGAGCATATGCATTATTTGGCATCAAGAAACCCCTATAAGGAAAAAAAGAATCTGTGGTTGCAAAATGAACACATACGTACATTTTCTGGTTGGTTACAAGCAAAGGTCAGAATTACTTAACTAAATACAATATAAGATATAAACTTTAACTATATTTTTTACATGTGACTAATTACTATGCTTTTTAATTTAAATTATAGGTAGCACATGATAAAGCAAATAATGTACCGGTTGACAAAATGGTGTGGTGGTTGGCAAACAAACCACGCTCAAGCGTGGTGACCTTCCCTGGCTACGAGATCAATGGCTTTAATTTTACAACGAGGGACCGGGACAGTAATCGTGTGACCCAAAATAATGGTGTTAGGGTTGTCGCTAACACTCTACAAATTTCTAGCTCAAAAGATAAAAGTCCTCATTCTGGAGACATGACGTTTTATGGAGTCATTGATGAGATTTGGCAGCTTGATTATCTAATGGTTAAAAAAACACTTTTCAAGTGTGATTGGGTAGATGATAGAGGGGTTTGCATTGACAATTTAGGTTTTACTGTAGTTGATTTAAATCGGATTGGCTATAAATCTGATTGCTTTATTCTAGCTTGTCATGCAAAACAAGTATTTTATGTCAAGGACCAGCTAGATAATAATAAATCAATAGTTTGTTCAGTGACTGACAAAGCTTATAAGTTAAATGGGGAAAGATGTGAAGATGTGGATGTATTTTCCCCATTATCTAACAAACTTCCAGTATGTGAGTTGGATGAGAAAGATGACGAAGGAATTTATGACAGAAAAGATTGTGATGCTATTCCAATAGATATTGATTTAGAAAATCAGTGAATGCATTATTGTAGCTAGTTTTCAGCACCACTTTTCACAGTTTTCCAGTAAGTGATTTATTTATTTCATTATATGCTATTGATCTTGTATTAACTTATTAATCTAAATGATGCACTTATTCATTTTAATCATTTTCAGGATTGTAGGAGATGGCTGAAGATGCTGAGTTCACTCTTCCGGAGCTTGAGGGAAGACCAAGGAGAAGAAAACAAACAAAAAAGAAAGGTTTGCAAAAAGAAGAAGTTAATCATGAAGTTGTAATTGAGTACAATTCTTATGGTGTTCCAGTTAGAAAGGGAAGAAATGATCTTAGGAGTTACATTGGAGTCATTGTACGTGAAACAGTCTCTATCTTACTTGATGATTGGAGGCGTGTGCCACTAGAGATAAAGGAAACTTTGTGGCTTCATTTTCAGGTTTTGTTTTCTTGTTTAATAGTATGTTTAAAGATTTTATATAACTTCTATATTTGTTTAAAGCTGTGTCTAATCCATGTTATTGGTTTCCAGAAAAAATTCAGATTGAGCTTGAAATGCAAAAGCCAAGTGTTAAAGTGGATGGGGGTTGCATCAAGAAACTTTCGCATGAACGGCAATCAATTCGTGATACCTAACAAGAACGATCGAAAGTCACTAAGGTTGCCTCCTATTGAATATCCGAGCATTAAAAAGGAAGATTGGAAACTTTTTGTTGACAAAGTTTTGTGTGAACAATTTCAGGTGTGTTGTTTGTTAATATTACCTGATTTATTGTTGCTAGTTATTAATAATCAGTGGTAACCTTTTGTTCTCCGTCGTACTGTTTGTACAGGAAAAAAGTAAGAAGGCAAAAGACAAAAGAGCAAAGAACGTCTACAACCATCGCTTGGGTAGCACAGGATATGGTGGCATGTTGTATTAAAAAAGTATGTGTAGTAAGTAATCTAATACATATAATATAATAGAATCAATTATTTATGTTTTATGTCACCTTGTAACAGAAAAAGGAGAGTGGAGTTTCTGAGCGGGAGATTGACCGCAGTGAAGCTTGGTTAATGGCACGAGCAGACCGAGATGGCAAATATGCTTCTGAAGTAACGCCAATTGCTGAGAAAATAGTAAGTCACTAGTATACTTAATTCTTATGAATTTTCTTTATAATGTGTATGTGTGTGGGTAGATCTTTACAATTCTTATGTGTAATGAAAGAGATGTCCAGGAGATCAAGTGCTTGTGAGAGGTGCTGTCTTGTAATATTTTCTGTAGTTTTAATTTAAATTGTATATGGACTTGCTCTGTGTTGAAGATTCAAGAAGGATGTTAGTTTAGTTTAGCTGATGTCTTGTACTCGTAATTGCATATTTATAATATTTTTGTTTTTGTAGAATGAGTTGAAGAGTCAAGTTGAACAAAGAACATTCCAATCACACGGTTCAAATGACATTCTAGGTCAAGCTCTTCAGAAGCAGCCAAATGGAAGCAGGGTGCAAGGAGTGGGACAATTCATCACCCCATCTATGTACTTTAATGTCCCTGATGCCACTGAGTTAGCAAGAGAAAGAAAGATGTATCAAGAGAGTTTCCAATTCATGTCTGCTCAACTAGAACGCATGAATGCAAGGTTAAATGCGTACAACAATACTGAAGTTGGAAGTTCTAACTTTCCTAAGCCCAAAACTTCCACTGGTGTTCAAATTGACAATGATCAACAATCCCCTGAAACGTTCAAGGGAATTGAGGAATACACAGTGAAGGACCTCTCGCGACTTCGAGATCAGTGGGCTACATACGTTGCCAAGTTAATTACAGCCTACAATCGCGAGGTAACATACAAGTAATTTATGATTATTTTTCCTTATATACAAGACTAATTTTTCGTGGTGTGCTAATTGATTTTATATACTTGTAGGTGGAAAAATAATGAAGGCATATGGGGATTCCAAAATCAGTGACATTGGTTAACATTTACAGAAATTAATTTAGTACTTTATTGTTTACTACTTGTGCTCCAATTAATTTGGTACTTGAAGTTTTTTTTTTACTTCGAGATCAATGATGTAAATTGAACTATTTTAATTTAACTGATATATTTGGAATGTGTATTATGTGAATTGCATTACAAGATTTGGTATGTTTAATAAATTGACTTTATTTTAATTGTTAAATAAACAGGAAAAATGTGATTAAAAAAAATAAAGCACTACCAGTATAGCACCGTTAATCTTGTGGTAATTATTTAAATGACGTTAGAAATTTTTGATGTTAGTGAGTCAATGGATTCCTGATACTGTAGTCTCATAAATCAGTGACACGTAAATACTATCAGTAAATGCTAACACGATTGAGTCACTATCTTTGTGATTCTCTAGTAACGCAAAATACTGACATAGAAATAGTATCAACTGATACTAACACTATCCTATCACTATTTTGGTGATACTATAGTGACACAAGATACTGACACGAAAATCACTGACACCAAAAAGTAGTGTCAGTGTGTTGAGCAGCATTACTGACACAATTAACAAGTGTCAGCAAAAGTAATTACTGACACTAAAATGGTGTCAGTAAAGCTCATTTTTCTAGTAGTGTGGTGATTGGGTTTTTCTTCGTCTCCAACCATATCGCCAATCGTCAGTTACTTTGCAAAGAACTCTCAAGTTAGTACCCAAGTATTTTGGTCCTTATCAAGTTTTAGCACGAGTTGGTCCAGTTGCTTACAAATTGGATCTTTCGGTTGGCTCGAAGATACATAATGTATTCCATGTCTCTAATCTGAAAAAGAAGATTGGCAATCTAATAACCGTTGAGCAACAGTTGCCTGCCTTATCAGATAATCTTGAGATAATACCCCAACCAAAAGGACCCAAGACTGAGGTTTTAATTAAATGGAAAGGTTTGCCACTTGAGGATGCTACTTGGGAGAACAAATGGCGATTTTCAAGGAGTTACCCGGATTTCAACCTTGGGGACAAGGTTCATTCAAGGGGGGTGGAATGATGTGAGCTTAATTAATTTATGCATGTAGTTTACGTGTGAGTTGGCTTACATGTGAGTTGGCTGCCACGTAATTTATTTATGCATGTTGTTTACGTAAGAATTGGCTAGACGTTCCATTAGAGTTGAGTTTTATTAGTTGACTACGTGAGTCATGATAGTGAGTTGTGATGGAAGTTATTTGTATTTTAATTACTATCTTCTAGCAGTTATTGTAAGTTACATTGTCATGTAACCTGTGTTGTATTTAAACTAGAAAAGTGAATGAATGGAGGTGGTTATTCACTGAATTAATGCTTCTTTTCTGGAGAGAACGGTTCTCTCGAACAGCCGTATTTTTTCTTCCTTCTTTATTGATCAAATTCAACTTAGAATATAACATTAATTGTTTTGTCTAGATAATGTGTAACATAAAATAAAAAATCTAACCTCAATATATAATTTGGCGCTTTGGAAATATTCTTCGAGTAGACTGATTTTAAACTTCAATGATTTCTACTAGCACTTAAAGACTAGAAAAAAATTCTTCTTCTAGTATCCAAATATTCCCCTTGTTGACTTTGTCTTCTTCTACAATAATATGGATCGTTGAACAATATTTCTTTGATTGCGAACTCTTCTTGGATGTATCCCTCTGGGAATTGTTCTTCTAATATGCCTAATTAACTTAAACACTTCGAAGTACTTCCAAAATAAATTTTATTTTGACTTAAAAAATCAAAATAGAATATTAACCCTGCTTTGATACCATTGTTCGTCCCTTTAAAATTAATTTTGAGAGAACTATCATTAAAATGGAAATCACCTATAACTAAGAGTCACTGAGAAAAAAAGTTTCTAAGAACTCTCAATGTCTCCAACTCATAATTTTGGATGATACAAAATACATATAGTTAGAGTCTATTTATGGACTATTGATAACTGTTCATCAAACCTTTTATACATACATGACTATTGAGTTATAAGGGAAGTTATGTCTCTTAAAAGATTTAGTCATGTCTCTTAAGAAAGTAGTTATAATTGATATAAACAATATTAGCTTAATTTAAAAAATACGTCTCTTATGAATAAGAATGTCCACAATATGTTATACACACACACATATATATATTGAGTGTCCATTAAGGGCTTAGTTTTTATTCAGTACGAAAGCTTTACAAGTATATTGTCTCTATCTGTAATTTGATATTTAGAAATTAATAAAAACTCTGCTCTAGTCTTCAACTGGACGTAGCAAACCACCATAAATCTCTGTTGTCTGATCTTTAATGCTTTGTTCTTGTCATATCACTTGTGTTTTGATTTGTTTTCAAATCCATATATTAGTTTTTGACTAGGATTAGGACCTGGGGCGATTGTTTTAGTATTTAAATAAGTCTCAACACTCACTTTATTCCCTAGCTTATATATGTGTGTGTGTATTCAAGTTTAATAAAAGTTCTCGCTACAAAAATTGTAAAATATAAAAGAAAGCAGGTTTAGCTTTTGATTTAGTGAACAGAAAATTTGACATTGTCACAAATATATATATATATATATACATATATATATATATATACATATATATATATACATATATATATATATATATATACATATATATATACATATATATATACATATATATATATATATATGTATATATATATATATATAAGAATGCTACTAAAATATAAAAAAATATAGATTTCAATATATTAGAGAATATGTTAATTTTTCTATTAATGTATTAAAATATTTTTTTTTTGGCTGTCGGTGGCATCTAATTATCTGACAAGATATTTTCATTTTAACAAAATGAGATTATATATAAAAAAAAAAATAAGTTTTCAATTAAGGATCTTTGATCATATTAAAGACAAAGACAAGTTAAAAGGGTTTAAAAATATAAATTTCAATACACTACAAGATAAAATACATTGCACTAGGGTTGATGTTTTTTTTCTTTAATTTTAACTCATCTCTGGCTTTAACCTGATTGGAATATATATATATATAATTATGTCACAACTTGAATCGTGATTGTTACGTGATATTTATTTATTAGATAAAAAATTTAATAACTGATAAAATTAATATTCCATCATTCTCTAAATGATTAGCACATTAATTAATTAGAACTCAATTCTTAGATCACTGACATTACTTATCCATCTATATTGAATATACACATATTGCTAAATGCAAGCTAATAGATAATGGGGTTGGCCACTTGTCCAAATAGTGATTCATCCTATTTCCTATCTAAATTTTGCATCTGTGATGGAAAAGAAGAGAGACAGATACAAATTGAGAAAGCAATTTGAAATTGCTTTGCAGTTTGTTTGATTGCAATTAATAGAGGACACATGCAACATGAATTCTATGAAAGGATTTTCACCGTAGAAAGTGGGATTCCTTTTCTAGTGATGTTATCTTCGCATAATAAAAACTTTGAAAGAACAGTCCTGTCAGAACCAAAAATGCAATACGTGGATTAAAGTGCTTCTTATCTTTATATCTAGTGTGTTGTATAGTTTTTGCTGTAAAATTTAAGGAATAATTAACATATGTGCTTTGTTAGCTTCTTTATACTTCACTAACTGCCTCGGCCCGCCGGCCTTGTGATAGCAGTGAAAAAAGCAGCCTCTATATGGTTGTAATATAACGCTTACTAAGTGGAAGGCTATTAAGGTGAAGAGAGTTTATGGTACACTGCAATTGTAGGTGCACCTATTTGCTCTAACAAATTCCTTTTCGCCACATCTTCAATACCACAAGCCCAGTTACACTTGGGCAATCAAGGGAGAAAATGATTAATTTTAACTTAAGAGTCTCACTACAAACAGTCTACAAAAAGGAACTCTTCTTACTTTTCTCTCTCACATGAACTCAAGAGGGCCACGTAGATTCTCCGGAGCAGCTCTATTACACTTCCTTTTTCATTTTTCACTGATTTGGTCATGAACTAAATGTTAATTTGAGCGTTAGAATGCTTTAACAGGTGCCATTGCCAAACAGACGAATGGAACTTTGGAAACTTCAGGACGGAGGACAATCCGGTCATTTCAGTTTGTAAAGGATTTTGTCACCTAACCTTCACTTATAAAGCAGAATAATAATAAGAATGATTATCAGTGGGCCTGTGAAAATCATCCATCACATGACATGGGACTGTGAGTTCGGTGGTGTGGTGGCCAATTTCTTCAAAGTGGGCACACCCTTTCCCATGGAATGCCGACGACAATATCTACCAAACCCCAAAACCTAAGGTTATTAGACAAAAAAAGTTTGCCACATAATATTGAAAATCAATACACGTAATGTTTTCTGTTGGTTGTTAATTAGAGCGTATCTTCTTGTTGCCACAACTGCAAGGTTTATCTAACAAGAATAAACAGGCTCTTGAGTTTTAATTTGAAATCTTCAGCTTCTTTTATCAATTTTGAACCTCTCCTTATCTTGACTTATCTCAGTTATGATAGATTTGATTTCATGTGGATAATATTGATAATCATGCTTTCGAATTTTTGGGATAAAATGTTTTAAAATGATCACGTTATCTTTTAAGATAATGCCATATTATCTGTTACATCGTTTGTAATATAAATTTTTTAATTTAGTGTCGCAAATTTATATACCTATCATTACTGATAGGACAAGGGCAAGTTGGAATTAGGCCAGCGCCAAGAGGTTTGAGGAGAATTACACCGCTCAATAGTTTGGAGGCAAATTAGGTAATTTACTCCATGAAGTACAACTCCATTAATTATTCTACAAAATATATAAAGAACTTACTATTATGCATGCGAAATTTGACAGTGAACTAATTAGTATACCCTAAACTGACTTTGATTTATATTTCCATAGAATTGATATCTGCACAAAAAAATTACTCAATATCACCGTACAAAAGAATTTCACTTCCAAGTATTTTTTTTTTATTTTAAGTGTGCAATTTTTTGTGCAAGTATCGTTTTTCATTACTATAATTAATGCTGATTAATTGTGGGTGCTGGGACGGCGGCAGAGGTGGTGGAGGCATTATCGGCGGCAGGTCTTGAATGAACATCTTTCAATGGTACAATACCATTTCCTGTAGAGGCCGCCATATCAATCACGGCAGCCTTGGCTTCTTCTCTGAATTTCTTGTAGATGTCGCCTTTATAAAATTTGTTGGTCCTGATGACCAAAATAACTGAAACGAGGCATCCAAATAATGTTGCCGCTGTGATTATTATAAATGCCATTTTGTAGCATTGAACCCCATTGCAAGTCAAGTCTTGGCCCCCTTGCCTTGTTATACCCAAAGCTTCCATTTGCTTCAAAGCTTCTTTGTCATACAGTTGACCAGCAACTTTCACGTTGAGAATATATGACCCAACAGGGCTTGCGACCGCTCCAAAGTTGTACAATGTTGAGTAATACTTGAGGCCAAATATTTCTGAAATGATGGCAAACAATAACGGCCATTGAGCTCCAAAACAGAAGCCGATGATGACGGAAGCAACGTAGAGTGAATTTGGGATACCATAGGCAATAAACATATGACCAACACAGGAGAAAAGAAGCACAAAAGTGAATAAGAGCGGACGGGGAATTTTGTATTTTTTTAGCAAGATTTCGGAGGCGAAACCAGCAACAACTCGTCCCAGATAATTCCATATGCTTACTAATGAGACAAATGTTGTTGTGCTGCGAGCTGGATAGCCTAGTGAACTGCCAATTTGTCCCAAATTGTCAATAGCTGTTAATGTTCCGCCGACGCCACAGGTTGTTGCAATGAAAAGTATCAGCATGTCAATGCTGAAGAGTGCTTGTAATATTGTGTAGTCTTCACCTCTGTCTGGTGGCTTAAAAATGTTCTCCGTGCAACAAACCTGAGCTTCGGTTGATGGAGAGGCCTGTTGTGGGGCCAATTCAGTCACTATCTCTAGCTCAGGATGAGAATTAGCATCTTCCGATGATGGTTTCTTGCTTTTCCGGAGGCTGATTTCTTTCTTAATAACAATTGCTATTGGAAGAAAAAGTAGTATAAGTACAAGTGAAGCACTGCCAACATACTCAAATCTTTTGAAAGCATATTTGTTCTGAAGGATAATTACAACCATTAGGAAACCAGCAAGGCCAAGAGAGATATAGAGCATTTTGTAGAAAATCTTGAGCTCATTTGCCTGTCGATCAATTTTTATAATCCGAAACGTTCGAAGAAAGACAAATGAAACAGCAGCTGGAAGCCAAGCAATAAGCAAGATTAAAGCCTTAGAGTTGTCTCCATAGAAGGCATGGTATAATTGTGGGGTAATTTCCACTTTCCTCCCCTAAGGTTTGGTGTATCTCCACTTTTATAGAAAGTATTGTTGTATCTCCACTTTCTTCCCCTGCCGTTAGTATACTATTTAGATACCCGTTAGTTGATTGACTAAAAGACGAAAATACCCTTGAACAAGTACAATCAAAGCTATTGAAGATCTGTTGGGTGATAGCTTCTTCTAAAAATTGGCGCCAAATGTATAAACAACACAAAATGACCATATTATCCCTAATAAAAACTCAAATTTCTTTGTTGATTTAGAAATCAAAGTTTAACGAAAAAGAAAAAGCACTGGAATCTCATTCACTTCTGCAAAGTTAAACCACTCTAGCTCAACTTGATCATCTAAATGCACTGGAATCTGATCTTCAGGTGATATTAAGGTTTTATCCTTTGTAACTATAACAGCTTCAGTATCTTGTTTAGATGTATTTGATGCATGATCCAGCTCAGTTGAAACGATGAAGAATGCCCATCTGTAAGCCTTTTCCCTTAATTTTTTAAAAGGGTCCTGAAGATCCGAGTCTAGTTGTAAATCAGTATAGCTTGTTTCCCATGGCAGTACAATTTTAAATTTCACTTCTTTAGCTTGTCTGAGTGGACTATCAAAGCAAATGTCGATGATATCTTCCCAAAGTTTCTTAAAAGTGTATTGTTCTGGAATTACCGAGCCTATTTTAAGTACTTCTCCATTAACCACTGCATCTATATCCATGTATATAAGGCTGCAAAAAGATAGGCATATTCATTCAGCAAAAGCAATAATAATTACATATAGTTGGTGTTCAATTAATACTCACAACTACTTATATATTGCTCATAATATCGACACAACTCAAATGTGTACATTTTCTTTACATTTACTACTCTATCAACTCACTAAAGTCAATGCTCTGTAATAATAATATTGTCACCTTCAAATTCAGTGCACAACATATCTCATACAATTTAATAATAGTAAACATTAAATAAGCACATAACAATAGAACTCAAACTACCATTTTTGGACAGAAACAAACACAAACATCCTGACTATGTCATGTCATATTCTCAACTTCTACAAAATTTTGTCAAACACAAACATTTCACACCTTTAAAATTCATAATATCACCTAATATCAAGCCAACAGAATTTTTACAGCACCCGAGCATTTTCATACTTTGAGAAAAAAAATAAAAATCATCCCCATAAACCAACATCACTATTAACAACAACATCTCAGTTGCATTTTAATTAATTCCATCACCATTATAAGCAAAAAAAAAAAAAAACATAAGCAGGGGAAAGTTGCAGTTACCTGGCCCTTGGCTCTAATGCAAGTGGATGATCTCTAGGTCGTCGATAATATTCGCTAATGGCAGTCCATTCGACTTGATTCATTGAATTCGTCCCAGGTGTTATCGATTGAGTTTGACTCTTTTTCATTTTGTTGACAGTAACTTCTAATTTCTTGAAATGATTTGAGAATAATCGAAATGGGTTATGAGCTTTTTGTGGCTTTGATTCCAGTAGATGAAAAAGAATGGGTTATGAGATTTTTTGCAGCTTCGGTTCCAGTAGATGAAAGAGAAAAGATTATGAGCTTTCTTGCAGCTTCGATTCCAAAAGATGAAAGAGAAAACCATGGCTTTTGTTTTTGAGTTAAATACAATGGAAAAAAGATTGCATCTATTATTATTCAGTGGATGTTAACATGTTTCTATGCCTACACAATTCTCAAAGTGAAAAACTTTTAAACTTGCGGAATATGTAATCAATGAAGCATGCAATTACAAAATTGACATTAGTGATTAACTATATACGAAACATTATACTAACGGCAGGGGAAGAAAGTGAAGATACAGTGATACTTTCTATAAAAGTGGAGATACACCAAACCTCAGGGGAGGAAAGTGGAAATTACCCTATAATTGTGTCAAAATAGCACCACTAAGACCAACAAAACCTTTTAACAAACCTAAAACACTGCCTCGGCTTTCTGGGAAGTTCTTGACACAAGTTACTAAAGCTCCAGTATTGGCAAAAGATTGAGAATTTGCACCGATACAGATGCAAAGACACATTTGCCAAACTTGAGGCTTGGGAATGCGGCCAGTGACAGCAAGCCAAATCATGAAATAGCCGAAGAAATTCATGATTGATCCGATTGCAAGAACAACCCATGGGGGTGTAATTTCATTGATGAGGCCTGACAAGACCCCAACATTTCCACCCACATCTTTGGAGAAGCTTAGCAAATTGAGAGTGCTCTGGTCATAGCCTAACGATGTTTTGATATCACTAGAGTATAGACCAAACATGTATGTTGCCCCGGCGACCGCCATGATCAGAAGTGATGCAAACACCATGAACCATCGGCCGGTGAGCACACCAACAAAAGAACTACTCTTCATCTCTCTCAAGCTGCAGCAACTGACGCCAAAATCAGACACCACCATATTTCTCTGCTTAAACTGCGAGCAACCAAGCAAGAACTGTCTAGCAATGTTAATACTCAAGGGGTTTGGACTGGCTATGATGAGATAGATAAAGAGTTAACACATATATATAGAGAGAGACTAGAGTTATTGGGAGTTTTACATTGACTTGAATAAGACTAGTGGTGGTTTTTGAAATGGGTGGTGGGGTTTCGGAGAAAGAAAAGATAATGGGGAAATCAATGTTTTGTTTTTGAAACATATGTGCAAATCATTTGCAGTTAAATGACGCGGGAAAGTGACAAGACAATTCATGAAATTATTTTGTATTTATTTCCTTTTTACAGCAACAGTATCTCCACCGCCCACGTTCACTTTTTGCTTAAAACCATATAAATTGAGATTGTCTTTTTAGATTATTAATTAGTTACAGAATTTGAATCACTGTTAGATCAAACAGTGGGATGGTATCTTCTTTCAACAATCCTGAGGCCTGAGGGTGCAATTTCAGCCAATTTTTATTTTCTCTTTTTATAAAATAAGGATTTTTTAAATTTTTTAGTGAGAATAAATTTTTAAGTTTAATGTTAATAGGCTTCCCGTCTATACTATAAATATATGAATTTAAATTTTATACTAAATAATAATATGTCTATAGATTATAATCATTAAAAAAAAATTCCTACTTTGAGGATTCGACTAAATGATTTTCAAGTAAGCCAAACATGTTCAAATCCTAAGTCGATTAAAAAATCTATTAGAACTTTACCTACTCTTTTTTTAGAAACAATTATAAAAAATGAAGCTCATCGTGCAGTTGAGAATCATTTCTACAATTCTACCTACAAGTTAGTTATGACAGTTCACATTTAAGCCAAGAAAAATACCATGTGGTGCTTGGTAGGATAGGGAGTAATGATAAATTTATAGATATCTAAAAGAACACGTGTTGTGATTCCCATTCGCATGTTTGATAATAAATATAAATATAATATATAGAATAGGAGATATTTTATACATTATTTTGAATATGAAATAAGATTATTTTATATATGAATACTTTGTCCAATAAATTTTTATATTAATAAAATCTATTTGACATATTAATAATATTAAAATCATTGTATTTAACATTCAAAACAATTATAAGAATAATATGTATGTTAATATTATTTTTGTATTTAATATAAATTTTAAAGTCAATTTTTGGGTTAATAGATTTTACTATTAATAAAATATGTCGGACAATTAAAATAGTTCAATATTAAGAAATAATTTGCATAACAGATATATTTATTTTTTTAATCATATTTATTTTTAGTATGTATTTGGATTAATATGTTATTTTGTTTATTATGTTTATCTTAGTATCATATTTGTATTTATTATAACAATTTTGACCATAGTCAAAGGATATAATTGTAAGAAAAGGATTTGTGTGACTATCTATGAAATTAAAGAGGTTTATATATATGATCATATAAACATACCTCATGGTTTTTGGTATCCTTTTCCTTTCAAATTTTGCGTACTATTCTATTTAATTTTTTCTATTTTTTTTTTTTTGGGATAAATTGTAATTTGTGCTACTTTGAATAGACACATTTGAATTTAACAAATTCGTTACTGGCACACACTGAGTTGAATAATCCAAATTTTGCAGTTTCCTTCAAAATGCAGAGTTTAGATATCGGACCTTACCATAAGGATTTCAATGCAAATTTTGTGGACAAATTTGTGCTGTCAATATCACATGGATGCCAGTGAGAGCGAAGTAAAATAACTTATAAAAGTGACTTCCTCCATTATCACCCAGTAAGAAGCACATCTCGGTAATGACTTATGAGCTCACTGGTGGCGTCAACACTCAACATCACGTAGACGCCAATAAGAGCAAGTAAAATTACTTCAAAGAGGGACTTGCTTTAGTTTTCAACTAGTAACAGACATAGACTTAATTATGAGCTCACTGGTGGCGTCACCAATACTAAATCGTGTTTATACGACAGAAGGATATGGCCAAATTACTTCATCACAGATTATTATAGTTGAATTTGGATCTGGTGTTAATATCGGTTCTGTTTATATTTTTATAATATTCTGTTATAATTGTATTTGTAGCATTGTATGACTAAAATTTAATTACATATTATTTTTTATTTAATAACTACCATAAAATCATAATATTATAAAATAGGGATATTATCATTTTACTACCAAAGTTTTACTAACATATTATGTTAGTACCAAGGTTTGCCGAAAAGTACATTTTACTACCAAAGTTTTATGCCGTTATTAATTCACTACCATTCCATTAACAACGTTAAAAATTTGCTGATGTCATGAGGGCATCAAAGATCTTTTCAGCTGTAAGAGTAAAATTGTTTGTTAATTTGATACATAAATTATCTTTTTACTACTAAGTTTTTAGGAGAATTGTCATTTTACTACCAAATTCTTGATGGTAAAATCGATTTTAACTCAATTTCCGTTAAACATTAACTTTTTCTTAACGAAATAGTAGTGAATTGATAACAGCACAAAATTTTGGTAGTAAAATACATTTTTCGACAAACCTTGGTACTGACATGATATGTCAGTAAAACTTTAGTAGTAAAATGATAATTTCCTTATAAAATATGGGCACAAACTTAGATCTAAACTAATCCAAATCTAATATCGCTCTACCAAAATACATTTTATGTTAAATCTAATATCGCTATACCAAAATACATTTTATGTTATAAGCTTCTAGTTCAAGCCGCAAACTTGCCTCAAGAAGTTATGAAAATAAATAAATAAAAAGAATCACATGTGAGCGCACGCTCTGGATTCTAATCACAGAATTATTGCCTAACTTCTCTACTGAAAGAATCATTTGATTATTCCTTAATTGCCTAACTTGTAGGTATGTAGACAACATTAAGGAATATTTTATTTATTTATTTATTTATTTTTGCTTTCAAAATATTTTAGTTAAAAAGTCCAAGAACATGAAAAACGAATTTGATACGTTATTTGCGATACACAGCTAGGTTCAATTTCCGATGCGCTACATTCAGTCATAATTTTATCTGGTTTGGCATAGCTTTTCATGCGAAGGAAGTCATTGCGTAAAGTGTAAACCGTTAATATTATCAAAAATAGCTGCATCATGTATACGTGATGTCCAAAAGGAGGGTAGACTGCCACATTCAACATTGTTAGCAAATGAGAAAGTTTTAGAACTCTTGAATTCTCTTAACTAAGAGAGAAGGATGTATACGTCAAGCTCAATTGAATTATTTTATTATAATTGAACAAATTATATATTAGATTGAAATGTATTGTATCAAGTGTATAAAAACTTTCTTTTAAAAAATATATATTTTCCTCATTAAACAATATAGGTAATTGGGCACAGATTGTATGATTTTATAGCATCTTGTGAATAGTGTGATATTAATCTTTTTTTTTTTAATTCTTCTTAGACTCTACTCTATTTTAAAAAATAAAAGAACGACTCTACTCTATTACTACCAAACGAACCAAAAAAAAATGATTCAAACGAGGTTTATTTTTTACATAAAAAATAATGATTCAAAAGAACTTTATTTTTTTACATTAATTAAAAAATTCTTTTTTAATTATTATATTACTTAGCATCTTACAAACCTTCAAATAAATGTAAAAAGTCTATTAAAGCCCATCTTGATCCAAGTGCATCATAAAAGTCGAAAAAGACTTGCTCAATGTAAAATATACAGTAGAACCAACAAAATTAAAAAAAAATTATTTTTTTAGAAGGGAAAATTACTTATACTATCTCACATCATATATGAGGAGACTCAACCTTCACCTTAATAATAAATTGGAAAAAGGAACGGCCACTCAGTGAATTTAGTAGGAATCTAAATATTCCTAATCTAGTTTGTGTCAACACTCAAGAATAGAATAAAAAAATTCCTTATTCGGTAACGTAAATAAATACAATGAATCATCATCAAACTTTGAATCTTAATTCCAATCGATCAGTAGATGATATTGAGTCAAAGTGTGTACAAGATGAATCAGATAGATGACGAGGTAAGAATAAGATGACATAGTAAGCGCTGTTAAGCTTAAAAATTCTGAATTGAAGCCAAAAGCATAATAGAAGCTGCATTTGGACGCATGAGTTTGCCTGTAGCGAAATACGCTCAAATATGAAACTACGGCGGCTGTTCCATTCACTTAACCGTTTATTCTTTCTACCTATGCATATATCCAATATTTATTTCCCATCTGTCAATATATGCCATAAATCAGTGTTTAGTCAATTGAGTTTCCTTTGATATCATGCAAAACACCACGAGAGTATTTTGTAATTTAAGTATGTGAATTAAGATATTCTTCACCGTGTATACTGTGTATTTAATGCACAAACACTCTCTCTGTAGTGTTTTTTGTTTTTTTTTCCTCTCTCAAAAGATAGTTTAATGGAAAATGTTTGAATTTAATTTTTAAGTCTTACTTTTTTTCTTATTTGAGCTCAAAATAACTGATAAAATAAAATTATTTAAAAATCTGATTCTCTAGAGCCTATATTGGCTAAGAGTTTTGGAAGCAAATTTACACAAGCAAATGGGACAAATTGCCAACTTGATTTTTGGAATCTAGCTGCATTTGAAAGTAGCTGGGCAGCTGGCGTGCATTAAACGTCATGTAGGGATGTGCACAATAATTAATGATCTGACTTAAAGTTTTATTTAAGTAATGTGAAAGCATCGCCCTTTCAATTTAAAAAGTCGGCAACATTAATTCAAATGCATTTAACTGCTTGTGGAACACTAAAAAGCTTTAATTGCAATTTGACGGTCGTTTTCTTTCGGAATATTGTATGGTTGGTTTATTACGATTTATCTCCCTCAACAGGGAGGTGGTATTTTTTTTAAAAAATCTGAATTAATTTAAATTTTAAATAAAATTAAATGTTTAAGTCAAAATTATATATTTATTTTTTATTTAAATATCTAATAATAAATATTAACTTATTTGTTTTCTAACTTAAAAAGTTCAATACTTTTTTTTTCTTTTGTTTCTATTCACAATGATGATCCACTGTTAAAATATTTAATTCACTCTAATTTATCTTCTAATGATGACAATGTAAATAAAAAAATCAATGCCTTACTAGATGTGATTCTAATTATGGACACAACCAAATAGAAGACAAAGCCGAAACCTCTACCTCCTTACTTAGAAGAAGATTATCCATCCACAAAGTCACTACCAAAATTAGCAAAGCACTACCTATCACTCTGGAATATGCATTTTTAGGAGAATCCTAACAACCTACCTATTATTATTTTTGCCCTTTTATCCTAAGTAAGAAGGTAAGTTGTTGGGTGTTTTAAAAAGGAAAAATAGGCAATAAGATGATTCATTATTGATATTAAATGCATTAATCTAGTAGATTGTATGCATCATATTCGTTTTAAAAAAATGTTAAGTCTATTAGGGAAATGCAATATAGGTTAAATCCTGACATGAAAGAGATAGTTAGAGCTTAAGCAATAAAATTATTAGATATAGGAATTATTTATCCTATTTTAGATAGTTCTTGGGTTAGTTCTGTGCAACTTGTTAATAAGAAATCTGGTATTATAGTAGTTACTAATGCTAATAACAAATTAATTCCTACTAGAGCAACTATAGGTTAGCGTGTTTGTATTGATTATAGAAAATTGAATTCAATCATAAGGAGAAGTCATTTTCTTCTTCCATTTATTGATCAAATTAATTCCATTTGCAGGTCATGACTTTTATTGTTTTCTAGATATATATTCAGATTCTAATAAGATCTCTATATCTCCTCAAGATCAAGAGAAAAATACTTTTATTTACCCTTTTGAAACTTTTGCATATAAAGCCGTTTGGTTTATGTAATGTACTTGTTACCTTTCAAAGATACATGCTTAGTATTTTTTTAATATGATTGAAAGATTTCTTGAAGCTTTTATGGATGACATTTCTAATTATTGAGATTCTTTTTATGAATATTGGTATCATCTAACATTAGTTTCGTAAGGTTGAAAAGAAAAAAAAAGTTAGTCATAAATTGGGAAAAGTGTCATTTTATGGTGAAATAAGATACTCTTCTTGGTCATATAATTTCCAACAGAGGTGACACGACTCAAAAGTATTATTACTCCTAAGTATAAGAGCATCTACTTACAATATAACCCGGTGAGTCCGGGGTCGAACCACAGGAAATTTAAATTTTAGTTGTCAATTTGTTAAACAAAGAAAATTAATTGCAAGAAAAGAAATTATTAGGAATCAATTTAAAAATATGCTAAGTTTATGAGATCCACTCTCAGTATTCAAATTATAATTTTAATACTTTCTCTTTTTTTATATTTTGTCTCACTTTTACCAGTTAATTATTATATAATTTAATTCTTAACTAACTCTGTGTCTAGATAAATATGAAATCAAGTACCTAATGTGCCACAACTATATTAATGTGTCGACATTATGTCAAAATACCATACAAATCCAATGAAATCTATAAATTAACATGACATAAAAATAACTAGAAAAGAATAAAATAAACTTAAAACTTAATTGAGAAAGTAATTAATTTTATGATTTGAAAATTTGAGCTTCACTCTTCACCTCAACTTAGTAAAATTAGCCACTCATATTGAAAGGAAACAAAACACTCTTTTTATTATTTGACAAACTTTTGCAATATATTTCAAGAAAATTGGTACAGAAAAAAAAGAAAAGAAAAGAAAGAAAGAAATCCTCAGCTACACTCTATTCTCTCTCGGCTTCCGCTCTACTCACTCTAGCTTTAGCCTCTTCCTATTGGCTTGCATCCCCTTGCCTATGCATCGTTTCTTTTATTTATTATTATTATTATTATTATTTATATTAAATATATATATTAATTGAAAGGTGTGATGGTCAGGTGGCAATAAGGCCACTTGATTATCACGAGCAACCAAAGCATGGTTGCTCACATTTTTGTTCTTTTGTTCTTTTTTATTTTTTTATTTTTTTATCTTCATTTTTCTATTATTTTATTTTTTATTTATTTACATCTCCTTAATTGTGCATTCTAAAAGGCTCCAGTAATTTTTCTTTGTTCTCGCTTCTAGTTCTAATTCCATATTTATTCTTGAAAAATATTTACAAGATAAAAATTAACATATTGTGAATTAATTTAATAAAAATATATTTGAGGAGAATTCTTATAATTTATAAGTTATGAGGGCATTAATCAATACTTTAAGTGAAAAACTAGTAACTTTATCCTAATTACACGTACATTTTTTAGTGTTAATCACACCCCCAAACTAGCTTATTGCTAGGCCCTAGCAATTTAAAAGATAAAAATTTAGCTAAATTTCAAAACCAATTTGAAACCTTGATTTTAAAAAATTGTGTTTACTTTTTTCATCGGATTAAAGACACAAATCAAATAAAGGTATAAGCATTATCTTCTACCTAAAGAAAATTGCACCCACATAAATAAAATCATGTAAAATGATCACTTATCAAAGCTGCATTAATCAAGCCATTTTTAAGAATGATATGTCAAACCCCAAAACCTCACGGTTAAGAGTGACTCTCTTAAAAGAAAATAAACCCTAAAAAAACTGTCACTCTAGAAAGTGGTAGACTGAGAGAATAGTAAAATAATATTACACGCTCTCACCAAGAATAATGCCCACAACTTAGAAATGAAATGATCTCAAGTTCAAGGAATTACTAGCCAAATTAATTTATATTTTTATTCATCACCACATTTTTTTTTGTCTATATTACCAGCTTTTACTTCAAACTATAGTTCCTTAAAATCAAGAACTTTATTAGGACGTAACGTAAGCTAGGGTCATGGCTAACAAAAAAGGGTAATATGAAAAACAAAAATATATGTTTTGAAAAATAGGGGACTTTTTGGAGATTAGAAGGTGCTCTTTTTCTCGCTTGGAAATTTTTTTTGTTTCCTTTTTTGTTTTTTGGAAATTTTTTTTGTTTCCTTTTTTGTTTTTTTTCATTTTATTTATTTATTTATATATATACATATCTTTGTTTTTTTTTCATACCACCATCATCAGAAATACATAATCATACCTATTTTCAAATATAATTGGGCGGTAAAGAATATAAAACATAAGGTGATACTCCACAATGAAGTGGGATAAGATAATAAGTTATCATAGAAAAAGTTTTTTTTTTCAAAGGCTCAAAGGGGTTAACTATGGATACTTTATAATAGGGTTGGCTAGAAAGGTTCAAATGGATCAAAGATAGCCTTCTGTCATTTTTTAGGACTCTAAATAATCTTTCAAATCCACTAGTTCAATAGACTTTCAAATGTGGCTGCAAATATTTTTTTTTTTACTTCTAGGAAAATATAGAGATCTTGTATAATAAATTGTGAAGTTGTATAGACAAACAGGTTACTCTCCAAGGTTAATAGACTCAAAAACCCGCTTGGACTTTTCATGACATGTACATTCCTCTAAATGGCTTAATCACTCATCAAATTTCTCAACTTACGTTTCAACATGCAAAGGAGAAAACATAGTGTAACATAACTCAAGACCAAAGATAATACAAATATCAAAATTTGAAAATCATCATGTTATCCAATGTTAAAAGATCACACCAAAATAGAAAAAATATTTTTTTGAAAAAAAAAAAGACACTAAAAAATGAGACTGATTGCAGAAACTTAAAAGAGATGATAAAGAGAAAAAGTGAAAAAGAGAAAAAGAAAGAAAAAGAAGTTAGATTTTTTTTAAGAAACAAAACACTAAAATTAAGAAGATGCATTTCTAAAGACACTAAATTCTATATTCTGACATCTTCAACTCAAATTTTTATCCAAAGTTATTCTTTACAACAAAAATTAGTAAAAACATCACCAGGACTGAGACATTCCACAACTGTTAACTATTCCCTCCCCCCAACCTAAAGGAGACATTGTCCTCAATGTCTAAAAAAGAAAAGGAGTAGAATTCAAAAGACATCACCTAGCCACAACTCAAAAATATTTACAAACGGAGAGTTAAAAACTAATTTACACTTTTTATAAGGGTTATTGCTATCATCATCAGTTGCCCAATCCAACATCAAAGTCATGGGATCTGGCTCTGGTTTGTAAGCTTGCAAAAGATCAAGTAACTCGTTAGCAATAGGAGCACAAATAAAGAGTTTTTTCGTTGAGGGTGGAATGAATTAATTTTTAATTGCATAATTAAGAAATGCTATTAAGCCATCATAAAAGTTATTAACATTTAACAAACCGATAGGCTTTTTATGGATATTCAAATGGGCCCGAGAAGCAAATGTAATTAACGCCTCTAAAGTTGTAAGATCTCCTGGCTAGAAAATAAAAGCATCGTCATGATTCAACATTTCAGATATTCTTTTTTGCATACCTGAGACAACTAACTCTTCTCCAGTTGGTGGGTCTGGTTGACATCCTAAAGGTTTTAAGGCTTTTGGAATAATGCCTAGCACTTGATTTCCTTGAACGAAAGCAGCTTTAGAAACAAGCTTTGACAACCCTCAGTCACCTCCTCCATATACATGATGTAGTTGTCTCTTTGCTATATCTATGGCTGCTTGAATGAACTCCTTATACTTTCCACAGCGAAATCCAGAAAGCACACAAATGTTCTTAAGTTGTCTGCTTGAAGTTGCTGCCATTAGAACAATTCTAAAAAAGAAACAATTTGTGGGTGCTTGAAAATGAGCTCTTATTTAAGGATCTTGGTGATGGACATAATGATACACATCTGTAAATGGGGTGGTGTGTTTGTCAAATGACGCGTGAAGCTTTTGGCTTAATAATTCAAAGGCAAACAGTGAAAAGAAAAAGCAAAGAGTGATTAGATATAAAATCACACTAAAATAATAATAATAATGCAAAAGATAAAATAAAAGGATATTTACTGGTAGTTGTGATTGTGGCTCATATTTTCCTCTAGTTTTACATCTAGTAATGGTTTGAATGCCCTCCATGGGTCAAGGATGGACTTCCTATCCAGTTTTCTTATAAAACTAGCAAACAAGGTTTTTTAGAGTCAAATTCCCAATACTAAATTGTGCACTTTCCTTTTGGAACAACTTCCATAAATTATGAATTTGACATTGACTATATCCGCTCGGATCCGTCTCAAGAGATCGTAAGATATCATTCAACGATTCTTTACTCATTTACAGAAACCATTCCTAAAGTTTTACAATGTGGTTTGTTGCAAGTAAGTCTTACACAATAATAGCCAAGTCGCTTAGCTCTTCTTTTCTTAACAAATGTACTTTCACCAAAACCAGGCATGTAGGAAACAAATGGATTAGAAAACTCACCTGCCAATCGAACCTTTGCTTCAATTAACCAGTGAATGTCAATAGGAATCTCATTGATCATTAACAACGCAGTCGTTTATAACGAGCTTTGTAAATCTTCTTAAGAGCATTTTGACGGAGAGAAGGACAACATTGATGGAATTTATGTTGTATTTCTTCCATGCTTGACTTTGAGGTTTTAGTTATTGTGGCAAACCGCCATTTATACAGGAGAGTGAATCAAAACAAAGCGAATCAAATTTGCAAAATCAAATCAAAAGTGAAGAAGAAGAACAAAATAAAAAAAAATCACACAAGGAATATAACTTACCTTCGTCTTTTTATTGAATTTACCTTTAGTTCTAATTGCAGCTCATAAATACCATCTTCTATTTCTTTGAGTTGTCTTTCTAGATCCTTAACGTGGGATAGTAACCTTGGTGATTGTAGATCTAAAATAGGATGTGATTTACAAAATCGGAGCAAGTTCCTCAAGTGAAATTTTACATGTAAAAGTTCTTTAAGATGTTTGAAAAGGATCCTTCTCATGGAGGTACTCATAACAAGTATAAAAATTGGTCAACTAATACACAATTGTCAAACAATACACAATTAAAAACAATGTAATGCACTCCATTCAAGAAATAAAAAGGAAAAAGAAAAAAATAAATAAACGGTAAAATAACAGTAAACAAAAATAACAAAAGAAATTAAAATAAAAGGCTTAATTAAGATTTGGTGGGTCACTCAAATTAATTTCGGTGTCTGCTTCACGTAGTTAGTATTCCAGATATGATTTCAATCTTTGACCATTAACTTTAAATGTGACATTATCCTTTGGATTATCAATTTCTATAGCTCCATATGGATACATATTTTATATAACAAATGGACCATTCCACTTTGACTTTAACTTCCCTGGAAACAAATGAAGACGAGAATTATAAAGCAACACTTTTTGACCAATTTCAAATGTTTTTCAAAAAAATATTTTGTCATGAAAAAAGTTGGTTATTGCCTTAATAATTTTGGAATTCTTATATGCATCATTCCTTAATTCCTCAAATTTATTCAATTGCAATTTACACATATTACCAGCATCATCAAGATTTGAATTAAAAGTTTTAATAGCCCAAAATGATTTATGTTCAAGTTCAACTGGTAGATGAGAAAGATTGCACTTGTTCTTCAAAGAAAAAAAATCCCATTTTCAGAAATTTCGTCACCCATCTAAAAAACACAGAACTTCATCCAGAACCAAAAAGCCTTATAGATTCTTTAGGAAAAAAGATCTTGATCAAACTTTAAAATCCAAAGGCAGTCGGTGTTTTATTTATAAAAAGAAAGGACATTTTACGAGAAATTATAAAAACCGACCCTCAAAGTCAGTTCGTCTCATCCATCATCTTCAAAATTCTTCAATGCTCTCAGATAGTGAAGATGTTGAATCTATGTTCTCAGAACAAGATGAATATGATGAGTAAACAGCTTTCGTTCTTTCTGAACTACTAATCATTCTGAGCCTAAGGATGTTTCGGTAATTCATGAAATTCAACAAGTCCAAAAATCCCAGCCAACAGCTCCAATTCTATCTGTCAAAATAAGTCTCCTCCTAGGAAAATTTGATAAGCCAGTTCCAGTCATAGGATTCATCGACACTAGAGCACAAAAAAGTATGCTTAACCCTCCCATCCCATTTCTAGGAAAAGCATATAGAGCATTTCAAGGCAGCTGATGGTAAGCTATTCCATACAAGCTTAATCACCAAAAAACCCATTGGCATTCAGTTTTTCCAAGGATGTACTCTTTGGATAAAACTCGTTGGATCTAATCCCCTCGATAAAAATCTTCTAATTGAGTTTGATGTTCTCTATTTGGTCAAAAAGCTTCAAATCACAGCCTTTGGAATCAAGTATAAACAAATGTTCCAACCATATACTGATGTCCTTAGGTTATTCTCTATCTTCGATTGCCCTTCTTCTTATGATTCTCACAAGACCAAACTTCTCTTTTTTTATCCTGAAAATCATAGTCAGTTCTTCCATTCTTCTCCCTTATGGAAAAATGAGAGTTTCTTCATAAAGCTTCCATTCAAGCTTACTGAAGACATAAATCTAACCAAAGCCGCTCATCCAGGTATGACACCTTTAGATTTTCAATTAGCCCAATAAGAATGTTCATAATTACTGTAACAAGGCCTCATTGAGCCTACGAATTTTGATTAAGCCTGTCAAGCCTTTTATGTTGAAAAAAGGTCTGAGATCGTTAGAGGAAAAAAGCATCTAGTCATAGATTATCAACCTCTAAATTGTTTTCTCAGAAATGATAAATTTCATTTGCTAAAAATTTAGTCCCTTTTTGTTCATATAAAAAATGCTAAGGTCTTCTCCAAGTTTGACCTTAAAGCAGGTTTCTGGCAATTTGGAATTCACCTTGATGGCCGTCACAAAACAGCTTTCTGCATACCCAATGCCCACTATCAGCGGAAGGTAATGCCCTTTGGTCTCAAAGTGGCCCTCTCTCTTTTCCAAAAAGCCATGATTAAGATCTTTGAACCTATCCTTCATCATGCACTAGTCTATATAGAAGACGTGCTTTTGTTTTAAAAAAATTGTGAAAGTCACAACAAACTACTTTCTCATTTCCTCGAGATAGTAGATAAGCATGGCATAATATTGTCGAATAAAAAGAGTATCTTAGGCCAAAGCTCTATTAGCTTTATAGGCATGACACTAAAAGATGGATATTATAGTCTTGGTCCCTACATAGCCCAGGAACTCACTCATTTCCCTGATGAACACCTGTCAAAAAGATATGTCCGGCAATTTCTTGGCATCATCAATTATCTCAGAGACTTTTTCTCTCATGTAGCTGTTCATACCAACCAACTATCAAAGATGCTCAAGAAGTCTACCCCGCCATGGGGCCCTCTCCAAACTACTGCTGTCCAGTACCTCAAGTAGATAGCTCAGCATCCTCCCCTTTTGAGAATTCCCACTGATGGTCAAAAAATTCTTCAAATTGACACCAGTGACAAATATTGGGGAGTAGTTCTTTTAGAAAAGTATGATGGTAAAGAATCGTATTGTGCCCATGCTAGCGGACAATTCAAGGAATCAGAAGAGCACTACCATGTGATTTACAAAGAAATCCTTACAGTAAAATATAGAATTCAAAAGTTTGAATTTCATCTGATCGGACACAACTTTTTGCTAAGATTGGACAATTCTTTTTTTCCAAAAATCTTCAAGTTTAAAAACAAAGTTCTTCCTAATAAATAGATTCTCAGACTCAAGAACTGGTCTTTAAAATATCAGTTCACAATCCAGCATATAAAAGGAGATAAAAATCTCATTCCTGATCTCCTATCCAGACCCTCATCCTCACCCAAATTGATCTCTTCTTTAATTACAATTCCAATCATCTACATGGCCTCTTCTTCTCTACCCACTACAACCCTCACAAAGAAATCTTTTCCAATGAACATCAATTTCTCAAGTGCTCACCAAATTCAAGATTTTAGAAAAAAATTCTTTTTTCGGTTTTTCATGAACATATACCGCACCTAGCCATCTGAGTTCATAAGTTTTCATCCAGAACATCTTTTTCTTACTGGTCTCACCATTGATCCTTTTAGAGATATTTCAGAAGATGAGATATGGTACTTATGATGTCTCTCTGTTTTTTATGCCATCAAACTTATTTTTCTAGTTCAAGCCATATTCAGAATCCTTACAGATCCATCCAAGAGTCATACTTTGCTATGGACCTTGTTCGAATGGTTTTCTACTCTCCCTTGGTGGAGAAAACAATTCACTCATATCATAAACCATTATCACCTTAACCTTCTCCCAGAAAAAGAAGGTGAACAATTTACCTATGTTTTTATCATCCACCGTCCTTACTTCTGTTGAGTGTTAGAAAGTGTATATTTATAAAGGAGAAATTCATCATTTTACACTTCAAATCTCACTAACATCTCTAATTTTATTTATTTAAGTCCCTTGTTATTTAATTATATATGTTTTGTTTTAATTAAGTATTTTGTGTATTTTAGGGGTATCATGGTCATTTCACAATGAACGAGATTTCAGATAGCAAAACGGACGTCACTTTTGAACTCAGGACAGTCGAAAACCTTAAGAGGAGCATAAAAGGAAAATTGGCACTGTTCACACGTACGACACTATTCACATGTAGTGCATCGTTTCATGGATACGCATTCACGATTTGTTCGGACGGCGCGTTCGTTCAAACCGTGTGCAAACCGTGTTACTGTTTAAACCGCATGGTCAAACCCGTGGTCAAACCCGTGGTCAAACCTTACATTCGTTCACCGATGACGTGGCGCAATCTGTGCATCCAAACTATTTTTAATCCGATGGCCATGATTCACTCAATGTATCTATAAAAAGGGGCCTCCCTCCTAATTTGATACCCCTGAATCCATTTTTGAGCTTAGTTTTCTGTAATTCTCTCTCCATCTTGTATTTTCTACGTATTTTAATAAAATTCTCATTTTACCCCTAGTTCAATAATGAGTAGCTAATTTTCTTTCAAGCTTGGGTTGAAGGTGAAGTCTCAACATGTGTCATGGGCTTTAATTGGTAAATTTATTTTCTCTTCCCCTCTAATTTTTGTGGAGGTTTTGACTTTTCGTCGACAAATAATAATAATCTTGTCTAGTTACCGCCCTGGTTTTCTGCAAGACCTAGTATAAGATTATTATTATTTGGCACGATAAGCCCTTGACACCATATTGATTAGAGCGTGGTTCATGAGGTGTGGATTCCCCCCTCATGATTTAATTGGTATTAATAAGGATTATTTAGCCCATGGTGCATGTTGATACGGATCCAGATACCCAAGCACTTTATCTGAATAGTTCCCAATTCAATTATTTTTGCCAATCCAATTTAAATTCCAGCATAATTTAAATCACTTCCACACAAATCCAACCACCCATTTACATAATTAATTCTACACACAATTAAAATCCACCTCCTCGTGGGATCGACACTCAACACCATTAATCTATTCTACAATAGATTAGATTGTGCGCATGAGTTCAACAAAATTTGCACAACAAGTTTTTGGCGCCATTGCCGGGGAGGTAAGTATTTTAATTTGCAGAATTAATTTTTTGTAAATAATTTTATTATTATTATTACTATTATTATTATTATTATTATTATTTTAGTTGTTTCCTTGTATTTTTTTCTTAATTAATTAAAAAAAAAGCGAATTTATATTTTAGGTAAGAATTTCTTTTTCTCTTCTTTAAATTTCTGTAATTTAATTTTGAAGTTACTTTTCTTTGTAATTTTTCATTTATCTCATTAATTTATTTTTATTTTATTTCACGTATTTGTTTTAGTGTATTTTGTTTTTATAGAAAGGTTGTATAAATATAATAAGGTTAGTATTGTAATTTCTCCTTCTTATTTATTTTTATTTAATTTGTTCTCATTTTTATTGCATGCATGGTCGTAGGTCATTATTACCTAATCTTGAACCTATAGACTTTGAATTAGAAAGAACACTTCGCACACACAAGCACATTGCACTTAAAGAAAAAATTGAAATGGATTTGCAACAACCAGAACCACAGGAGAGGCCATTTAAGGATTACTTCAGTCCCTTAGCTAATTTGAGCACATCTTGCATAAGATACCCAAATGTACCTACTAGAAGTTTTGAGCTAAAACCTAGTGTGCTAAATTGTCTCCCAACGTTTTATGGATTAGAAAATGAGGACCCATATAATCATCTGAATGATTTTCATACAATTTGTCAAACATTTAAATATGAGAATTTTTCAGAAGATGATGTTAAACTTAAACTATTCCCATTTTCTTTAAAGGATAGAGCTCGTTCATAGTTCAATACATTGCCTGCTAATAGCATTACAACATGGGAACAAATGGTAACAAAATTTTTGAATAAATATTTCCCAGTGCATAAAACCAATGCTATTCGCAGGGAAATCTCAAAGTTCACCCAGAGAGAAGACGAGCAATTTTTTGAAGCATGGGAGCGATTCAATGGGCTACTTTTGAAGTGTCCACATCATGGGTACGAGAAATGGCACCAATGCCAATACTTCTTGGAGGGATTATTGCCAAATGTGCAAGAATGGCTGATGGCAACAGGTGGAGGAGAGCTAATGTCAAAAAGTGCAACAGAGATTTGGGATTTCTTCCAGCGACAAGCGGATAATTCCCAACAGCGGAGTCGATCTCTCAGGAATACTAGAAGAATTAAAGGAGTGAATGAGGTTCACATTGGCGAGTCCGGTTCGGGAATCAAAGAAGTCAAAGAGATGGTTGAAGGCCTTTCTCGACAAATAGCATCTTTGACGACTGCTAAATCAACAAAGCCACATGACCATGAGTCGTATTCAGATCAAGCCAATGCCATCGGTGTCATGAGGAAACCATCAAATTACAACCCATACTCCAACACATATAATCCTGGATGGAGAGACCACCCCAAATTTTCATGATCTCAAGGATTCCAACAAAATGGACCAACAGCTCCAGCTCCATCAATGCAACCAATTCCTCAAGTTCCTCAAGCCTCTCAGCCACCATTTAGACCATACAATCAGAACCAAAACTACTCTCAACCCAGACAATGGGAGGATGCATTCCAGAATGTCAAGAATGTTACTAACTCTATGATCGAACAACAAAACCGCACCATTGATGGACTACGGAATGAGATGAGAGCAGGCTTCAACTCACAAGCCCAATCAGTTTCAAGACTCGAGAAGATGGTGGGACAACTTGCCTCTTCAGTGCAAACTTTGGCAATGACTGTTGAAAAAGGCAAGTTTCCAAGTCAACCAGTGCCTAATCCTAAAGGAGTTCATGAAGCAAGTACTAGTTCACCGCAACAGCATGGAGAGGTCAAAGCCGTTATGACCTTACGAAAAGGAAAAGAAGTCGACAACAAAGTGGAGATGCCAGTGACAAAATCAACTCAAATTGTACCTGTGAATGTTGAAGACTCACCACCAGAGGAGAAAGAAGAAACAAATCCACGAGAATACATTCCTAAAGCTCCATTTCCTCAGAGGTTAGCTAAAGGAAAGAAGGGAAAATCCACAGGTGAGATTCTTGAAATCTTCAAACAGGTAAGTGTTAACATCCCTTTACTTGATGCAATAAAGCAAGTTCCATCTTATGCCAAGTTTCTTAAAGACCTTTGCACTAAAAAGAGAAACATTCATGTTCAGAAAAAGACATTTTTAATTGAAAATGTTAGTTCTATACTCCAACACAAAATTCCTCTAAAATGTAAAGACCCAGGCTCCCCCACTATTTCATGTAGTATAGGGAACCACACAATTGAGAATGCTTTGTTGGATTTAGGAGCTAGTGTTAATCTTTTGCCTTACTCAGTATTTGTGAAACTTGGATTGGGAGAATTACACCAACTCGGTGGTGTTTGACTTGCGGATCGGTCACGAAAATACCTCGTGGTATTGTGGAGGGCGTGCTTATCGGGTAGACAAGTTTTATTTTCTGTTGATTTCATTGTAATTGACACTCAACCAATACGAGATTCAAGGAAGCACATTCCCATTATCTAGGCCGACCATTCTTGGCAGCTGCCGGATGCTCACATTCAATGTAGAATCGAAATATCGGTTGTCCTTTGGCAATATGACCATGGAGCTCAACATCTTCAACATTGCCAAACAACCTCACAATGCGAGATGATGGAATTGTTGATGTGGATTTAATTGAAGCATTAGTTGAAAAAATTTTTTTTCAAACCTTAGTGATGACCCTTTACAAACATGTTTAACTCACTTTGGTTTGGATTTTGATGTTGACAGATCAGTCGATGAGGTCAACGCCTTACTTGACTCAGCACCATCCATGGACACTAATAAATGGAAGTCAAGAGTTGAACAACTAGCACCATCAGAGAAGAAAATCATCCCATCATCAGAGTCACCACCGAAACTCGAGCTCAAACCATTACCCAACACTTTGGAATATGCGTTCTTGGGAGAAGAAAGCACTCTACCGGTAATCATCTCATCATCCCTAAATGACGAGCAAAAAGGTAAGTTGTTGGATGTTTTAAAAGAGCACAAAGGAGCATTAGGATGGACCATAGCAGACATAAAAGGTATAAACCCAGTAGACTGCATGCATTACATTCACCTTGATGAAAATGCTAAATCTACTAGGGAAATGCAACGTCGGTTAAATCCTAATATGAAAGAAGTTGTTAGAACAGAAGTCCTTAAGCTATTAGATGCAGGTATCATTTACCCAATTTCTGATAGTTCATGGGTCAGTCCTGTGCAAGTTGTCCCTAAAAAGTCAAGAGTCACAGTAGTTACCAATGCTGATAATGAATTGATACCCACTAGAGTGACTACAGGATGACGCGTATGCATTGATTATAGAAAATTAAATTCTGTCACACGTAAAAACCATTTTCCTTTACCATTTATTGATCAAATGCTTGATAGATTAGCAGGCCATGAATTTTATTGCTTTCTAGATGGCTACACAGGGTACAATCAGATTCCCATAGCACCAAAAGATCAAGAGAAAACCACTTTCACTTGCCCTTTTGGCACTTTTGCATATAGGAGAATGCCATTTGGATTATGTAATGCACATGCTACATTTCAACGTTGTATGTTAAGCATTTTTTCTGATATGGTTGAACGGTTTCTTGAGGTCTTTATGGATGATCTTTCTGTCTTTGGTGACTCATTTGATCAATGTTTACATCATCTAACACAAGTTTTGCAGAGATGTATAGACAAGAATTTAGTCTTAAATTGGGAGAAGTGTCATTTTATGGTAAAACAAGGTATAGTTCTTGGTCACATCATTTCATGCAAAGGTATTGAGGTTGACAAAGCCAAGGTGGATCTCATTTCCAATCTTCCTCCACCTAAAAGCGATGGAGAAGTAAGATCTTTCCTTGGGCACGCTGGTTTTTATAGACGTTTTATTAAGGATTTTAGCAAAGTTTCTAGACCCTTATGCAATTTACTTGCTAAGGATGTACATTTTATCTTTGATGATTCATGTCTTGTAGCATTTGAAAAGGTAAAGCGATTGTTGACGTCATCACCCATAATTCAGCCACCAAACTGGAGCTTACCATTTGAGCTTATGTGTGATGCATCTGATTATGCAGTAGGAGCAGTATTAGGACAAAGAGTAGATCGAATTCCCCATGTTATTTACTATGCTAGTATGACATTAAATGATGCACAGTTGAACTATTCAACTCTTTGAAAAAGAAATGCTAGCGTAGTGTTTGCATTAGAAAAATTTCGATCTTATCTCATTGGTTGTAAAATTATTGTGTTCACTGAGATCATCTTTGCTCTGAAATATCTTATCACAAAGAAAGATGCAAAAGCTAGACTAATTCGTTGGGTGTTGCTTTTGCAGGAGTTTGACTTGGAGTTCAAAGATAAGAAAGGGGAGAAAATGTTGTGGTGACCATCTCTCTCGTCTCCATTTTGACATCAACAGAACCCTTTAATATTGAATGAGTCATTTCAGGATGAACAATTAATGAGTGTGGAAGTATTACCTTGGTATCTTTGATATAGTTAATTATCTTATTCGAGGTAAACTTCGAGCATTGGACCAAGCAAGACAAGGCTAAATTCTTTGCGGAAATAAAGAATTTTTAAGGATGACCCTATCTGTTTCAAGTATTGTGCGGATCAAATTATTGACGATGTGTCCCGAGAGAATGAATTTCATAACATCCTTTCGTTCTGCCATGAACAAGCTTGTGGAGGCCATTTTGGCGCTAAGAAAAGCGGGGACAAAAGTTCTACAATGTGGTTTTATTGGCCAACTATATTTCGAGATGCTTACAACTTTTTGTTCTTCGTGTGATAGGTGTCAACGAATGGGGAGCATTACGAAGGAACATGATGCCACTAAATCCAATTTTAGTGGTTGAGATTTTTGATGTGTGGGGTATCGACTTCATGGGACCCTTTCCCAATCTTTTGGCCATCATTACATATTGGTTCTTTGTTGACTATGTTCAAAATGGGTAGAGGCAATTCCATGCGGGACGAATGATCATAAAGTGGTGATAGGGTTTTGAAGAGCAACGTTGTTTCACACTTTGGATTCCTCGGGCAATAATCGGTGATGGTGGTACCCACTTTTGCAATAAATCATTCAAAGCACTTTTGACAAAGTACTCCATCACTCGTAAAGTGGCGACCGTATCATCCAACCCGGTGGCCAAGTTGAGATCTCGATCGAGAAATAAAGCACATCTTAGAAAAGACGGTGAGGCAGGACAGAAAAGATTGGTCATTAAGACTTCGATGATGCATTATGGGCATATAGAGCGGCTTTCAAGACCCGATTGGGATGTCACCCTACGAGGCTAGTGTATGGAAAAGCTTGCCACCTACGTGGAACTCGAGCATCGTGCGTCTTTGGGCCATCAAGAAATTCAATTTTGACATGCGGCAAAGTGGCTCGAGAAAAGACGATTACAGTAAGCGAGAACTTGAAGAAATTCGTAATGATGCATACGAAAATGCCAAGGTTTACAAGCGAATGAATGAAAGTCTTTCATGATAAGTAGATTATGAGAAAATCTTTCACTCAGGTCGGAAAGTACTTTTATTCAATTCTCGTTTGCATTTATTCCCGGGTAAGCTCGCTCTCGATGGTCAGCCCTTCATTGTTCATCTTTTTTTTCCCGTAGGGCAATTGAAATTAAGGACCCAAAAAAAGCGGTGTCACGTTTAAAGTTAATGGTCAAAGATTAAAGCCATATCTAGAGTACCAACCACATGGAGAGGACAGAAATAAATTTGAGTGACCCACCACATTTGAATTAAGATTTTTTTTTCTTTCGTGATTTGATTTTTTTTCTTTCTTTTTACTATTCTTTTGCTAATTGAAATTGTTTGTGCATAAGTGTGTTTGTTTAACCATTGAGCTTTCTTTTATCACTTTTAATCATGAGGCAGTTCTCTTGAACATCTTAGACGACTTCAGCGTGTCAATCTCATCTCGGAGGCCAGATACGATTTTGTAAAACACATCGTATTTGGAAGCTGTAACCACCGGAGTTAATATCCTACGTTGAGGATTTAGAAAGCCAACTCAGAGACATTGAGAGAAGTGTCTACAACATCGGTTGGAGCTTGAGGTAAATTCTATAAGAGGGCGATTGTGATTTTCTTTGTGTGTTTTTATTTGTTTGTTATTAGTTTGTGTGTTTTAGTTTGTCACCCGGTTAAGTGGCGGATAACGGTCCGTGACAATCAAGTCGGTTACTTGGTTTTCCATAATTGCTGATCTTCGAGGCAAAGGTATGGATAGAAAGCGAGATCTTAGCAAAGCTTCATAGTCGATTCCCTTCACTTCCTCGAGAATGCCCTCTCCACAATCTATAAAGCTCGTCCGAGCGCATGCGATTGCTCATGAGGAATAACATACCTGCTTGATATTCATTTGGTTAATCGAGGCTAAAATACGCTTGGCAGGTGAGTTGCCTCTAAATTTATTGCATACATGCCTGGTTTTGGTAAAGGAAATTATGCAAGAAAGCGAAGAGCTCGAAAGATTTCGGTTGCTTGTCATAAGTGTGCGAGAATGATATGCAATAAAAAAGCGATGTTCTTTAGGAATGGTGTCGATACGAGAGAAGATAAGATTCAATTCATTAAGGATGGCTTGAATAAGGAGTCATTGGATGATATCCTTTTGTCTCTTGAAACGCATCCCAGTGGATATGTGCAGGAGAGCGATTCTCGATTATGGCCATCATTCGAAAAGAGCATGCGATCTGATCTCGGGAATCGACTATAAATGACCCTGTTTGCGGTTTATAAGAAAAGCTGGATGGGAAGCCTATCCTCGACCCATAGAGGCGTTGAAGCCGTTACGGACGTAAAACCGAGAGGAAGATGTGAGCCGATCAATGACTACTGTAAATATCCTTTTACTTTCTTTGTTGTTTTATTTCTTGTTGTTTTACCATTTTCATTATTGTCTTTAATAATTTTATTTTAACATTGTTGGCTTTTCCTTTTTACTGTTTCCTTTTTGACTCTCAAGTCATGTGCTTTACACATTAATTGACATAGACATGATACCTCATTCACAGCTGTGACCCACTGCCACCAAGATCCTTAAATATGATTCTTTTCATTTGCACTCACAAATAATTTTTGAGAATTATCCTAATGACAGTACTCCCAATAAACAATTCAAGAACATTTGTGTGCTTTCTGGATTTAACTATGGCAAATATAAAGAGTTCTTTGAGGCAGCCATTGATCTTGGTCGAAACATAGCAGAGAGAAAATTACACTTGGTGTACGGCGGAGGTGACCGAGGGTTATCAAAATTGGTCTCAGAAGCTGCTTTTGTCAGAGAAAGTCAAGTGTTAGGCATCATACCACAAACCCTAAAACCTTTAGGCTGTTTGTCTGACTCACCGACTGGAGAAGAGTTAGTTGTCTCGGGTATGCAAGAAAGAATAACCGAAATGCTTAATCATCTTTGATGCTTTTATTTTCTTACAGGAGATCTTGCAACTCTAGAGGCACTTATCACTTTAGCATCTTGGGCCCATCGCACATTCATGAAACCCATCGGTTTGTTAAATGTCAATAATTTTATGATGGCTTTATCGCATTTCTTAACCATGCAATAAAAAACTACTTCATTCCTCTACGGTGAAAAAGCTTTTTATTTGTGCTCACACTTTGCTAATGAGCTACTTGATCTGTTACAAGCTTATCGACCAGAGCGAGATCAAGACCTTGGTGTTGGAGTGTACAAATAACGATGGTAACAATAGCGGAGTAAGAAGTACAAATTAGATTTAAATCTCACTTTGTAAATATTTTATTCGTGTTACACCACCCAAGTGATGTCTTCTAAACTCTACTTCTTTCCTTTAAAACATTGAGGACAATGTTTAGTTAGTTGGGGGAGGGGATAGTTGACAATTGTGGAATGTTGGTTAAGTTTTTACTAATTTTTGTTGTAGAAACTAACATTGTTGCTAATTTGTGTTGTGTTGAAGATGGTGAATATGGAGTGTAGTTACTCTCTAAACGCATCTTCTTAGTTAAAAAAATCATTTTCTATCATTTTAAGTGTAACATTTTCAATTAGTTTTTCTGCATCATTTTCACATTTCTGCATGCATATTTTCCTTTCATGTTTAGAATACGTTGCGGGGTAGAATGTTGTTTAAAAAAAAAATAGTGTGATTTTGTTTTTATTTGACATGATGATTTTCGAATTTTAGTATTTGTATTATCTTTGGTCTTTAGTGATGTTACACTATGTTTGCTACTCTACATGTTGATGTTGGAGATAAATATGAGTTGCTTGAAAGAATTGACATGTCATAATGAATACCAAGTGAGCTTTTGAACCTATTATTTTTCTTGGAGAGTGACCTTTTTTGCCCATTCTTCATACAGCTTAGCAGTATTATTATTTTATACATGATCTTTAGATTTCCTTGGAGTCAACCCTTTAAAAAAAAAGTTAAAAAAAAAATGTGTTGCTACATCTAAAGGTCCATTTAACTAGTAGATATGGAGGAGTATCTAGAGCCATTAAAGATGATGGAAAGGCCGTCTTTGACCCGTTTGAGCCTTTCTAGCCATCCCTTATGTGAAATATCCATAGTTAACCCTTTTGAGCCTTTTATTAAAAAAAAAAACATTTTTCTTTGTCAACTTATCGTCTTGACCGACTCCAATTTGGAGTATTACCCGATATCTTACAAGTTCCATCACCTATTCATGTTTGAGAAAAATATAAATAATTGTTTTGTTTAGTAAAGTTGTGCCAAAAAAAAAAAAGAAAAAAAAAGAAAAAAAAGAGAAAGCAAAGAAAAAAAAAGAAAAAAAATTCTCTAAAAAAAAGAGAGAAAAAAAAAGAGAGAGATATAATCAATAATAAATAAGTGAAATGCATTTTTTTTAGTTTCCAAAAGATATTATTTTTCTCAAACATATATTTTGTTTTCTCTATTTTCCTTTCTTTGTTAGCCATGTCCCTAGCCTACGTTATATCCTAATAAAAGTCCTTTTTGATTTTAGGGAACTATAGTCTGAAGTAGAAGCTAGTTATATGGGCTATAAAGATGTAGTAATGCATAAAAAAAAATAAATTAAGAAAAAAGAAAAAAAAATACATTGGGTTGACTAATATTCTGTTTGACTTAAGATCGTGTTATTTCTAAGCTATGGGCATATTTCCTTCATCTTGGTGAGAGTGTGTGATATTATTTCTTTACTATTTTCACTCCATTTATCATTCATTGAAGTGACAATTTTTATTGGGTTTAATTTCCTTGTGAGAGTGTCACTATTACCGGTGAGATTTTGGGGTTTGACATGTCATTTTTGAAAGTAGTTGTATTTAATTGGTTGATTCATGTGGATGGTTGATGTGGGTGTGATGTTTCTTTAGACTGAAGATAATGCTTATACTTTTATTTGATTGCTATCATTAGTCTGATTGAATAAACAAGTTTGTTTAAAAAAAAAAAATTTTGGGTTTGAATTTTATTTTCGCTTTATTTGCTAGGGACTAGCAATAAGCTGGTTCGGGGGTGTGTTGAGTGTTAGAAAGTGTATATTTATAAAGGAGAAATTCATCATTTTACACTTCAAATCTCACTAACATATCTAATTTTATTTATTTAAGTCTCTTGTTATTTAATTATATATGTTTTGTTTTAATTAAGTATTTTGTGTATTTTAGGGGTATCATGGTCATTTCACAATGAACGAGATTTCGGATAGCAAAACGGACGTTACTTTTGAACTCAGGACAGTCGAAAACCTTAAGAGGAGCATAAAAGGAAAATTGGCACTGTTCACACGTACGACTCTATTCACATGTACGGTGTCTTGTTCATGGATATCATTCACGACACTTTGTTTAGACCAGCGTTCTTATTTCAAACCGTGTGCAAACCGTGTTCTGTTCAAACCACGTGGTCAAACCCGTGGTCAAACCCGTGTATTCTTTGTTCACTGATGACGTGGCGCAATCCTGTGCATCCAAACTATTTTTAATCCGATGGCCATGATTCACTCAATGTATCTATAAAAAGGAGGCCTCCCCCCCCTAATTTGATACCCCTGAATTCATTTTTGAACTTAGTTTTCTGTAATTCTCTCTCCATCCTGTATTTTCTACGTATTTTAATAAAATTCCCATTTTACCCCTAGTTCAATAATGAGTAGCTAATTTTCTTTCAAGCTTGGGTTGAAGGTGAAGTCTCAACATGTGTCATGGGCTTTAATTGGTAAATTTATTTTCTCTTCCCCTCTAATTTCTGTAGAGGTTTTGACTTTTCGTCGACAAATAATAATAATCTTGTCTAGTTACCGCCCTGGTTTTACCGGCACCCTAGTATAAGGTTATTATTATTTGGCACGATAAGCCCTTGACACCATATTGATTAGAGCGTGGTTCATGAGGTGTGGATTCCCCCCTCATGATTTAATTGGTATTAATAAGGATTATTTAGCCCATGGTGCATGTTGATACGGATCCAGATACCCAAGCACTTTATCTCAATAGTTCCCAATTCAATTATTTCTGCCAATCCAATTTAAATTCCAGCATAATTTAAATCACTTCCACACAAATCCAACCACCCATTTACATAATTAATTCTACACACAATTAAAATCCACCTCCTCGTGGGATCGACACTTAACACCATTAATCTATTCTACAATAGATTCGTGCGCTTGTGAGTTCAACAAAATTTGCACAACAACTTCCAATATCCTGAAACCAAGTTGTTTTGGACTCAAGATCAAGCTTATGAATGGAAAACAGTTCCCCACAGGTTTTCTCTTCACCATGACCCAAACCTTATTTCATCCCTGAAACATTATCTCTTTGAACTCAACAATGTCCAGTCTACCCCAGTAGACATCCAGCACACTTCGCTTGGTCCACAACACGAACTCATAGTCATACCCACTACAAAATCATCTTCGTCTTATAATCCTCCTCCCTTTGGCATCATAATCAAAGACAAAAAATCAGATTACACTAATATTCTCTTCCAAAACTCTCAAGACCCAAGGGAAGAGTTTACCTCCATCTTACATCCTTCAGAAGCTTCAAATGAAGAAAAGGTAGAAGAAACATCCAACACTACATCTACCAGCACTGTTTCACTAACACGACAAACGACAGTGATGTTGACAACCTATCTCCCTCTCATAGCTTTTGATAAAGAGAGCATCTTGCTTTTACTTTCACCGTGTAATAATAAGCTTGCTTTTACTTTTAGAAAAAGATAGGGGTCCTGTCCTATCATTTGCTTGCTTTTGCTGCTTTTGCTTAAGGCAAGGGTCTTATCCGGTCTGGTATGATTGTGTTTTTACTTTCCAAAAAGAGGATGGATCTGATCCTTTACTCTCCCATTGAATTTTCCTATATAAGGAGAATTCTTTCTCTATCGTAAGCATATTTTGTTCACCCTCAGTTTGGAAATAATAAGCTATGTTTTCCAAAACCATGAGTTTTTAAATTTCCTCTTTTCCCTCATTCACTAAGAAAGACAACAGACTCTCATAATAGTTCACTTCAATCTCTTTTAACGAGTATGCTCTGCACTCGCCACATTAGAGGATCTTATGCATCAGAAAGTTCTAGGCTGTGAAATCGATTGTTCCAATCTCTGTTCACCCTGTTTATAAGCCAATGAGTGGCTCTCCCCCTTTGGGTGGTAAGAGGTTGACCCCGAGTGGTACATTATCGGATACATTACATATAATTTCAACACCCAAATCCCAATTAGATGGCTTAATAATAGGTGAAAAAGTCAACAATTTCTAAGTCATAGTTTCTTAAGTTTTTCAAAATATAAAAGTGTATATTTAACAAATAAATTGTATAAGGGTCAAGAAATTTTATTGAAATCTTTAATGAATCTTCCATAAAAATCAGCTTGTCCATAGAAAGATCTTACTTTTTTTACGAATTTAGAATATGGAAGATTAGAAATTAAATTCACCTTGGCTTCGTCAATTTCTATGCCTCTTGATTGACACTAAAAAGTGTACGGTAATAAGGATTAAATTATTAATTTTTCACTTAAAGTGTTAATGAATGCGCTCATAACTCATAAATTATAAGAATTCTCCCCAAATATATTTGTATTAAATTAATTAGCAATATTTTAATTTTTATCTTGTAAATATTTTTTCAGGAATAAAGATGGAATTGGAATTGAAAGCGAGAACAAAGAAGAATTACTGAAGCCTTTTAGAATCCACAATTAAGGAGATGTAAGTAAAAAATAAAATAAAATAATGAAAAATGAAAATGAAAAAAATAAAAAAAATAAAAAATAAAAAAATAAAAAAATAAAAAGAACAAAAGAACAAAATTTAAGCAACCATACTTTGCTGCTCATGACGATCAAATGGCCCTATTGCCACTTGACCATCACACCTTTCAATTAATATATATATTTAATATAAATAATAATAAAAAATAAACGATGCATCCCTTGCCTATAAAAGGCAAAGAGGATGCAAGCCAGTAGGGAGGGGCTAAAGCTAGAGTGAGTAGAGTGGAAGCCGAGAGAGAATCGAGTGCAACTGAGGATTTCTTTCTTTCTTTTCTTTTCTAGTTTTCTTTTGCATCAATTTTCTTGTAATATATTCCAGAAGTTTTTCAAATAATAAAAAGAGTGTTTTGTTTTCTTTCAATATGGGTGGCTAATTTTACTAAGCTGAGGTGAATGGTGAAGCTCATAGTTTCAAATCATAAAATTAATTACTTTTTTAAGTGAGTTTTAAGTTTATTTTATTCTTTTTTGGTTATTTTTATGTCATGTTAATTTATAGGTATCCTTGGATTTGTATAGTATTTTGATAAAATGTCAACATATTAATATAGTTGGCACATTAGGTACTTGATTCCATATTTATCCACACACATAGTTAGTTGAGACTTAAATGATATAATAATTAACTAGTAAAAGTGAGGTAAAATATAAAAAAAGAGAAATTATTAAAATTATAGTTTGAATATTGAGAATGGATCCCGTAATCTTAGCATATTTTTTAATTTATTCCTAATAATTTCTTTTCTCGCAATTAATTTTCTTTATTTAACAAATTGACAACTAGATTTTAAATTCCCTGTGGTTCGACCCCAGACTCATTAGTTTGTATTATAACTAGACACTCTTATACTTGGGAGTAATAACACTTTTAAGTCACATCAAATTTTTGGCGCCGTTGCAGGAGATTTTCTAAATTTGGTGTCAGTTTGTCTTTATTTTATTTATTATTTGTCGTTACTTTCTTTCCGTCATTCGATTTTATTCTCTTTTTTACAAAACTTCAGTTAGCACCCCTATTTTCTTGAAATTTTAACATTATCGATAAAATTTGTGAGAAACTTCATGTTAGCCTAAAAAGTTTTACAAATCAATCCTCAAACTGAATTTGTTGGACTTTTGGACTTCGCGGACAAGGAATTGGACTTTTAAAATAACCATTAAGGCCTAATAATTGAAACTTAATTGGCTGGTAAATTTTATAATTAAAAAAATACAATTTTCTTTCTTTAAATTTCTGCAATTTACTTTTATATTTTTTTAAACGGTCTGTTCAACTCCTTGATTGTTATTTAAATTTTATTAATTAATTTATTTTTGTTTATATGGTCGGTTCTACCACCTAACATTTTAATTTTAGTTTGTTTATTCTTGTACATTAATTTATTTAATTTTATGTTTTATTATATGGTTGGTTTTAAAATACCACCTGAATTGTTTCTTTTAATTTCTTTGTATTATGGCTGGCTCTAAAATACCGCCTAATATTTTTTTAATTGTTTCCCTTAATTACCTTATTTTTATGGCTAGTTTCACCGCCTAATTTCTTTTTATTTCAATTTGTTTATTTTTATTTATATTTTTTTCTTATTTAATTTTCAGTTTGTTTTTATTTCTATAATTTTTATTTTGTGTTTTATGCATCATTAATTTGTTTAGCACACACACATCATTAGCATTGCATGCAATGATGGTCTAGTACAAATGGTGGCAGATTAATTAGGAAATCACATTCACCACCCTTAGATATGGCTGATATAGGAGCTGGAAATTTTTCAAAGCACAAAGATAACCAAGCCTTGCAAAATCTTCACGAACAGCCTAGGAACCTTAGAGACTTCATGGATCTTACTAGAACAGGGTCACCATCATGATAGTTTTTCCTCCTGGTGCATCACATTTTAATTTCAAATCTGGTATCAATAAACTTCTGCCTACTTTTCATGATTTTGAGTTTGAAAATCAATATTTGCATGTAAGGGAATTTGAGGAGGTTTGTAATAATTTTTGAAAAAATTCTTCCTACCCCACAGAACAAACTCTTTCAAAAAATAAATCACTACCTTCACTAAAAAATCAGGAGAAACCCTCTACCAATGTTGAGATAGGTTTAAAGAACTACTTAACATTTGCCCACACCACAGTTTTGAAACATGGAGATTGTGCCTTATTTCTATGAGAGATTAACATCCCAACGAAGACAGGTCGTTAAAATGATGTGTAATGGTGAGCTTAGGGACAAAAGTCTTGAAAATGCATTAGATTATCTTGACTATATAGCAGAGAATGCACAACACTGGGATATAGTTGGGTCTTATGAGTCATCAAATAAACCCCAATCATCTCCATATGATGGAGGCATGCACAACTTTAGGGAATACCATGACCTTCAAGGCAAATTTGCATCCAGACTTTGCCAGAAAATTCCTTTTTAGGTTTTTTATGAACATCTACATGATGATTAAAGAACCCATGTTTTTCCCCAGTTTTCATCCTGATCATCTTTTCGTTACAAAATTAGTAATCACACCTCACCGAGATATTACCGAAGATGAACTTTGGTATACCTGGTGTCTTACTGTTCTGTATGCCACTAAAATGGTTTTCCCAATTTTACCCCTTCTCAACAAACTCAACAATCTAGAGCTCTCAACTCCCCTTTCCTAGATTCTCTTTGAGTGGTTTTCGCCATTACCTTGGTGGCGCAAAAAACTACAACAGATTGCTAAAACACATCAACTTCGAGAACTTCCAGACTAAGAAGGAAAACAGTTCACCACTGTTTTTATTATCCATCGTCCATACTTCCAGCATCCTCACACTAGAGATTTTTGGACACAAGATCAGTCTTATGAATGGATTACAGTTCCCCACATCGCATGTCTTGAGCAAGATTTCCAGATTAAAACTAACTTAAAGAACTTCCTCATGGAACTCAACCATATTCCTCCAGACCAACCTAGTATCCTTCACACATCTCTCAGACCAAAACATGATATGTTCATGATTCCTACCCCATCCTTACACTCTCAACCTACCAACCGAGAAATCATCATAAAAGAAGAAAAGCCAGACTATACTGACTTTTTATTCCAAGACTCTCAAGACCCTTATGCAGATTTCACCCCAGTACCCTCACCATCATCATATGAACTCCTTGGATCATCCTCTTCTCAATATCCACCATTCTCATCTCAACCTAAACCTTTTCCTCAGCCAGTTTTCCATTACCAAAAAGTCAATATTGCCCTTAGCCATGTGTTCCAGGATGTTCTCATCTAGAAAAAATCTTCAAGAAAGACAAAGACCCTGATCGTGATCCTAACGAGACAAATTCCTCCTCATTTGAAGAAGCGTTGATTTCTCTTTAAGATATTTTTCGTCTTGTAATAATAAATGATTGTTTTAGAATTTGCTTTTACTTTTATTTTAAAAAATTGTTTGTCCTTATGTAATTACGCACTTTGCTTTTGTCGGCCACTACTGTAATAGTGAGCCCTATCTATTTTTGTAAAAGTGTGACAGTTGGAATAATCCTTATCCAGCTTTTGTTTTCTTCCACTCCTTATGTCTGGGTACTCGAACTCAGTAGTAAAGTGCAGATTTAAATGAAATTGTAGCAAATATATTCAATACTAGAACAAAAATTCCAAAAAGCATATCAACAATTGATAATATCATATTACTTTGACTTAAATGATTCATATAAATGTATTTGGGAACATGTGTGACAAACTTGATTGCCCCATATGCACATGCTATTACTACTTTATTATAACATAATGAAAAACATTCTGGGTAGTTGTACGTGGCGTTGTCACACCAGATCTACAACAGCGCAAAGTCTATCCTTAGGGCCAGTAGCCCGCAAGTTCTGGTTTCCATCACCAACTCTGGAATTCGCTACAAACAAATGTTTTTGCCCTATACAGATACTCTACATCTGTATACATTGTCTAAAGATAACATTTATCAATATAAAACATCATATCATTCAAACATAATATGAAACAAGAAAAAATAGAGAACGCTAAAAACAAGAAAAAGAATTAAAAAGTAAAAGTTGATTTGCAAGGTAATGGAATGTAATTATAACCATCAAAAGCAAAACCAAATAGCCCAATTCAATCTTTTTCTCTCTCTCTCATAGCTATGACAGTAATAGCCTTGTTGAAGTAAAAAGTTAGCTTGTCAAATTTTCAAAAAAAAAATCTAGATTACTATTATTATTTTGCATTTTCCTTTTCTAGTATTGCAAGTTTCTAGTATTGCAACTACTTTACCCCTACCTCCTCGCTGACAAAAGCACAAACATAGACACAGAGTAACCTCATCAGCAGCATTACACAATCTCAACTTTCTCTATCCATCTCCAACTGCATTAACTTCAACCTTTATAAATCACAAATAAATAAATAAAAAACTTTCACTTTCTCTATCTCTATCATCTAATGCAACTTCTTAACCAAACCCATCATCTCATTTAGTCATTCAATCAGTTACTCGCTCACAAACTCTTTAAAATACAAAATTACATTCAATCACTTAGGGCCTTAAACAAAATTAAATGAAAAAGAATAACAAAAGTTGGAATTGAAGGTTTAGGACTGCAATCCTCTAGTTTGCTTGACAACGTTAGGGTGTTGATAATTCACGTCGCATTGCACCATTGCCATTCGAGGTCATGGGAGCCCGTTTGAATTCAATCAATGGGCTTGTGATTTGGGTATTGCCATTTGCTCAGTGCTATTAGTGGCCAGTTGTGTATAGAAAACTTAAATATAGAGAACGATTGGTTGGCGAGGGTTTAGATAGTAGTAGTGGCTTATCTATTGACAGTGTGATGATGAGTTTGGCTAGGTTTTAAGTGTTGATTGTGAGAGTGACAGTAACAATTACGTGCCAAGGGTTTGACTGCCGTTTGTTAAGGAGAGAGTAAAGATGACTATGGTGAGAGCAAGTTGATCGATTGAGGGTGTAACGGTGACTGTGGCTACGGTTTCAAAGTTGATTGTAGAGTGAGAGTGACGATGAGTGCGCCTCAAGTTTCAATGGCCTTCACGTACGAGAGTGAAAGTGATGATGGCTAAGTTGTATAGTGTTTAGGACTTAGAAAATTTTTGTTCAGATTTTGGCTAACCGCACCATTTTGTTTTTCAAAAATTATTTCAGAAGATAAATGCCCCATTTTAGAGTTTGAAAAAATTAAAATAATAATTTTGATTTTGGTCAAAAACAATCAAAATAAAATTTCTGTCATAATATTTGTGACTGAGTTAATTACTATCATACACATATTATAAATTCCTGATATATAAATATTCTATCACAAGCTCTGATACCATATTAGTACGTGGCATTGTTTACACCAGATCTACAACAGTTAAAACTGTACTTTGGGCCAGTAGCCCGCAAGTTCTGGTTTCTAGCCAATATACCTTTATGAGCATCAAAAACTTAAAACATTTTTCTAAGTTTTACAACCCAAAACAGACTTTCCTCTAGTCTAAAACAGGGTACCAAACTAAATAAAACTTATTAAGTTTTCTGATACACAGGATCCTTGCGATTTCGAAATGAACAGATTTAAGGTTTCTTAATTTTCTTTGAAGCCTTAGAGCTTCATCGACAAAGAGAGAGAGAAAATTTAGAAACTCATGATTATGGAAAACATAAGATTTTATTTTCTTCAAATGGGTTCCTCCTTCAAACTAAGACAAGCTTAGCTTATATAGGAGCCCGGGAAAAGGATAAGGCAAGTCCTTATCTCTTTTGGAAACATAATAATGAAAAGGATAGGACAGGACCCCTATCACTTTTCTACAAGCAAGCTTTTATTACAAACGATAAGGTTTTCTAGAAGTAAAAGTAATAAATTTATGTTAAGGCAATAAAGTCATGCCTTAATTAATACAAGCTTTGAAAAAGTAAACACTCATAATTATATATAGACAAATTATTTTTGAAAAAGCAAGCCAAGACAAACTACTTTAATTGATTATAGAGATGATAAATTCATATAGTTCTTGTCAGATGAGCTGTCAGTGTCGTCTTTATCTTTTGAAAAGAGGATTTTGAGTGATGGTTGTAGAGTATCTAGTGGGTGTTGGTGATCTGGGCGATAGGGAGGATAAGGGTAGAATATTTTACGCCGTGTAGAAGAGGGATGTTGTTCACTAGAGCTAGCTGTCCGTTTGCTAGAGCTGGCTTTCCTTGCTCGTTCGTCTGGTGCGTGTGTTGGTTGAATTTGTTGAAGGTGTTGACTTAATGGCAAGAATTCTTCCCATAGGTCTCGTGCATCCTGGTATAGGAAGTTAGTAAAATCTAGTCGTTCTTCTTTAATGACAATTTCCATTGGTTTTGGTTATGATATTAGAGATGGAGTTGGTATCATGATGATGTCATGTTGTGGACCCAGAGAGGTGTGAACAACGTCCTTGTGCAGAGCAGTTTGATGATTTTATTCACAAAGATAATTGTGGAGGCTTTTTTGTATTTCACTGTCTTGCTCAAGGAGGGCTGGATGAGGTAGGGTTAGCCAATCATATACCTGGTCTTGAGTCCAGAATGAGCTAGTGTCTAGATGTTGGAAGTATAGTCTATGAATAATGAACACAGATGTGAACATTTTTGTTTCGGATGGTGGCATACGTTCTAAATTATGAACTTCTGACAACTGTTAGAGCTTTTTTCTCCACCAAGGAATTGGAGAAAACCATTCAAGGAGTGTCCAGGTTAATGAAGTGGATTTGTCTGGATTAAATAGGTGCTCCAAAGTGAGAGTGACAGGGACAATCAATTCAGTGGCATAGAGTACAGTTAGACATTATATGCACCATAACTCATCTTCTGAGATTTCCCTAGAAGGGTCTAGGGTTAAGCCTATAAGAAACAGATTTTCAGGATAAAATGTTGAAAATGGAAATGAGTCTGATAAGAGATAGACTTTCATGAAAAACCTAAAAACAACTTTCTTAGCAAACTCTTGTATAGCAAAGACTGTGGTGAAGGTTTTCTTGAGAGGAAAATATTTTTTGGTAATTGCTTGTGATGGGAGTGAAGTAGCCATGAAGATGATAGGAAAATGATATTGAGAGGATATTAAAATCCCAATTCACGCCCCCTCTTGGGTTGCCTAGTTAGTATTTCATTTGGTATCAGAGCAAGGTGCTCCTGTGTAGACTTAACCGTCTAGAGTTAAAAACCCATAGCAACCCAAATTAGCTTAACCATCATGGAAGGCCAATCTACCACTAGACCTCCATTTTTCGATGGACATGATTATCCTTATTGGAAAATTAGGATGAGAATTTTTTTACAAGCCTTAGACTATGAAATATGGGAAATAGTTTGTGATGGCTCATTCATTTCTAGGAAGAATGCTTTAAGTGAATTGGATAGGAAAAGTATGTCTTTAAATTCCAAGACTATGAATGCTTTATTTTGTGCCTTAGATAAAAAGGAATTTCATAGAGTTTCAAATTGTTCTAATGCTTATGAAATTTGGAGAAAACTTGAAGTTTTGTATGAGGAGACTACAAATGAGGAGGAATTTCATGAAGTGTCGAATTTGGCACTTATGGCAATTGGAGATGAATCGGATGACGAGCTTGATGAGGTAAGTGATCATAGCTATGATGAATTATATGATGCTTTTAAAGAATTACATGATGAGTGGATGAAACTTGGTAAAAAGAATGCATGCCTTAAGAAGAAAATGCTAGAACTTACAAATGAAAATGATGCCATGAAAAAATGCATTGATTCATTGAATGAGAAGATAAATGAACTAAAATTAGAAAATAAAACATTACATGATAGAATTGCATTATCAAATGAGAAACCTAGCACTTCACACAAGCATCTAGAATCACATGTAAATGACTTGAAAAATGAAAAAGATGCCTTGCAAAAATCCAATGCTTCATTAAATGAAAAGATCAAAGAATTGGAATTAGATAATGAAATGCTACATGATAGGATTGCATCATTTACATGTAAACAAAGTACTTCATATGAGCATGAGAAATCACATGTTGATGAATTAATGAAAGAAAATGAAGTGCTTAAGAAGAGGAGTAATGAACTTAATGAAATTGTGTTAAAATTCACAAATGGCCAACAGAACTTAGACAAATTGCTCAACTCTAAAAAATGTGTATTTGATAAAGGAGGACTTGGATATAAGCCTAACTTGAAACAAAAATATTATAAGAATTATTTTGTTAAGGCTACCTTCATAAGTGATCATAAAATTGTTTGTCATTATTGCAATCAAAATGGTCACATGAGTTATAGATGCCATGTTAAAAGAAATGCATATTATGGAGCAAAATGTATTTGGGTTCCAAAAGGAACAAAATCTAACGCTCAAGGACCCAAGAGTATTTGGGTACCAAAGGGCACAACGTGAATGTTTTCGTTGTAGGTACCACAATCAAGGAATGGTGGAGAGTTCCTTGATGAAAGCTAGTGAGTGTAATCACTTGATCATGAACTAGGAGAAAATGATGAGGCAAGATGATTTAATTGTTTTGGTAACAATTCTTGCCATATTGATTTTGTTGAATGGATCATGATAAATAGATAATACCTTGAATTTATGAAAGTATGCTTGTATGTTTACATGATGGAATTATCATTGTGCATAACATTGAGTGATTTAACATGATGTCTTTGTTTGATTTTGATGATTGTATGATCTTTGATTTCATCTTCTTAATTGTCTATCATCATTGTCCATCTCTTATGTATGTGTGAATTCATATGTCATTAATTGTGTTATATCGTCATTCATTTATAAAATTCGCACACATAACTTATTGCATTTATGAATTTGATCACTTATTCTTTTAGCTCATAATGATGGCTTTTCTTAATAGCTATGTTGATTTTGATGATCTATATATTGCCATTATATACGTATGCTTTGCTTATGATTTGAATAAAGAATATGCTTTGATGAGTACATGTATTTGATGAAGTTTGATCTTATGGGATCTATGATTGGTCTTGTATGCATTTATGTTTCATGTATTAAATGATTTAAAATCAATCAATTTTTAAGCCAAAAATAAATTGGTGTGTATAATACAAGTCTAAGAGCTTACCAAATTTCAAAAATGTTTTCCAAAGCCTAACCGGTATACCGCTTCCTATCACCCGGAAAACCGTTTCTCTTATTGATTATTCTGTGGATTAAATCCGGATAACCGGATTCAGCAAACGGAAAGCCGAATAAGCTTTGGTTGCTCTCGGGTTGAATTTCGGATAACCGGATTGGCAAAACCGGTAAGCCGCTTGAGAGAGTTTCAATTCTGGACAACAATCGGTCATCCTGTTATAAAAATCCGGAAAGCCGGATTTGCGAAGCTTCTTTTCTGCCTCAAAACCGGACAACCGGTTCCTCTATCCGGAAATTCAGATTCGTGCTTCTTGAACTATTCTTCTTCACTTTCTCTCTTTCGGTAAACCGGATCAGTTTCTCTCTCACTCTTTAAAATCCACCATTTCTTTTTAACATAATGTTGATTTTGATGATAACAAACAAAATTAAGAATGATTAAGTTTTTGAAAGCTTAAATTATTTTTATACGTTTTAAATAAATCATTATTTTCACATTATAAAGGTTTTAAATTTAATGGAAAAATGATTTTATGAAATTAGTTGTTTTCAAGTTTATGGTTTAATTGAAAGAATTTTGAAAACTTTGAAATCAACAAGTATTACTTAAAATTTTAGGAAGGACTTATTTGAAAGGATTCATAGCATTTTGGCCTATATCATAATTTCAGAAAGTTTTGGGATTCACAAAGTATTATCAAGAAATTCTGAAATTAGACTTAATTGAAAACTTTTATAACGTTTTGGGCCATACTATAGTTCCATAAAGTTTTGGGGTCAAACTGTAATTTTAGAAAATAGTGAACTGTACCGTTACTGTAGTAAACGGCAATCCGGATATGATCATGAAATGTTTCCAGAATGGCCTTTATTGTGATCATGAAACACATGTGTTTTGATCTCTCCCACCTTTCTATTTTCCTTTTATCATCAAGGGTAGTCTCGTTTGTTAAAGGTGGGGGAGAGTCAACCCTTAACGCAAGTCAAGATCCATGACTGCGAGAACTATTAAGAGGTTCTATTACCATGACTTGAAGTTAGAGCCATTTAGTATGAGAATAGAATTGATGTTGGGAATAATATTAGCAGTAGACATAACTGAACAGAGAAAAAGAAACAAATAAAACAAGCTCGTATAAGTCTCAAAATAAAAGTAAATTCAAATAAAGGTAAAACCCATCTCAAGATATCACACACTATTAATATTTCATCTTTGGACAAAATATTAACTTGAAAATGATAAAACATTGATAATAAGAATATGTCTAACAATAAATCGTCCTTCGGGCCGATGTAAAACCAAATAATCAAAACATGTTTATTATCACATATGCATATGCAATTATATCAAAAATGGATCTTCCTTTGGGCTAATCGATATTCACAGAAAATACACACATAGAACTATTTATTTTCCAAAACAAATTAATTTCTACAAGAGAGGTCACTTTGGCAACATGTTGCTTTAATTAATTCATCAAAAAATATATATAAACATATCAATATTTGAATTTAAAAATGTGCCAAAAATAATCCTTAAAAAAATATTTGGGTCAAAGTCCAATCAACTATCACAGTCAAAGTCAATAGTTTAAATTAATGGTTAATCATTGGCTGATTGACCAATTCAAGTTTACCTGAATTGGATCCCGAATGAGCCCACAAATCAAATCCTAACCTTTTTTTTCTTTTGCTAATTCCTTTAGCTTTATGGGTTAAACCTTAACTATACATTTTAATTCATAAAACCCAATCTCTATTAGTTCTAAAACTAAGTTTCATTAAGCCATAACAAATGTAGGACTTAAATGAGAATCTTTTTAACCATTGTGCCTAAAAAAATTTATAATACCTCAAGGACCTTCAAGATATAAACCATGAAGTCTTAATTCCATATTTTTCTTTTTTGCTTTATACAGCAGCCATGCTGTCACTTCTTATTCTACCAAGGCTGTTCAGCCATCAATCTTTCTCTCCAGCATGGCTTAGTTGCAGCAACATGCATGTCGGTGCAGCCGAACAGCCAGCGACGATTGATCTTTTTTTTATTTCTTCATGCCCTTCTCCTTAATTGCTGTGTCTCACTGGCCCCAAGTCATAGTGGCTGTCGCTGGCCACAAAACTTAAATCTGAATATCAAAATATTATTATCCTTAAATTCTGAATTTTGTTTTTTAAATCCTAAAAACAAAAAAAATATTTTTTCTCAAATTCAATGATATTAGATTTGAGAAAATGAAAACTTAATTTATTAATAAAAAAAAAATTCAATTCTCATGGATTTAACAAAAAGAGACTCCTATATTGCTTGTTAGAACAATAAATCCTTTGGTGAAAACCACCATGTATAATCTCGTAGTATTCATGTTGTATCACTAAGAATCTATAACAAAATATATGGAAGCGTACCTAAATCCATAATGTTTAATTACTCTTTGGAATTGTGTGGCTGCCCTTCTAGATCTACATATTCTCTTAGAGAATCCTTTAAGTTTCTTTGCACTCTCTCTCTTATGATAGGATGTAAAAAAAAATAGATAGATATGTGAGATCTGAGGACCATGACCACTTATATAGAAAAACCTTTCTCTTATGGCGTTTAAGTATTCTTATTTTAGCCCATCATAGAAATAGAATTTACCTTTAAATTTCTACACATTAAAGGCCCAAACCTTATTACATACATTAAAGCTTGTATTACTGAAAATGTTAAAACCTCACTTTTAATTGAGCTTAACTTTGTATGATAGTCAATAAAACATAATTATTCACATATAAGCCCAACATTAAATTAATGATCCAATAATGCTAGATTAAAAATCCAACAAGCATATCATACTATTCATGTTTTCATTTTCAAATTTTATATAACAATTACATATATTTGAAGAGACAATATAAAGACAAGCAGTATACATGCAACTTTAGAAAAGTAATCTTGTTGCAAACATAGACATAATAATAATAGCTAATATAACATGCTATCAGTGATGAACAACTGTAGTTTGTGTAATTTTTAAAAACCACCCCTGAGGTTTGCCTTTGCTACACCTAGGCAGAATGTATGGATATATTGACAATATCCCCCTGGCCGTTTATAAGAGTTAGGCATCTGTTAGGTAGTTGAGGGCACCAACGTAAATGCCCCATTTTTTCAGTTTTAAATCTTACAAAAGCTTATATACAGTAACTAATTAGTAAAAGATCATGAGAGTCACGATAAACTACTTTCTCATTTTCTCTAGATAGTAGAAAAGCATGGCATAATGTTGGTGTAATTTTTGGATACCTCCCCTGAAGTTTGCCCTTGCTACACTTAGATAGAATGTAATTTTGTAATTGCAATAGTTTATAATTCTAAAAAAGCTAATTGACAGTGATTGATTAAACAAATCAATGTGTATTTAGAATGCACAATTATACAAAGCTTGGAATCGAGTGAAACAAATGATACCCCACCTTCACTTTGTCAAACCCATCTTCACTTTACCATTCAGCTTCAGTCGAAAACAAATAATGCCCACTCATCGACGACATCACTCCTACCAAAGACTCCACCATTACCGTCGTTGAATCCACCGATTTGAAGAACACCACCAGTCAGAATATGAACAGCGCCAATACTAATAACAAGCGCGAATGAGTGGTGGTTGAGAGCAGCGCCGACAGAGCTATGAACTGGCAAAATACGAGGTGCGAGGTGGAGATATTGTTCACATCCGCTGTACGAGCAACTACTCTCAGCACACGTGGCTTCCTTGAGGGTCGACACGTCGGTGGATCAGTTACCAAGGATTGATGCTCAGCTTGCTTAGTCGCAGCACGTCGTCTCTAAGTACACCACTTTAGGTGCCGGTCAAGGCTGGGTTACTGATGACTAAGAGCTCCACTATGTATTCTACTTTCATAAAGTTATTATTGATTTTAAATTTAATTTCTTTTCCATTTTGTTTGCTTGCTTGCTTTCTTGTCTTATTAGAAACTTGAATTTTAAATTCACAGAGGAATTTATTGCGCTTGCTGTTTACTATTTCGAGGCATTATATATATTAAAAAAAATTATTTTTTCCCCTTCAATTTGGGTGATTTTTGGGTATTACTGGTATATTTGATTACTTCAGGATGAGTTAATAGGTTATGATGATAAAGTTTTGAATCTTTGAGTACAAAGTTAAATTGTAAATTTGAATCAGAATGAGCAAGGGTTTTGTTAGGAGATGATAAAATTTTGAAATGGTCAGCCGGATTCTGAGACGTGAAAAGTAATTCTAGTGGAAATACAAATAATTTGGCGGAAGCTACAAAATCAGAGAAAATTTCCTTTTATTGCAAATGATAAGATACTTGATTGAAAGTGATTTGTTCTATTCTCAGTTAATAAAGGGTATTATTATAATTTCACTGACAAACCAAACAGCTTTGTAACTCATACATTCTATCTAAATGTAGCAAGGCCAAACCTCAAGCGAGGTATCCAAAAATTACCCCATAATGTTGTTGGACAAAAAAAGTATTCTAGGCCAAAGCTCTATTAGCTTTGAAGCTAGTCAAACACACTGACAATGTTTAGCTTTATTTCTTCTTCTTTTTCCTGAACATAACTTAACACCAGCTGAATTTAGCAATATTAGAGGAACTTTGTGATACACTAAGCTAACAAGTTTATGGGATCAATTATGTTTCCAACTAAATTCCAACGATGACCAGGATCTGAACAGTTGGCGATTGAAGAGTGTAGCAGGTGTATATTTATGTGGAAGCTTAAAACTGAAGTTGGGTTTTATTATATTCTTGGATTTTTTTCAATTTGCTGCTATTTAGATACTTGATTTTTTGATATAGTTAATTAAGAAAAATGTTTAAGATTTTCACAAATTGAAGCAGTGACTGAAAATGAACTGATTTTTAAGTTAACAATCATTGGATATGTTATGTAAACTATGAAAACGGACTAATTCTTGATGATTTTGGACAATTATCTGTGAATTTTTACTGAAGTTTGCTTGATCTATTCTTCAACTTGCTTTTTCTGATAATGTATAGTTGTTGCTAAGAAAAATGCTTATGGTTTGATTTTCTTAATTATTATTTAACAAATGTGCAGCTCATGTAAAATTCAGCCACTTGCTTTTTTTTTTAATGTTTTATATTGAGTGATTCCAACAACTGAATTTTGTTGGTAAATTGATGTTTGTACTTCATGGTAAAACTAAGATGCTTGGCTATTTTTTTTTAAGTTGCTATTAAGATATAAGAGAAAATTGGTTACAGAGCTTGTAGGCAATTAGTTGAATTTTATTAAGTTGAGAATTTAGGGGAATATTATTAGCTAAGAATTAGAGACAACTAGTTATAGAGCTCGTAGGCAGTAAGTTTGTTGTTCAACATCACTCTTGCAAAGGCTCCTGATGGAAAATATATCACGAGCATCTGTTAAATTTTGGTATATTTAATTATAGAAGCAAAATGAAGTTACATGAATGCAATCCACATTTTCTTAAATATTTGTAGCAAAAGATAAATATTGTTTTGATTTTAAAGTAGTGATAAATGTTTAACATGCAGGGTAAGTTGTGCATGTGATTAGAAATTAAAACTTACCCCATCCATACAACACTCCTAATTCTAAGCATGCATTAACTTTACAGCCAAAATATATATTTCCATATTCAATGGTTATCTTTCTTCATGCATAATCTACAATGTTAGAGCTCATGCCATTGCTTATCTAATTTTGTATTGCTACATTTAAGATTATTAGCATAAAAGATGGCATTTAGGCTAATTATTTATGTTAATGTTTATACAGCTTAGTGTAATTTGACATTGAGGCTGTAATCAATGGTGAAATGTTTGTGGTTGGTTTAGCTATTCTAAAGCAATATAGTTTACACAAGATGTGGACTGATATTAGGGATGCGAATGGGATCGAGGTTCAAGTGATGTTTCTATAGCAATCTGAGCAGCAAGTGATACTATCTAATAAAGACTTACTGGATGCATTTGATCAACTAAGAGTAAAAGGCTACAGCTGGGCTAGATTTATAGTAAATGCTGACGAAGATTGCATTTCATCTTTCTCATGAACTGTCCAGGCAAGCAACATGTCTGCTAATGTTGATCAGTATGTCACACCTGAAGATCAATTCCCAATTCATTTAAATTAAGACATAGAGTTTGATTAGATTGACTTTGCAGATGCTACAAATACCATGTCTGTTGATGATAAATACCCAAGCAAAGCAGCAATAAAAGTGTCAAAGGGGGATAATTATGAAACTAGTGAGGCAGTAATAAAAGTGCTTCCAAATTTGAATAAAAATGAAACCTCAGCAAATTGCCAGATAAGTTTACACAACAATTGAATAATAAGGCTAACAATGGAAATGAAGAGCTGCATAACAGTTATAACAGATTTGCAGATGAACTTGGTAAATTTGAAGATGATTATAAGTATGAGGCTGCTGTAGATGGATCAGATCCAGATGATTCTGATATGGGTCATTCATTCAGAAGTGAAAGTAACAGTGACAAAGATCTTGATGATTATGAGTATGGGGATGATAGTGGACATGATTCAAAGGATGATTTTGAAGAACAAGCTTACATTTAGATATGAAGAAAATGCAGGTGGCTTTGAGTTCAATTATGTTGGTGATGAGATAGTGTTGAGGCCTAGACAGTTGTTTGTCAGTGTGTATGATTTTAGAAAGGTTTTAAAAGTGTTTGCCATTAAGAATATATTCGAATTGAAGAGCCCGAAAAATCAGGAAAAAAATAGTGACATATATGTGTGCAGTAATTGGATGCACTTGGAGAATCCACAAAAGCCTTAACTGGAATAAGAAGTCATTTCAGAATAAGACCCATTGTCCAGACCACACTTGTCCTAGAGTTGAGGATAATTATGAAGCCTCTTCAAATTGGATAGCAGCAACATATCTACATTTGTTAAAAGCCAACCATGACATAACGATTTTTGTTATTGCGGCTAGTTTAATGCAAAAGTATGGAATTGAGTGCAATAATCAAAGGTTGTATAGGTCTAAAAGGAAAGCACTTGAGTTACTTGGTCATGATCATAAGGCTAGTTACAACAAACTATTTAGGTACATGCATGCCTTATTAAATTCTAAACCTGCTTCTACTGTATCTCTTGAAAGAGATTGGTTTGGTGGTGCTGAGTTTCCAACATTCAAGAGGTTTTTCATTTGCTTCGATGGCAATAAAATGGAATTTTTGAAGGGTGTAGACTATTGATCGGGGTTGATGGCTGTCACTTAAAAGGCCCATACAAAGGTTTTATTCTGACAGCTGTGAGCATTAACGCAAATTATGGCATTTACCCTTTGGTAATGTGTGTAGCTAAGATTGAAAACAATGACTCATGTCAATATTTTATAAATAAACTATATGATCAAGTGGGTTATAATGGTGGTGAAGGATTATCCTTTATTAGTGATAGGCAGAAAGGTGTGCTCAATGCCTTGGATAGAGTATTCCCTATATCATTGAAGAAAGCAAAATTTTCCTGGGCTGGAGAGCCTGCAGTCAAATGTTGCTAACTTTAACTCCTACATGGAAGGACTAAAGACTATAACTCCTAAAGGGTATAAATGGCTTATGAAAATCCCCATTGTGTGTTAGGCAAAGCATCTATTCCCTCTATATACTAAATGTAGCCATGTTACCAGTAATATAATTGAATCTTTCAACTATTAGATCAACAATTTTAGAGCTTTACATTGTAAGGATGTTTGAGGAGATACGAAAGAAAACTAGGCCCTTAATTCATAGAAGGCATGAGGTAGCCCTTCCACCAGTGGTGAGAAAGAAGGTTATTAAGGGAAGAGAAAAGGCAAGATCACTTTCTATTATCTTTGGCATAATGAGACATTTGAGATCCTTGAAGATGTGACCAAGATCGTTGTTGTTGATTTGTCAAAGGAAAAGTATGACTGTGGTGAGTGGGCCATTTTTGGAATGCCTAGCAAACATGCCCTCTGCTACATAGATAGAAAGAGGTATAATTTTTAAGACTGTACATCCATTTCTAAAAAAGGTAGCTTATATTGACACTTACAAGCATCAAATCATACCAGATCCTGATGAGAAGAAGTGGCCACTTTTACTTCATGATAATTTACATCTACTAACAACTATGAGGTTTGTTGGCAAACCTCAAACTAAGAGAAGGCGAAAAGAGGGTGAATCTTCAATCTTTAAGCGAAGCTCAAGCATTAGGTGCTCTCGATATGAGTACTGGGGCCACAACAAAAGAACCTGTCTTAGAGCAACTTATGGTTAGATGAAAAAAGACAAGCTAAATGTTAAAACTTATACTCAAATGTATTTGTAATTATGCTTTAACTTGTAAAATATTAACCTAATTATATGATTTTAATTTCATTTTACAGGCACCAATTACTGACACGAGTTCACAACATACAAAAAATCAAATCAGCCAAACACAGCGATCTGCCCAGAATAATCACTACAAGAAATTAGACCTTTCAAGACAATTTTTTTCGTGACATTTGAAAATTTGGTCACAAAATAGTAGTTATAGTGACAAACTTTTGAAATCATAGCTAATAGTCTTGTCTTGACTAAAGTTATATTTTACAACCAACAATTCTCTTTTTGAGATGCATTAATTGGTCCTTATATTAAATTTTTTTATGACAAACAAAAGATTAGTCACAAAAAGATACAATTTTTAAAAATAATTACCTTCAAAATAAGTAATTTGGGACGTTACATAATCTTTGTGACAAAACATGTGGTTGCAAAATATAATTATAAGCAACAACACTATTTTGTAACAAAAAAATGTTTATTGGGACACAAACTATTAGTCACCCTAACTGTTTTGATTTCCACTAATTTAGCGACCACATTTTGCTGTCACAAATAATTACCTGTGGTGACTAAACTAAAAAATAGTAGCTAATAATTTTGTCTTGATTTATATTGTATATTGTGACAAATAAATCTTTTTCTAAGACATATTAATTACTGTCTTAATCAAATTTTTTTTGACAAAAATTACATTAGTCATAGGAAGATAAGTTTAAGCATAAAAAAGAAATTCTTCAAAATTTAATATTTTGGGATAAGAAATAATCTTCTATGATAAAAAGATATGATAGGAAAATGTATTTATGAGTGACAACACTTTTTTGTATCTAAAAAAATAATTAAATTGGATTAAAAATTTGTTGAATTATGTAATTTCTTTTTGAATATGTTGATTAAGTAACAAAAATAATAATAACCTTAAAAATTAATAAAAATAATTTTGGAAATCAATAATTAAAAATTTTTTTAATAACACTAGTAATTTAGATTTTTTTTATGATACTGGTAATTAAAATTAAAAAAAAGATCCAAAAAGGGGAAAGAAAGATACTGTGAAAAACAATAAAAAAGAAAAAAGGAGAATAGAAAAATAAAAGAAATACAAAAAGGAGAAGGAATAGCTCAAAAATTAAAAACCCTAAATACCTAATAGAATATCGTTGCAGCCAACCAGTCACCTCACTGCCGATTTAATTTCCAATGGCCACAATTGGGAGTTGTAGAAGCCAATCAGAAAAATTCATCCTCACTGTGCAAGATATTGGAGTTGATTGATAGAGTTTCTTGTGAGTATTTGTATCCTTATTAAAATAATTCGTCTCTTGCACCTCGTTTGAGCCTTTTACTTTTGCATAAAGAATTGAATTGTTACAACTATTTGCCTTGGGAGAAACTAATAATGGAATATGATGCGTCACCATCTCATTTTCTGTGTCATCTTTGTATTGCGTGACAATTTCTTTGAAAGTCTTAAAGAATTTTGCAATTTTAAAATAGGTTTTTTGTTAAGAAAAAAATTCTCATTTACGTAATTGTTTTGTCAATTTTCATTAATGGTTGTTAATTTTCTTTATTGACTGGTGTGTGTTTTTATATTTGATTATGTTCCTTGACGTGGGTTTTTACTTAATTTGGGATTTCATGAATACGGATATTTTCATTGTATCTAATTAAATTTTAAATTTGATTTATGCATCATAAATTCCATTTTTGTGAAATAAATTGAGTGTAAAAAAAAGGTTTTGGACGTTCTATTTTTACTTTAATTATGTCTAAAAGAAAGGATTTTATTTGGCATTGTATATTGTATATACTGGGCACCTTCTCGGAAGCTATAATTGGAGCTTTAATTGAATAGAAACTTTGAGAGTGGATTTGTTTGAGGTACTGTAGTTGGAGCTGTTTCTCTATTGAAGCATTTGGTTCTTCCATTGAATTTTAGGATCGATAGACTCTTGTATTTGGTGAGTCATTTAGCCTTAATAATTGATTAAAAATTGATTATTTATTATTTATAGTATTTGTAAGGCTCTACCTTTTTGTTACAAATTGATTATTTGTTATTTTAATTTTTGCTTGGAGAATTTTCTTTATATAGAATGTTATATTTGTCGAAATTTTTATTGTAGGATAACTTTGAGACTGATATCTTTAATCTACAAGTTTAGAAGCGCTTAAAGAAAACAATGAAAGACAAGTTCAAAAATACAAAATCAAATATCAAAGCCCGAAACCTAATCCTAAACACTCACTGTCACATACACCATTCATACTCAGCACTTACAGTCCACACACAAACCATTACAAACAAAAGCTTAACCACAACACATGGCACAAGTACTCAAAGTAGTAGTACTGACCAGCACCTCACCCACCTACAGGCGACGACCTCTCTTACTCGCAACCTAGAACCCACTATCAACAGCCACACAGCCTACACACAGCCTCCCTCAAACACACACACAAAGTTAACGCCTTAAAGGAGCAAGCTGCAGTTGGCCAACATGCAGCAACTGCTGAGGCTCCACGAGGATGGTGATCCCATTCCGATCGACCGATCTACTGCTATAAAGTACTAAATCTACTGCGCCACCTTTATGCCTCCATTCCTTCACCATCACCCAATTCGATTCAAGCTCCATTAACCCAATAAGAAGCAACCCGAATTTTGCCTATTGAGTCAAGTTTTGGAAGCTATAAGTTTGAGCTTTGGTACTTGACGGTGTGTGTGTGTGTGTGTGTGTGTGTGTGTGTGTGTGTGTGTGTGTGTGTGTGTATTATGTGAAAGTAAAGTGTTAATTAGTATATGCCTGATCTGGCCTATATTTAATCTGAATATGATCTGATCCGATCCGAACTCAACCCAACCAACCAGAAACCTAATGATCCGAACCCGACCCTAACTCAATTTTTCCCAACCTTATAAAAAACTATTGAGCTAAGTAGGCAAACTGGGTTATTCTCTAAGAACAATAGGCTCAAAAACTCACTTGAAACTTACTGTGACATGTACATTCCTTCAATTAACTTAATCAATTTCACTTATCAAATCTTTCAATTTATGCTTGTTACTAACATTAACATGCAAAGTGGCAAACATAGTGTAATGTAACTTAAAGATAATGTAAACATTAAAATTTAGAAATCATATCATCCATCACACAAAATGCCTTAAAGGCTTTTTTTTTTAAGAAACCCCACCCCTAAACCTATTCTAAGCATTATCCTCAATGTTGTGTATTCAAAAGTCATACACACAAAAGGGCGAAGAAAACACAATGAAAGAAGAAATTGGAGAGATCATACTTGAACTTACTGCATATTCAACGGCAAATCTTCTTTCTTTTGTGTTTCTTTTTACACTTTTCTTTACAAACAAAACATTAAAAATACTAAAAAGATATGTTTCTAGAGTACTACTCTCTATATCCTACCATCTTCGACTCAAATATATCTAAAGTTAATAAAAACATCACTAAGACTGAAACATTCCATAACTGTCAACTATTTTCTCCCCTAACTTGAACAAGAAATTATCCTCAATGTCTTAAACGAAAGAAACATAGTGTAGAAGACATTACCTGACTGCTATAAGAAAATACTACAAATGGAAAGTTAAATCTAATTTACACTTCTTACTAGGGCTACTGTTAATATCATTAGTTAACCAATCCAACGCCAATGTCCTAGGATCTAGCTCTGGTTTATAGGCTTGTAAAAGATCAAATAACTCACTAGCAATAGGAGCACAAATAAAAAGTTTTTTCTGCAGAGATTGGAATGAAATGATTCTTAATTGCATGACTAAGAAATACTATCAAGTCATCATAAAAGTTATTAACATTTAACAAACAGATGAATTTTTTATGAATGTTTAAATAGGCCCAAGATGCAAATGTAATTAATGCCTCTAAAGTTGTGAAATCTCTTAGTAAGAAAATAAAAGTGTTAACATGATTTAACATTTCGGATATTCTTTCTTGCATACCTAGCACGATTAACTCTTCTCCAGTTGGTGGGTCAAGTAACCATCCTAGAGGTTTTAAAGCTTGTGAGATGATGCCTAACACTTGGCTTCCTCTAATAAAAATAGCTTCTGAGTCATCTGAGTCAAGCATTGATAACCCTAGGTCACCTCCTCTATATACAAGGTATAGTTTTCTCTCAGCTATGACACAATCAAGATCTATAGTTGCCTAAACAAACTCTTTGTATTTTCCATAGTGAAAGCCAAAAAGCACACAAATATTTTTGAATTATATACCCAAAGTAGCTACCATTAAGAGAGTTTAAAAAAAAGGTCGTATTTAAATGTCTTGGTGATAGATACAATAACACAACTGTAAATAGGGTGGTGTGTTTGTTAAATGATGTAAATCTTATGGCTCAATTATTCAAAGTAAACAATAAAAAGAAAAGGCACACATCGATCACATCAAAAGAAACAATAATGAAAAAGATAAAAGAACAGTAAAATAACACAGCTGTAAATAGGGTGGTGTGTTTGTTAAATGATGTAAATCTTATGGCTCAATTATTCAAAGTAAACAATAAAAAGTAAACAATAAAAAGAAAAGGCACACAATGATCACATCAATAGAACCGATAATGCAAAAGATAAAAGAACAGTAAAATAAAGGATTATCTACTAGCAGTTGTTTTTGTGACTTACATCTTCCTATAGTTTTACATCTAATAGCGGCTTAAACGTCCTCTACGTGTCAGGGATAGGCTTCTCATCCAATTTTCTTATGAATTGGCAAACAAGGTCCTTTAGAGTTAGATTTCCACAAGTAAGCTATGCAGTTTCTTTTTAAAATAGTTTCCATAAGATATGAATATCACGTTGCATATATCCTCTCAGATGCATCTCAAGAGATTGTAAGATATCATCTAATAATTCTTTAATCAGGTAATCCTTAAGGAATTTAATTTTATCTTCATGATTTCAGAAACCATTTTTAAAGTTTTATAATGTAGTTGATTACAAAAAAGCCTTACATAGTTAGGAGATTTAGAGCCAAGCCGTGTACTTCTTCTTTTTTAGCAAATGTGCTTTTACTAAAACCAAACTTGTAAGAAATAGATGGACCAAAAAACTCACCTGCCAATTGAATCTTTGCTTCAATTAACTTACAAAAGTTAGTAGGAATCCCATTAATCAAACAAACACAATCATTCACAACGAGCTCTGTAAATCTTCTTAAGAGCATTTTGAGGGAAAAAAAGGATAATGCTTATGTAATTTACCTTGTATTTTTTCCATGTTTGATCTTGGGGCTTTAGTTATTGTGAGAAACTGAATATACCAACTAGGGATGGCAATGGGGAGGGGAGGGGAGGGGACCAATCTCCCCGTACCCATCCCCGATATTTTACGTATGTCCCCATCCCCTCCCCGTCCCCGTTAGAATTACATGAGAGAATCCCCATCCCCTCCCCGAATAATAACAGGGGATCCCCGAGGGTCCCCGATCCCCGAATAACTAATACATTTTTTTTATTTTCGATGTTGAGTTAATCATATTAAAATAAAAAATTCAAATAAAAGTAAAGTTCGAAATATATATTACATTAATATCTATTACAAAAGTCATATACATTAAATTAGTAAGTAACGCAGCATGCAAGGGATACAAACTTCTTTTACAAACTATCATGAACAAATTAATAGTCTAATACAAAATTGTTACAAATAAAATCGAATTTAGATTCAAAATTAACTTTTTCAATGGTGGCGTGGGCACTTTATAAATGTGGACTATCCCCTTTACAGCACAATAGTTAAGTCGGAGCAAATCAAGAGCAAATATTAAATTAGATTAGATTAGATATTAAAATTGTGATTCGCTGTGGGCAATTATAACATCTAAAAATAAATAAAAAATAGATTTAAGTTTAAAATATTTAATGAATATTAAAATTAAAATAAAATTTTTAGCTAATAGAATCTATCCGGTCTTTTTAATGTCCTAAATAAAAATTTAGGACTTTAATTATTTAATTAGGCCTAAAGTTTAATAATATAAATATTTTGATATTTTTTATTTTTACCAATATTTATCATTTTATAATTCAAATTTTATAATTTAAATTTTATAATTTATTTACTAGTAATTTTAAAAAATAAAAATAAAATTAAAAATTAAAATGGGGAAATGGGTAGGGGATGGGGATTTCACCTCATCCCCGTCCCCTCCCCGAATAAGAAATTGGGTAAAAAAATTTCCCCGTCCCTTCCCCGAATAAGAAATTGGGTATGAAATTATCCCCATGCCCTCCCCGAATGGGAAAAATCCCCGAGGGTACCCGTCCCCGTGGGGATTTTTGCCATCCCTAATACCGACTCAAAAATCACTTAGTACCATTATCCACCATTTATATGGGAAAGTGAATCAAAACATATCAAAGAAATGAATCAAGTCTACAAAATCAAGTAAAAAATGAAAGCGAACAAAACAACAAAATAAACCATATTGTGTTTTAAAACATGTAACTTACCTTCGCCCTTTTATTGAATTTACCTCAAGTTCTAATTGGATATAAGCAAGCAATTCAAATGATGAAGTAATAATAAAACAAAGCTAAGACAATTGAAACAAACTACTTATGGTTTCAATCTTTGACCATTAACTCTAAATTTGACATCATTACCTGAATTATCAATCTTTAGGACCCACATGGGCATTGATTTTTTACAATAAAATGGGTCATTCTACTTTGACTTTAATTTCCCTGAAAACAAATGAAAATAAGAATTATAAAGTAGTACTTTTTTTGACCGATCTCAAATGTTTTCTTAAAAAATTCTTTTATCATGAAAAGCTTTGATTCTTACTTTAATAATTCTTGAATTCTCATATACATCATTCCTCAAGTTCAACTGGTAAGTGGCACGATTTACTATAAATTAGCCGATAGGGTGATATTCTTAAAGATGTTTTAAATGTAGTACGGTAAGCTCGAAGTGCATCAATTAGTGGAAGAGACCAATCTTTGTGGCCTAGCTTAACTGTCTTTTCCAAAATTTGCTTTATTTGCCTATTTGCTAATTCAACTTGACCACTTCTTTAAAGGTGATAAGGGGTAACAACTTTATGTGCAATTCCATGTTTCTTCATTAAGGACTCAAATGGCTTGTTATAAAAATACTTACCTCTATCACTGATAATGGCTCAAGGGATTCCAAATCTGCTCAAAAGATTTTTTTTTAGAAAAAGTGGATTATAATCTTATGATCATTATGCAAACAAGAAATCACTTCAATCAATTTTGAAACATAATCAACGATAACTAAAAAATATACAAATTCAAATAATGATGAAAAAGGGCTATAAAATAAATTCTCAACAATCAAATATTTAAATGACAAGAATAGGGTATAAAGGAATCATGTTTTGCTTTGAAATAAAGGAGTCATGTTTTGCTTTGAAATAGACCCTACCATTTAACAATTCTAACACACTTTGCAAAATGCATGTGAATCTTAAAATAATGTAGGCCAATAAAATCCATACTGCAACATTTTTGCAATTTTCTTTGAAAAAAAGTGGTCACCATATGCTTCAAAACAACAAAATTGAATAACCGAACTTACTTCATCATTTGGTATGCATCTCAAATAATTTGATCAGAGCAATACTTAAACTGTATGGATCATCCTAGTAAAAATTTTTACTTTTTTTAAGAATTTCTTCTTGTCTTAGAAGCTCCAGTCATACTGCTTTTACCTAGTGCAAGATAGTTAACAATGTTAACATAACAAGGCATTTTGTTTATAGAAAACAAAAATTCTCATTAATGGGCTTTCCACTAAAATGATTTATTTTTGAAATATTTTAAAACCTTATTACTTTTCTTATAAATACAGATTGTAAAAGCTTTACATAGCAAGCAAAACTTCATTACAAATATAGAAGATATGTAGAGATTGCTTAGTATATATCTCAAAAACTTTATTATTACATAAAGTTAAGATATTTATATATTTGATAGAATTAAAGTTGAGCCCATCATAAAACCCAAGGTTTGTTATGTCTATATACACTTCATCTTAGTTAGGACTTGGCGTCAGTTTGCCCTAGTCATCGTTATCTGCAATTTAAGGACTTTATAAGCCTAATGCCCAGTAAGATAACACTTTGATGCATGTATAAATTTAATTCTTATAGATAACTTTATTAAGTATTTAAAAGAAACTTAGAAAAACAACTTTACTAGGGCCTTAGGTATATTGTACTACAAGGCTAGTGCTTTCATTCTTTAAAAGAACATGCCCTTGGGCCTTATTAGTTGATCTCTTGGGCATTACATATCGTCGTCCCCAAAAAATTACTTAGCTTGCAGGGGTTGCCCTCTTTAGGAACTTTACCACTTTATACTACAACAACCCATTTTTCATAAATTCATTTTTTAAAATGTCTTCTTATAAAGTAATCCATGAAATGCATGCGTTCAATGCAACTTATATCATATCATGTAAAGTTCTAAGTACAACAGAATCAACACACAACTCTATTTAAGGATAACATCTTTAATACAGGCGATAGTGTCGTCCATATAGAGATTAAAAAAATGGAATTATAATGTAGACGACAAAGCCGACCATAGCATAATTAAGTAAACGTATCACAAAATAGGCGGCATAGCAAGCTATACTAGGAGTAATAAGAAAATATCATAATGTAGGCGGCATAGCCAACCATATAAAAACTTATATATAACCAATCACCTTATAGTAGCCATTACAAGATAAATATTAGTAGAGGCTGAATTAAGTATAAAGTTTTGTCTCTACATTGTAGTTGAAGTGTTACTTACTTTTTATCCTTGACTTCTCTAGACTTTTCTAACTTGAGGTTTTCTCTACTCTTGATGTTATGATTTAGAATAGAATAGGCTTGAATTTCTAGGTTGCTTTCAAAATGAAAAGGACTAGGAGTATTTATTGGATTTCTTAAGGCTAATGGATGGTTATGATTTTGCCACCATAACTCTTGATCAATGATTGAGATTATTATTCATAATATCTTACTAAATTCTAGAATTCTTAACTATCTCTACAAACTTCTCTTACATCATCACTTATGTCATTACTTATGTCTTCATTACTTATTATTATTATTATTTTAATACTTAAGGGGCTTGTTAACTTAAAATACATTCTATTATATTTAAGTGAGAAAATTGTACCTTACAATTTCCTCCGTCCTTTAAGAAAACTTCATCCCCGAAATTTACTTATACTTATTCTTAATTTCTTTCTTACGTTCCCATGTTGCCTCCTCCACTGAGCTATTTTGCCAGAGTACTTTAACTAAAGGGATCTTCTTGTTTCTTAAATCTTTTATATTTCTATCAAGAATTTGAATTGGACGTTCTTTGTAGGTTAGGTCTCCTTCTAGTTGAAGAGACTTATAATCAAGCACATGAGAGAAGTCTGGAACATATTTCTTTAACATGGAGACATGAAAGACATTGTGTGCTCTTGATAATGATGGTGGGAGGGCAAGTCTACTCAAAACATTCCTGACATATTCGAGAATTTTAAATGGCCCAATAAACCTTGGACTTAATTTTCCTCTGTTCCCAAATGTCATCGATCCTTTTACTAGGGCAACTTTTAGAAATACTTTGTTACTAACTTGAAATTCCAAAGGCCTTCGCCTCTTATCCGTAGAACGTTTCTGTCGACTTTGAGTTGCCTGCATTCTTTGACGTATTTTCTCGATTGCTTAAGATAAGACAGAAATTAAGTCAGGTCCAAAACATCTTTGCTTGCCCATCTCATCCCAATGAATAGGTGACCTACATCTTCTACTATATAGAGCTTCGTATGGTGCTATTCCGATTGTTGCTTGGTAGCTATTATTGTAGGCAAATTCAACCATTGGTAAATACTTGCTCCATGATCCTTGAAAGTCGATAGCGCATCCTTGCAACATATCTTTAAGCGTCTGAATCATTCCTTGAGGGTGAAATGTTGTACTAAATTTTAATTTAGTCCCCATAGCGTTATACAACTTTTCCCATAACGTCGAGGTGAACCTTGTATCTCGATCAGAAATAATAAAAATGGGTACATCATGTAGCCTTACTATCTCCTTTATGTATACTTTTGCAAGCTGGTCCATAGTGTACATTCTTCGAATAGGCAAGAAGTGAGCAAACTTTGTTAGTCGATTAACGATCACCCAAATGGCATCATGCATTTTGGCAGTCCTTGGAAGACCAATGACGAAGTCTATTGTGATTTCTTCCCACTTTCATTGAGAAACTTGATTGGATTCCAAAAGTCTTGTTGGTCTTTGGTACTCCGCTTTGACTTGTTGACAAGTGAGATATTTTGCCACGAACTCAACTATATCCTTCTTCATTCCAGGCGACCAATAATGCATCAAATGAATATTTGCAAATTCATGAAGGCCCAATTACAAGAGCTAGAGCTAAAAAGATGCAAACTGCTTTAAATGGATTAATTGAGAAAATATAGATTGAAAATGCCATTCAAGATTCAAGACATCATGAATTGGGCTTGGAGAAAAGACAAGGCATTGTGGGCATTATTTAAGCTATTGGGCAGCCAAATACATAATTTGGATCAAATGCAGAAAGGGAAAATTTAGAATAAAACTAGTATTTATTGAGCTAGAGGTAATGTGCAAGCTATATACTGTTGGAAAGATAATTAAGTTAACTTTCCAATGCAATTTACAAAGCTGGATTTGGAGTTCTCTAGAAGGAGTTATAACCAATTTATTACCGCTTGTTCAGACTTGGAATTTCCAACGGCTACTTTGTTTATTCAATTTCATTCGTTTATTTTGTTTCAAGTTTATCAATGTGTAAGGTAAGTCTACCATCAATGATAGTGGACTAACATTAAGTTTTTCTATTATAGCATGAATTATGGTAGACTAGTATTAAGTTTGTCAATGATAACATTAATTACGGTAGGCTAGCATTAAATTTGTTAATGACGAGCATTACTAATGGTGGGTTGGTGAAGATTTTTGAAGCATCCTTTGATAAACCTATACTTAGAGGTTCTTCTAATGTTTTCATTTGTATTTTTAGGATCTTGGGTTTCTATTAGCCTATTTAAAGTTAGCAACCTTGTTATGTAAGACAATAAGAGATGAATATTGTTTTGAATTTGAAATATCATTCTTTCTTTGGTTCTTTTGAGAACTAGTGAACGTATTAAGAATTTACATTCTTGTGGCAATCCAAAATAGACTTATCACTCACCTTCTCAACTAAATCTTAAGTGTGGCATCCATATCCTTCTCTATATCTCTAGTTCATGTTTTTTTAAACATTGGGTCAAGGCTTTTTATTTTGCTTAAATCTATTTAGAACTTTCTTAGGAAGTTAAAACTACAAATTAAGTGTGGGTTTCAAAGTTTCATAGTGGGGTTTGCATCAACATTTTTGTTATGCCAGAATGAAGTGAATATGGGGCTGTGTGAGCTTCAGTTGAATTTCTTTATTTATATCTTCATTATTTGGTGCACATATCCTATCCTTGAACAATATGATTCCCTTCTCTAACTTCTTAAATGACGTCTCCTTTGAGTTAGCATCTATCTTAAAGTTCTTTAAGTATGAATCACTTTCCTAACCCTCCTTAATCTTTTTTAATAAAGTCGAGCAAAGTGTCATGTTGGCTAATTTTCCCGTTACTAGCTCGATTTCTACCTTGCATATATCATTTTGTAATGGCTTTGGTAGAATCCTTAAAGCTTACAAGCTTGAGTTTCAACTAGTGCATTTGCTACCACATTTGCTTTTCCAGGGTGATAGTTTATTTCACAATCGTAGTCCTTGACAAGCTCTAGCCAACAACGTTGTCGCATTTTCAACTCCTTTTGTGTAAACAAGTATTTAAGGCTCTTGTGATCAGTGTAAATCCTACAATATGCCCTCATTAAATAGTATCGCCATATTTTTAATGTGTGCACCACCGCTGCCAACTCTAAATCGTGTGTTGGATAATTTTTCTCGTATTTCTTCAATTGTCTAAACACGTATGCAATGACTTTTTCATTTTGCCTGAGGATGCATCCTATGCCACTTTTGGAGGCATCGCTATAGATGACAAATTCCTCAGAGTTGTTCAGAATGGCTAAGATTAGAGCAGTATTCAATTAATTCTTCGAAGCTTTTCTCGCACTCTGGCGTCCACACGAACTTGACATTCTTCTTTATCAACTGGGTCAATAATATTGCGATCTTGGCGAAACCTTCTACAAATCTTCAGTACTACCCAGCCAAACCCAAAAAGCTTCTAACTTCTCTTACATTAGTCGGTCTGGACCATTAGCTCATAGCTTCCACCTTCAAGGGGTCTACTGAGATTCCATCCTTAGACATGAGTTGTCCTAAGAATATAACACTTTCAAGCCAAAATTCACATTTCTTGAATTTTGCATAAAGTTGCTTCTCCTTCAAGGTCTGCACAGTAATCCTTAGATGCTTAATATGATTTGTTCGTGAGTATACCAAAATGTCATCAATGAACATCACTATAAATTTGTCTAAGTAGTGTTTAAATACCCTGTTCATTAGGTCCATGAAGGCTGCAGGAAATTAGTTAGACCAAATGGAATGACAACAAACTCATAATGTTTATAATGTGTTCTGAATGTTGTTTTAAGAATATTTACCTCTCTAATTTTTAACTGGTGATATCTTGATCGTAGACCAATCTTTGAAAATATTGATGCTCCTTGCAACTGATCAAACAGGTCATCAATGCGCGAAAGTGGGTACTTGTACTTGATATTCACCTTATTTAACTCTCGATAATCGATGCACATTCGCATTGATCCATCCTTCTTTTTTACGAATAGTGCTAGTGCTCCCTATGGTGAATGGCTTGGGCGTATGTAGCCTTTGTCTTGTAACTCTTACAATTGACTCTTTAACTTCTTTAATTCTGATTGGGCCATCCTATAAGGAGTTTTTTAAATTAGTGCAGTCCTTGGTAACAACTCAATTTTGAATTCAATTTCTCGATATGATGGCAAGCTTAGGAGTTCTTCAGGAAAGACCCCAGGAAATTCGTTTACCACTGGAATATCTTCCAACTTTAGTCTTTGCTCTTCTGTTTTGGTGACCACACTTGCCAAGTACCCATCACATCCTCCATTTAATAATCTGGTTGCTTTTGAGGTAGAGATGGTAGACATTCTTTTCTCTTTGCATTCTCCTTTGAATGTAAATAATTCATTTTGTGGTGGTCAAAAAGTTACTTCCTTTTTCTTGCAATCTATCTTGGCATGGTGCTTTGATAGCCAATCCATACCAAGAATTACGTCATAGTCATGCATTTCGAGGATTATTAGGTCAACACATAGTTTATGACCACTAATGCTGACCTTGCATGCCTTAACTAATTTTCCTGAGTTCAGTACTTCACCCAATGGTATTATGACACTAAAAGGTCTATTTATTATGTCAGGGACCTTTTTTATTTTTCTAATGAATGCCGGTAAGGCAAATGAAACGGGAATTATAAATGATGGATAGATATTTGTTTTGAGTTTATTGCATAAATTTAGTCGTAATTTCAATTTACGGAAAATAATTATGTCGTTTCCTTGATTTAGGATGATCCACGACCGAGAACCGGTCTGCGAATGTAGACAATAACCAAACATGAACACCGTCACTGTGAGTGGAATGTACAAAATCTATTTTCATAGTTAGTGATAGTAAAGCATGTTTGTGAAATAAGTATTTTAAATGTTTTGATTTAATGATTTCCTCGAAATGGATTTTATACACGCATTGATGTTATATTAAAATATTTGGTCAATAGTTTTCCGTATCGACTTTGAATGAAATATGATAGTCTTTTAAAGACGAGAAAAGTAGATTTCGATGTGATATGATTTTATTATCATTTTTGAATAAATGCATGATATTAGAAATTGAGTAGATTTGAGATATGTTGAATAAAAAGGAAATGAGGTTTCAGATGTGATTATATGTTTATATACATGTGTATAAGAGAGTTTTTTTTTAAAAAAAAGCATTAGACAGTACCCAACCCCTCCAGATACAGTGTTACATATGTTGAGATATAGACAGATATTAAGATACAGATGAGATATATGAGATATGAGATGATGATGATACAGACAAGATATATGAGATATGAAATGATATTTCTCCGTCTATCCGTTGTAGCTCCAGGGCATGATGGTACCCAGATAGTACATCGTTGCCCGTCCGTCGAGGTCCGAATATCATGAGATATAAGATAGCTTTTTCATATCTATTTGTGCAGCTCCAGGGTGTGACGGTATCCAGATAGTACGTCATTGCCCATCAGTTGAGGTCCGGATATGACGAGATCATTCCCCTAGGTACTTGTTTGGTGATGATTTTCAAATTTATGTATTCTATATGATATTGTGATATGATTTCCATGATTATTTGGTACAATATTATATATATTTTTCATGATTAGTGATCTAATTTAAATGTTAAATTATTTATTATTGGTTTCTCGCATATAGTTTGATGAAATCGTGTTTGGAAATGATATAATTATTTTTTTAAGTAAGATTAATTTTCAAAAGCTACTATCTACTCACTGATTTTCACTGAATTTTATACTCATCCCGTTTTTATCCAGCGACTATAGATATATTTTGAGTCTTGGCCACATGATGGTGCTAGAGATATAGATGATTTTTGTTAGGATACTTTGGTTATCTTGTTCTTTTGGGATTGTATAATTTGCAATACAAGTGTGCAACCCAAGAGGGGGGTGAATTGGTATTTTTTAAAAATTCTAACAAAACCATACAACAATCCAATCTAAAGCCTTAATAAATTTGAAAGCAATAAATTTAAACAAATCACAATAATAAATAAGCAAGAGAGAAGAGAAACAAACACACGAAATTTTACGTGGTTCGGCAATCCCTGCCTATGTCCACGCCTCCAAGCGATCCAAGCTTGAGATTTTCACTATCCAAGCCTTCCAAGGCTTAAAATGCTTACAATTGACTTCAAGGTGTCAATGAACCTTTACAACAATGAGATTATACCTCAATCTCTTCACTCAAGTGTCTCACACACTCAAACACTCACAATTTGGATAAGGAAATGAAAATTACAATAAAAACTCTCTTAAAGAGTAGATGAACGAATTGAAGAACAAAGATGATTCAATGAATAAAGATTTGCGAATTGAGAGCTCAAGATATACTATATGCTTTTTGTTTTTGCTTGCTAGAGAGCTTGAAAATGAATTAGATTTAAGTTTTTATAGTTGGAGCTAAAAAACTAGCCGTTATAAGCTTTTTCCTCATAACCGGATTACCGTTTATGGTATCTGGAATTCCGCTTGCATGTTACCGTTAAGGCAAAAATTTGAATTTTAAAACATCCGGAATGCCGCTTGTGATATCCAGATTACCGTTTATGCTCCAGAAGCTTTCTGCCCCGTAATCAGAATTCCGTTTAGCACAACCGGATTGCTGCTTTTCATTCGGATGAATTTTGCCCCCCAACCGAAATTTCGTTTAGCATATCCGGATTGCTGCTCTGATAAAGAATTGATGACAAAGATAATTGTTTGCTAAAATTATATTTTGATCCCAAAACTTTACGAACTATAGTATGTCCCAAAAGGTTATAAAAATTTACAATTAAGTCCAATTTCAGAATTTCTTAATAATACTTTGTGAATCCCAAAACTTTTTAAAATTATGAACACGCCCAAACTTTGTGAAATTTTTGAATGGCCCATAATATTTAAATATTTTCAAATAAGTCCAAATCCGAAACTCAAAACAATATTTATTAAAAAACAAAGATTATAAAATTCTTTCACTTTAGTTCACAACTTTGAAAAATAACTGAACTCCATAAAATCATTTTCTTGTTTTAAAAGCACAATATATAAAACTTTATTTTTACTACTCTCAATTTTCTTTAACCAACACATGTGATTTGTTATCATCAAAATCAATATTTATAGCCATATAGGCTAACATAATTTTGTTATATTATTCTTTTGGGATTAAGAATAAATTGAGGTATATTAATATTAGTTATAACATTATCTTTTGAGATTCTAGAGATATCTTGAGTAAAATTCAGCATTTTGGTTAAGGATGTTGATTGCTGGAGTTTGTTGTATAGTAAATTATTTTAGGAGTGTTTGTTTTACATATTTTTAGATTGGGAGTGTTATATTTACAAAGGAGACTCTGCCGAATTTTTGGCAGAATCTTTACTAATTAAATTATTATCAATCCAGTATGGATGAGGTTAGATAGATTCACCCTAGAGTTCAGGGCGGGTCGTTTCAATTGACGATGATTTGCTCCTATAAATTAGGCCAAAAGCCGAACCATGTAAATATTGTGTGTCTTTTGTATTTATATTTATTTTGCTATATTATTAATTTGAGGTCGAGATTATATTTCACGTGATGCTTATCTAAGTACTCCAATTACATTAAGTATTTTGTCAGACCACCCAAGCTATTCCTTGAGAATATTGAGTTATACCTAAATATATATTAGTCCTCTGTCAAATCCTACAATGCTCCAATTATAGAGTATGATTGCTACAACTATTTTATAATACCTGGAAAAAGAAAAGACTAAATATTGTGTGCATTATTTTAATCTATATTCCAAGATACTCATTGCCCAAAAGATACCAAAATCAGCTTTAAGATTCCAATATGTGAATATATATAAATATTTTTAAATTTGATCCGTTAATGCATACGTACGCAAGATTCAAAATCCCATCTCATTGTGTGAGGGTGGGGTTGGTTTACATCCATATAATTTTTATTAATTTATGAAATTAATAGTACCTATCGAGATTGATGACACGATGCCATGACCCTCCATATTGTCACTTTTTTTATTTTTCTTTATGCAAACATGTATTCATATCTCCAAGTACCTACTTTGTCATAGTTCGGTTATACGATTCACAGCTGATACAAATATAGTGGTTATTTTTTTAATCAAATTTAAATTCACTATCCCAAATTGGTTTAAATTGAGCTTTAAAGATAAAACAATTATTTTACTAAATATTTTTTTATCACTTCTAACAAAAAGATAAAAAATTGATACAGTTTATAAATTTGGGGTTAAATAGTTATTCGTTAAACAATATATATTTTTTGATTTTTTAAAACTAGAGAAAGTAATAACTGGACAATTAAAAATTAAATAAATCCAAACATACATAATGCTTGCACTAGGGATGGCAATGGGGAGGGGAGGGGAGGGGACCGACATCCCCACACCCATCCCCGATATTTTCCACATTCCTTCATCCCCTCCCTGTCCCCATTAGAATTACTTGAGGGGATTCCCGTCCCCTCCCCAAGTAATAAGAGGGGATCTTCGAGGGCCCCCAATCCCCGAATAACAGATACATTTTTAATTTCTGAACTTAATTTAATCATATTAAAATAAAATTTTAAACAAAAATACGGTTTGACAATATATTTTATACTAATATTAATCCATTACAAAAATCACACTGCAAAATACAAATCATCAGAATAATTATCTTCGTCAATCTTTATAATCCTATAATAAAAAATCATTTTTATATCAATAATGAAATAAATGAAATGGGTATAAAATTAATATTTGTAATAAAATTATTTACTCTTACACCTCATACTCCTCCTGTTCTTCCTCAAGGAATGTGACAAATTGAAAGATAGTATTAAGTTTCAAATCTAAAACAATAAAAATCATATAAGTAACATGACTCATAATCTAAAATAGTTTTGCGTCAAGGCCTTTAAAAAAAAGTATGGTTGAATAGTAATTCAGGACTACTACTAGTTAAGTAGGTTCGAATTTTTTATAACAGATTTGTATAAATATTTTGATATTTATTATTTATACTAATATTTAATATTTTATCATTTAAATTCATTATTCATTTATTAATAATTCTAAAAAATAAAATCAAAATTTAAAATTAATACAAGGAAATGGGAAAATTGGTAGGGGATGGGGATTCCACCTCATCCTCATCCCTTCCTCGAATAAGAAATTGGGTAAAAAATTATCCGCATCCCTTCTCCGAATAAGAAATTGGGTATAAAATTTTTCCCATATCCTCTCTGAATGGGAAAAATCCCCCAGGGTTTCCGTTCCCGTGGGGATTTTTGTCATCCCTAGCTTACACATTATACATTGTTGCAGCAGTAGTTCTATAGTCAAATTTACATATGCATAAAATGCATCATACTTAACACATGTATAGTTCTATAGTCAAATTTACATCTGCATAAAAAGTATCATACTTAACACATGTATAGGATATCATTCATTTATTGATCTAATAAAATTTTACATTATACATATTCAATTTTGAGTAAATCATGATGTGTGATAGGATTCTATTAAGAATTGTCTATTGGACTCTTTGGGCATAGTAACTATGCTTAAAAATTCTTACAAATACACTATATTAAACATAATATTACATTACAACTCAATGCAATGCATGTTAATGCAATACACTATATTGCAGGACATAAGATACCCCATTCCACGGAGGACACACCATTAACATGCATTGCATTGAGATGTAATGTAATATTATGTTTAGCGTAATATGGACTCTATAATATAAAATAATATTATATTATATAAATGTTAAAATTAAATAACATTTATTAATATTTTGGATTTTATTATTAATTTTTGAAATTAAGTATTTACTAATTACTTTTATATATTATTTTTATAATACAAAAATGACTTAATAATATACTATTATTAAATAAATATTACAATATTATGTTATATGATTAATAATATTTTATTATAATATAATTTATTTCTAAAATTAGTTACTATAATATAGTAAAATTATATTATAGTATAGTATAATTTGATATTGTATTACAAAAATATATTACTATATAATTATATAATATAAATTATATTATATTATAAAATCATACAATATTAAATTATAAATTAATTTTATTTATTAATGTCAAGTATAATTTTTTAATCTCAATTTTATTTCCAAATTTATTATTTAGTAAATAATAAATGATTAAATAAAAGTAAATATGTTTTATGTATTTAAAGTAAAATAATTAAAATAATTTTATGTAATAAAATCAGGATAGTATACTATGATTATTTATTAAATATTTAGGGTCATTACTATCTTATATATTATTTAAATTAAATTTCTTGTTTAAATTTAAATATAAATTAAGATTAATAAATTTAGATTTATTATTCAATAAAAAGATAAATGATTATATTTAAAATATGATCAGTGTAGAGCCTAGACCCTACTCCTCCATGGTTTATTTTATATGCCTTTCATTATATTAACCGCCTTCTTAAAGCAGTGTAATGTACTAAAAAATGCAATCAAACATGGCTTAACATAAATAACAGTATCTTAATACAATGCAATATAGTGAAATGTAAACTGTTAAATGCACGCGTTGTGCATTAGAATGGGTATCAAAAATATTCATTCAGTCTTGAAATTGGACTTAATAAGCCTAAGCGCTGTCTAGAATCCAAATTTTATGAGAAAAGTATTAAAAATATATTATTTTAAATAATTATATTTATTTGACTGACCTATTACATATATTTAAAATTTTAGACTTTTTAGGTCCAATTTTTTAAGCCCAATTTTATCGAAATAAAATTATTATAATTATAAACATAAAGTTCTAGTTTTTTTATGCTAGCATAAAAAAATCTAGCATTGGTTGAATTCAGACATTGTCATACTCAATATTGGCCTAAGTTTTTGCCATCTGTACACTTTAGTAAGATGGTCCTCTGAATAATGTTTCTATTTATTTCTCTTTCCACAAAAAGATATAGAATAAAAATAAATTTCTTTATAATATTGTAATTTACGGTAGATTTTTAAGATAATCTCAGTAAGTTCCGAACTATAGTAGAAATATTACTTGTAGATTGGAATCAGTAAAAAGAAAAAAGAAAAAGAAAGTTTGCTTAGAATAAAAATTAATTGGGAAGCAAAATGTCCAAAAGAGATACACGTTAACATTTTGGGTGTGCGAAGGGCGAAAATGATAGCTGGGCATTGGTCGAAACCTTTTTAATTGAATTTCCAACGAAGCACAGCTTAAGCACGTGAGGGGACCACTCACTACCACTAAATTAAGACACGTGTGGCGGCTGATCGCTGTGTCTCAACCAACGTGCGCCATGAGGTTAACTGATAATTTTTGGGGTAATTTTTAAAAACCTCCCCTGAGGTTTGAAGCAGTTGCAACTAGATGGTGAAAATTAATTTATTTATAAATACCCCCTTAGATTTTTGTCTGTTTAATCTCTGTTTAGGTAGTTGGGGGTATTTATAATAACTCGTGAGAGAACTAAAAGTTTTGCAACATCTGGTGGCTCGAGTGCATAACTGAGACTTGCCTTCTTAGTCACCATACTCTGAGATTCAAATTTCCTAAGCTTCCAAAAGCCTTGGGTTGAATGCGTTTTGAGCTCATTGTTATCAAAGCTTGAATTGTTGGACCATTAACACTTGACCCACAAAGACATTTGTTGAATGCATGCACGCCATTGACTTTAGTGCAAAATCATTTCACCTAATGAAAAAAACATTTGATTTGAGCACCAAATCTTGTAACCTACGATTGAACCCTTGTGAGACTCGGTCCTCGAACTAAGTCAGCGGCTTCACCAAGTCATCTTCATTGCTACCATCTCCATCCATATGTTTCAAAGCCTTTGTGAGTCCCTCGACATGCTCTCTATCAATCCAGGCTTCAATTTCACTCTCGATGGAGCCAGCGACTCAAATAATCAAGTGAGTCCAGACTCGCCGAGTCAAGAAGCTATTGACGCTATTTATGGTCGTGCTATCTATGGAAGTTTGGACAAGTGTTTTGAGGTTGGCGAGGTGTTGGGCGAGATTAGGGAAATATGGGTCCTTGGAGAGGAGGGCATTGGATTCGATCTCAAGCTCGAGTGGAGCTTTAATGGTGGAGAGTTGAACTCAGCCGAGTTGGAACTAAGGTGCACTTAGAGGTCAACTTCTCAACTGAGGCTTGCTTAAGAGCTTCTAAGACATTGAGCACTCGTGGAGATTGTTCCTGCCATGATGGATCTTCCATAAACGCAACTCCCTTCTTTTGATTTTGTGTTGTTTTGATTGTTCATGGAGTTTATGTGAAATGGAGGCAATGACCACTCACTGAGTTATTGCATAAACCAACCAACCAAGCAATTTGCTTGATGCTTGAAATTTCTCTGTTAATTTTTAGTTGTGTCGTGTATACAAACTATCATTAAGGTAATTTTATCTTTTCAAAGTCAACTAACTGTCAACGAAAAATTTAACCAACGGTGAGGGGGTGCCTACAAATAAATTGATTTTCGCCATCTATTTGCAATTACCTCAAACCTCAGGGGAGGTTTTTAAAAATTACCCATAATTTTTTGCTTTACGATATGATATATTGCTCCAATTTCTCACGATCTCATGTCGTTCCTATGTCTCCGTATATGATAAGTTAATATAAGATTTGATATTTGGGGTCTGCTACTCCGCCTATAATATAACCGCGGTATGACACCGTTCCATGATTTATTTAAAAATATATTGGCCGTTCGATTGCTTTTCAAAGCAATCCAACGGATTTATAATTTAACGCATAAAACCCGCTACCCAAACAAGGGCGAACTGGCAAATATCATTCTAAATTATCATATAGATACCTTCTCTTAACTAAATATCAACAAGAGCCATTTAAGTTTGGAAACAATTAATGACAGCCTCAACATGCAAAAAATGTTTTTTTAGTGATGAAAAAATTACTTTAAAATATGAAAAATATTATTTATATTATTATAAATAAAAAAATTCTAAATCAATTATTAGTTTATTTTATATTTAACTACTAAATAATTTTCAAATAATTATAATTATTGATAATACCAAATATAATATTATATCATTCATCAAACATTATTGTTTTAAATATTATCAGTATGAGATGACTAATATAAATACTATAAAATTGTAAATAATGTGTGTAATACTCATAAACAATCTCTTGTGCAAGCTATCCATAAAAATTTATGAGAAATTAATTAAATTATTGCTTGTAGCCTACTTTGTTTATTTGTATGAAATAGCTTGCATGGAACCTAATTTGTTTTTTTTTGCGCATTGTTTTTGTGGTTTCTTTTGTTTATAAATTTCTACAACAATAAATAGTTTTATTAATGTTAATACTGTTACTGGTCATATCATAGTTACTAATAGGGATATTATCCACTGTCTACTTGATTTTTGAGGCTTTTTTAAAAATATACAAATTTTTGTTTTTTAACAAAATTTTACCTGAAGTTCATAGTTTTTTCATTCATCCACTTTAACGTTAGCTCCGTTATAACCTTACTGATGTTATAAGGTTAAAGTTGTCATTTTATTTGAAAAGCAAAAACCACGTTCCACACACGATTGAAACCCAGAAACTTATTGTTGCTGCTGAGAATTTCGGCTAGAGGAGGAACGTTCGTGGTGGTGGTTGGGCACAATCGACGAGCATTAAGTGCCATTAATTGAAACATGATCCTCGTCAATCGCCAGAAAAAATGGCCAACGCAACTGTTTAGTATACCTGAGCATGATAACTGCAAATTAAAAATTTCGGAGCTGAAGTTGAAAAGAACTTACCAGTTCGTTGTTTTCAAGATCGAGGGGAAGGAGAAGCATTGTTGAGCCAACTCCAAGTTATTAAAGACTTCAATAACTTGGAGTTTGTACAAACTGCAAATGCTTAGAGACAATCCACGAAAAGCTTCACGGGTTGCCATAAATTTGTCAATAATTGGACAAATTGGCCCATTATCCACAACTATAAAAATTATTTTTTATTTCTTAAATAAACGATGAAAAATCTTGTCCAATTCAACTTAGTGCTTACATCTTTCACTACCCACAGATTTTATCTTCACCACCGGATCATGTGATTCACAATCTGTTGCATACACAAAAGCATTAAACCAGAACCTATTTATCGAAGATGCCTATTCAATTCTACATTCCCTGCTATTCAAGTTCTACATTTTCTCTCTTTTTTCACCGATCCCAATCTCTCTCTCGCCATCTATTTTACAAAATCATCGGAAAAATTGCCAATGCAGTCTGCATGTATGACTATATTGGAGCTCAAGGTAAAAAGAACCTATCGGTTCATTGTTTTCAACATTGAGGAGAAGCTGAAGCAAGCTGTTGTGGAGAAGCTTGCTGAGCAGCCCAAAACTACGAGGATTTCAAAGAAGAGGAAAATAGATATTTTATGCTTGGAGGGTAAAAAAGTCATTCGACTACTATTTCGTTAATTTTTTTAACAGAGTTAATGTCAAAGTGGACAAGTGAAAAAATTATAAATTTCAGGTAGAATTTTGTCAAAAGAATGAAGATTTGTGTATTTTTAAAAAAACCTAAAAAATTAAGTGGACCGTAGATAATATCCCTTACTAATATTATATATAGTACACAACTTTACTATTGATATTGTTGATAAATAGCATTATTAGTCAGGGTCCGCTTATAATACAGCAGCTGTATCTCATACAGCCGCTTTTTATTATTTTATTAATACAACCAATAACCAGCCACCGGTACTCTCATTTTAATTGCGTAAAAGAGGCAAATATTAAATGGTAACTATCATAGGGCTCCCTCAGTTTAGGTAAATATTAAGATAATCAATCTAAAATTAGAAAACTATCAAAGACCCCCTCAACTTAAAAAAATAAAATACTACTTTTTCTTTTAATTCATGAAAAAATAGTTAATATATTTAACTTATGTACTAATAAAAAATATAATTAAGTAAAATTAATAGATTAATATATTTAAACAAAAATAATTATTTTGTTTTATTAAAATTACGTTATAAATTTAATGATATTTTACTTTAAAAATGTAACTTAAGTACTAATAAGAATAATATTTTAATATAATAAATTACAATAAATTATATATTAATTAAAAAATAAATTATATATCAATTAAACTATTTTTATATTACTTTATAAATTTAATGATGTTTTGCCTAAAAAAAATATCAAAACAACTTTATCAACTTTTAATCAAATTAAAATCCAAGTATCTAAACATATGATAAAAACGATTCATTCCTAAATATTTGGAATAAATCAATCTCAATATCCCACAATAAACATATAAGGACTTAAATCCCTACCTATGAAAATGATTACAATGTTTATCCAACTATCGAATAATTATTATACCAAACATCATACTTACCCCTCAAATGTTGTTGTTATTATTAGTGGCTAATATTAATATGTTCTTTGTATACCCTCTATAAAAAAAATCATATATTAGACAAATATAATATTTGATATTTTTAAATAAAACTCACAAACAATCTCTTATGCAAATTAATTCATACAAAATTATGTCAAATTAATTACTTTATTTAATCTTTTTTGGTATAGTAAATTTTTTTTGCTAAACATTAATCAAATTCATAATGGTACATAATATGGATAATTACAAATTGAATGCAACTAATATTGAATAATGTTATATTAAATTATTTTTACAGTTATATACTTTAAGCATGACACTTACATTTCTAAATTAAATCAAATTATTTGAGTAATACTACACTCACTTGATGGTTCATAATTTGTATTTTGAATAGTCAATTATCACAAAATTAGTTCAATCTTACATTTATATCTATATTTTTTAAAAAATTAAGTTAATTTATATAACAACTAAAAATAATAAAATTATATAAAAATATTAACACGCTTAAATTTTACATCTATATTTTTTAAATTAAATTAAATTATATTTTTGGTGAAACAATAAGTACTTAGGTTTTATTTAGGTGGGTAAAACTACAGCCAAGACAAAAAGTAATTTTTTTTAATACCGCGTACATTTACAATTTTTTAATTTTTCCTCCACATTTTGATTCAAAATATAAATATCTCTCATTCTTCCATTGTTATAAACCCTAGTCGCTCAACTCAAAGATATCACCGGCCACCATTGTAGATGCTCAACAAAAAGAAAATCAAGCGGCCGCCATGAGTTTTTACTCCTAAATTTTGTAAATCTCACTTTTACCTTCTGTCTTTATCACTACAATCCCTAGATCCCTTATCTTTTCATCTTCGTTAATCTCCCAAAATCAATCAATAAAAAAGTTGGCTTCTTTCGAACACTTACAGTTCGAGGTAAATGAGCAAGCTTTGAAATTGTATTCAAAATCTATGCTCAAGCATTTCGCATAAAAAAATTTATAAATTCAGTTCCCTTTTCTTGAACTCATCTTATTAGGGTTTAGATATTAACTGTAATTATTTTTTATGTATTTTGAATTATCAATTAGAGTTTTCAATGCCATTTTTTTTCTTGCATGTTTTATGGTTCCATTCTAGATGGATTGGCAAGGGAGAAAATTGACGGATGATTTGATGCAAACAATGCTTTTGGCATCCTCTCAAGTGGTTGGATCCAAGTCCAAGTGAGGCTGATGAAGCTTGAGCTTAGTGTCACCAATTCAAAGAAAATCTGCTAAGAATATAATTAAGGTAATTTTTATAGGTAATAATAAAGGTAACTTATTAATTGATATTACTAGGGTAATTTGGTCATTTTTTATTTGATGAAATAGATGAACTATGCCTTTATTGAAAGAAATATAAAAAATTATGGTCCAAATGTTTAAATAGTTGAAATTAAAGAAAAAATTGCATCTGAATTCTGGAGGTCGACAAAAAATTTATGTGATAATATATTTGTGTGTATATATGTGTATATAACTTGTGAAATTCAGTAATGAAATCCGATTAGATAGCATGAATTTCTTTACTTCTGAAGAATTCATTAAATTAAGGTCACATGTATTCTGTTTCTTTCCGTTTGTTTCCTAATGCAAATGCAAGTAAATGCAGGTATAATGCTGATTTCTACAATAATTTTATTTCTTTTTAATGTTTCATGCTAGAAAAATTAAAAAAAAAAGGCTGAAAAAAGACATTGATTTGAGTTTTTTTTCTCTGTTGTGATATCGATATTCCTACTATTTACAATGCTTTGATAATTTGTAATTTAGTTATTTTTAAGTACTTTGTCTACCCAAATATAGTGTTTGGGAATTCTGACAAATCATAAGAATTGTGGGAACTACAATAAATAAACAAACAAATAAAAAAATGAACGAGGTTTGTATTTTGAATGTATTTTACTTACAAGAACAAATCTAAATGTAGACAAATTTTTTAGGTGCTTAATTTCTATTGCATTTTGTAAGTTTTTCATATTAGATGCTATTTTCATGATATATATTATTTTCCCAAAGCTTGTGCGGATGAATGGAAATTTTGATTTGGTTCATTTTTTAGTGCGTTGGATAAATTAAATGCGCTTAATTCATAATCATAAATGTTATTACTGTGCTATTAGATTTTTATAATGTCATATATTGGTCGTAATAAATATTGAAAAATTATTTTAATTAAGCCCTAAAAAATTGAAGAACTTATTTTGTAACTAAAAAATTGTATGTATATTTAAAAGAGAATGATAGTCAATTATAGAAAAAAAAGTGTTGTTAGCAAAATTACAATTACCTAAATGATAAATGACCATCAATGTGAACAAAGGTCAAAATCTCAAGTATGGATGATTAAGTTCATGACCACATTTTCTAAAGTTATTTCAAAGTGAAAAAAGATATTTCAACACTTCAGGTTCCATAGAATGAGTATGCTAGTCGAGAATATTTTTTTATATTTTGAATATTGTTGTTAAAAAATCATCAAAAAAATATGTTGTTAAAATTAGAATATAGTTTTGTGTTATTTTACCTTCAAATTTCAATTTTTTTGTTCAAAACAATAGATATATGATCCTGCCTAAGAATTTAGATCATACCTTTGAAATTTGAATATTTTTGTTATTTTTTTGCAGCCTTTTTTTCTAATTTCATTTGGTTTTTGTATTTTTTTATACAGAGACCCTGAAATCTAAATCTCAAATTATTAACATTTGATTTAACTTTTGGAAGATGTGAATTGATTTAATTTTATAATAGTTTTATTGATATTAATAGTTTTTAAAGAGTTATTTTCTTACAAGTTTGTAAAAATTTTTCTGAACAAAAGTGGTTTTAGGCTCTACTCTTTTTGCAATTTTAACTTTTCAATAAGCCTCACATTAGGTTACTATTATAACTAAATGCTTAAGTGATCGAAGTTCTCATTCTTGTAATGAAACTCTTGATTTGAGTAATTTTTAAGTGCATTGGATAAATTAATAGGACATTATAATTTTATTTGCAAATAAATGTCAATAAATTGATGAGTAAAAAAGACCATTTGAAAAAGATAAATTAATTAAACATGAAAAATCATATTACAAAATGTTCTTACTATAATGTTAGATTTTCATTGTACCATATTGGCCATAACAAATTTCTGAAAATTATATTGAAGAACTTATTTTATAAATAAAAAATTATATACATATTTAAAAATGAAAAGGAAGAATACTCATTGTAAGAAAAAAATTTGTTAAAAACTCTCATGATTGTAGTAATAATAATTGTAGCAATAGTTTAAAACAACAAATAATAATAGTGGTAATAATACAAGCATAATATAATAATATTTATAATTAATAACATAAATATTTTGTTGAAGTAGTTCGAAATTACTAAAACTAATCTGAAAGAAAATTGAGTGGTAAAAATTTAATTCGAATTAAAAAAAATCTTAATTCTTGATTTATTTTAGTTTAAAGATAAATAAATATGGTTAATTGAATGATAAAATGGACATAACATTTACAAAAATCAAAATTTAAGTATAAATAAATTCAAGTTCAAGAAATCTTATCAATTCAATTGATCCCCCCCAAAAAAAAAAGATAATTCAACATAAATAAATTAAGAAAATTTCAAGTTTTGTAAGTTTAAACTTTTTTTATAATTTATGCTGTCAAAACTTTTAAAAAATTAATTTTTATTTTTTTGAAAAACACAGCAATTGCACGCACTTGTACATCTACTTTTAATTTACTGTCAAATTTTTGAAAAATTAAAGAAATTATTTAAAGAGTAAAGAGAAAGCTGAAAATGAATGCATTAATTTACTTGATAACTAAAAATAATTAATTAAAATGATAAAATGAGAATAAATATGTATAAAGATTACTCACTCAAGTACACACACACATACACACACCAAATCAAAATCAACAGATCCGAAGTGAAGAAAATAGAAAAAAAAGGACCTAGATTTTAGACAAAATATTAGAAAAGATTAAGGGTAGTAATAAAGATTTTTTAGTACTACATAGTAAGTTGATATTTACAAAAATAGTAAGGAGTTAAACATAATTCACCTTATTAATATTATTGTTATTGGTAATACGAGTGCATTGACTATTTAACCCAATAATTGGAATATTGCCAAGTTAATGGAAATGTTCAAACCAAAATTAGTAGAATAATAGTTGAAACAAATAGACCCATAAGAGAGAAAGTATAACCAAAATTAGAGACTTACCTAACCAAAAATAAAATTATGAAAAATAAATTTGGTACCTAACCAGAATAATTGGAGTCTTACCAAATTAATGGGAATATTCAACACAAAATTAGAGTAACAATTAGTTGAAACACATGGACCAATAAGAGAGAAAGTGCAACGAAAATTAAGAACTCATCCAACGGAAAATGAAAGTTAGTTGGAACATAACCCAAAATTTTGGCATTTAACGAATTTAGTAGGAATATCAAACATAAAATTGGTGGAATAATAAATTAAAACATATGAACCTATAAATGAAAAAACTTAACCAAAATCGGGAACTAATCTAACCAAAAAAAATTATTTGGGTATTTAACCCAAACAACCGAAATCTTACCAAGTTAATTGAAATATTAAACGTAAAATTAGTGAAATAATAGTTGAAATATATAGACCCATAAGGGAGAAAGTATAACCTAAATTAGGAACTTACCTAACCAAAAATAAAATTATGAAAAATAAATCTGGTATCTAACCGGCATAATTGGAATCTTACCAAATTAATGGGAATATTCAACACAAAATTAGAGTAACAATTAGTTGAAACACATGAACCAATAAGAGAGAAAGTGCAACGAAAATTAGAAATTCATCCAACCAAAAATGAAAGTTAGTTGGAACATAATCAAAATTTTGGCATTTAACGAATTTAGTAGGAATATCAAACGTAAAATCGGTGGAATAATAAATTGAAACATATGAACTTATAAATGAAAAAACTTAACCAAAATCGGGAACTAATCTAACAAAAAAAAATTATTTGGGTATTTAACCCAAACAACCGAAATCTTACCCAGTTAATTGCAATATTAAACGCAAAATTAGTGAAATAATAGTTGAAATATATAGACCCATAAGGGAGAAAGTATAACCAAAATTAAGAACTTACCTAACCAAAAATAAAATTATGAAAAATAAATATGGTATCTAACGGGAATAATTGGAATCTGATCAAATTAATGGGAATATTTAACACAAAATTAGAGTAACAATTAGTTGAAACACATGAACCAATAAGAGAGAAAGTGTAACGAAAATTAGGAACTCATCCAACGGAAAATAAAAGTTAGTTGGAACATAACCCAAAATTTTAGCATTTAACGAATTTAGTAAGAATATCAAACGTAAAATCGGTGGAATAATAAATTGAAATATATGAACCTATAAATGAAAAAACTTAACCAAAATCGGGAACTAATCTAACAAAAAATAATAATTTAGGTATATAACCCAAACAACTGAAATCTTACCAAGTTAATTGGAATATTAAATGCAAAATTAGTGAAATAATAGTTGAAATATATAGACCCATAAGGGAGAAAGTATAACCAAAATTAGGAACTTACCTAACCAAAAATAAAATTATGAAAAATAAATCTGGTATCTAACCGGAATAATTGAAATCTTACCAAATTAATGGGAATATTAAACGCAAAATTAGTGAAATAATAGTTGAAATATATAGACCCATAAGGGAGAAAGTATAACCAAAATTAGGAACTTACCTAACCAAAAATCAAATTATGAAAAATAAATCTGGTATCTAACCGGCATAATTGGAATCTTACCAAATTAATGGGAATATTCAACACAAAATTAGAGTAACAATTAGTTGAAATACATGAACCAATAAGAGAGAAAGTGCAACGAAAATTAGGAACTCATCCAACGGAAAATGAAAGTTAGTTGGAACATAATCCAAAATTTTGGCATTTAACGAATTTAGTAGGAATATCAAACGTAAAATCAGTGGAATAATAAATTAAAACATATAAACCTATAAATGAAAAAGCTTAACCCAAATCAGGAACTAATCTAACCAAAAAAAATAATTTGGGTATTTAACCCAAACAACCGGAATTTTACCGGGTTAATTGGAATATTAAACGCAAAATCAGTGAAATAATAATTGAAATATATAGACCCATTAGGGAGAAAGTATAACCAAAAGTAGGAACTTTATTAACGAGAAACAAATCTACTTGGAATTTAAGCCAAAATATTAGTATCTAACGAATTTAATAGGAATATTAAACACAAAAATAGTGAATTGGAAAGTAGAAACAAATGAACCTATTGGTGAGAAAGTTTAACAAAAAATAGGGACATGTAAAATTAACTTAAAACATTTACCTAATATATTGATATTTAACCAAAAGTGTTGGGACATAATTATTTTACCTTTTTTTTAACTTTCATTTAGATTAAAAATATTTTTCTCACTCAAATATTTTTTAAGTTAAATGTTTATAAATTTCCTTAATTTTTTTCATTTTATTTTATTTTTTCTCCATTAAAAATGATTTTTTTTAAATTATTGAAAGAACAACCGGTAAAATACCGGTTGTTCAAGTGGAAAAAGTAGGCTGTATGTCATACAGCTCTGTACTATATGAAGACTCTTATTAGTCAATATTACTATGATTAAACTAAACTCAATTTTTCATATTTTTAATCAATATTATATAGTTTTATTATATGTGTGTATACCCTATAGGACATTATCTTCATAGCAATAGAATTTTTAGTAATGTTATATATATAGTTTAATGTAAATGTATGTGTGATGTGAACTTCACCAAGATAAGTGAGACCATACACTCAATAAGATTGTTTTGTCAAAGATCGTTCTCATTCATATTGAAATAAAAGATCTTGTTGATCCTAAAGTAAGAAAATCTTGTCTGGTTTTTCTTCCTAATTTGATAAGCCCTTGTTTTTTCTTCTTGCAGGTCACTCTCAATCAAATTTATAAGCTTGAATAATAATGACAAAGTATTGACTATCTTGAATACTTATTTTTGGTAGATTAGTATATATGGACAAAATATGAATTTGAAATGTGCTCAATTAATTCATTTAATGCTTCCTTCATTTTATTAATTCTTACCCTTGTCATTTAACCTTTGTGGGTAGGGGTGGGCGTTCGGTTTAGGTTGACCCAAACCAAACCCATATTTTTATTCTATTTTCGATTCGGTTCGGGTTAACTCAAAAAACCCAAACTGATTACATCCTCCAAACCGAACGGTTTCGAAATTTAGTATGGGTTAACTCAAACCAAATTGAGTAGAGTTGGCAAATTATGCGCTTAGGACTGGCCTTGAAGAGTAGAGGTGCAACATCTGGACCTGAGGCGGGCTTGGGTTTTTACTTATTTTTTCAATTTTTTAAAATATTGTAAACTTAAATGAACTAATACTAATCAAGTTGTTATAATCAATAATGAATCAGAGAAATAAATATTTCAAAATAAAATAATAATAAAGAAAATGAAGCAAATAAAAATTTAGAAATTTAATTTTTTAGTACCGAATTCTCTAATTCAAGCACTATATTAATTATTAATTAATTAACACTTAAAATAAAATTTAGTATTATAATTTTAACTTTTCTTATTCATTATTGATATATAAATTAAGGATTTAAAATTTTTCTTTTTTATTTTTCTATTATTTTTTAAATTTAAATTTATTATTCTAACTTTCTTTATTCATTTTTTAATTTATTTCTTTGGCTCGGATTTTTTTTTCCTAAGCCATTGTCTAAGTCCTCGTGTGGGAGGCCAGGGCTGACCGGGCTTTTTTGCCAATCCTAAAATTGAGAAACCGATTAAACGCATGAAAATGGGAGAAAATAAGTAAAGCAGAGAGCACATGCACCAGCACGAAGTCAAAACAATTTCACAAAGACGAAACAAAGCCCAAACCCAATCGCCCGATCCCCAATCCCAAATTCAAACCCCAGCAGCTGTTAGTCATCCTCCGCGTCGTACCCTGTCTCGCCGTCGTAGCCCACGACTTTGATCCCCAAATTCACAATCTTACAAAAAAAAAAAAAACAAACCCTAACAATCTCATCTTCTCTCATTTGGTTATGCCACTCGATTTGGCAGTCTCTCTATGCCGCTCCACGTTAGCTCAACTCGTCGTTGCAACCAATGACTTCAGCTTGGAACTATCTCTCTCTCTCTCTCTTTCTATATTCATCGTCGCAGCCAACTATTTTAGTTCAAGACTCTCTCTCAAATCGCCATCGCAGCCCACGACTTAGGTTCAACCACTACTTCAGCTCCTTCTCGCAGCTTGCCATCAGCTCTTCCTGCCTTCATGGTAAATCAGCTCTTCACAGCCTGTGCACATACTCAGTAGTGTTTTCTTTATTGTTGTAATTTGTATTTGAATATTATGAATTTAGTCTATTGGAAACCCAAATATTTCAGATTTGTTGATGTTTTCATCCTGGCGAATTCAAAATAATGGGCGGTGCAATACGCTAATGGTTTTTGGAAGTTGATGGATCACGAGAAGGATGATTCTTTGCCCTTTGCCATTCTATTTGTTTATTTGTTGATAATTCTAGCTATAACCTGAACCATTAACCCGATCTGAATTATTAGCTCTTTAAACCCAATAACCCAAACCGTTTTACAACCCGAAATTAACAACTCAAAACCGAACCGAACCAAAATTGAAACCAACCGAACCAAAACAAAATAATTTTCCAACCCATTTGGGTTGAATTGTTAAACTCGAACAAGTTGTAAATCGAAAAAAAATCGAAGCATAAACCGTAATGGCCACCCCCATCTGTGGATGGTCAATGGATCTTGTGAAGATTGATCAACGTGATTCTCATCAATGTGTAGGCTAATTGAATATGCGTATAGTATAAATTGAAATTTTAGTCTCCACCTCTATTAAGATTCAAACTTGAGTGCTCATTAAAAAAAAAAAGGATAAGTTTTTATTTTAATAAAATTTTAGTATATAATGAGTAATATGGTAAATTATTATTACACTTGTTCCTAACATTGTGTTGTCAAATCAACAACTATCATCAAATAATATTTTTATTGAGTGCATTTATGATTATATGATGTAAGCATGATAATTACAATTTTAAATTAAGGTAGATAAACTTAAATAACAGTGCACTTATATATAAAAGTTGTAATCCATACACTAATTGATGTAAAATTTAATGTGTACTTCATTCGTAGGTGTTACAAAATTATTACACAATTAATAGATAGCAAATTCACTGTCTGTGAAATATAAGAGCCAAAAATTGGTAACATAAATTAAATTATAAATTTATTTAACAATATATTTATATAGTTGGATACATAATATATGATTAAAGATGAACTAGTGGTCACTCGTTATACTATATATTGAGTATTTCAAAACTTACTATAATTTTGCATATCGAGTATTTGGACACTTAGTATAGTTATTAAAATTGTGCGTTAACTCTACAATGACACATGGTAATGTAATTCACCATAAAATACCGCTGCCAATCAAATCATTATTCATTTATAATATTAAGAGAAGAATTTGGTTCATTTGGCGGTACAATTACTGCCTAAATGAATACTAAAACCTTTTTATCAATTTTAATGTATTAAAATTAAAATTTGATTGGAAGGTTTTTGATCTTCAAGATAGTAACTTTATTTTTGCTTGACCACAGACACATTATGGACATGTTGAGCTTTATTTGAGCTGAATACGGGAATGTGAAGATAATTTAATAAAATAATGTTGTATTTAATTAAGCATCTTATTTGAAGCTAAAAAAAAAAGTATCTTATTTAAAAAATAGAAATATTAAGTAAGAATATGCACTCAAGCAATACTTGGGACTCAATTCTCCTTCTAATTAAATTGGGTAGATGAAAAATTCTCCCCAATTATTATGACAGGTGCAAATATTCTTTCTATATTATGTGAGGATAGAATTCAGGGTATGCTATAGTAGACTTATCAAGGATAGCCCAATAGTTTTTTTATTATAAATGTATACTTTTCTATTGTAAAAAAGGTAAAATATTTGAGTATTAAATTAAGGAAAAAAAATTTATAGAAACTTTACCAAAACAAAAAGGAAAATAATTTTCGTCAGATGACGCTTGGGATAATGTAAAAATAAAGTGAAACAAAGGAAAACAAATTTTTTTAAAATACTAGATAATGACTATAATTACTTCAATAAATATGTAAAAATTTTTACGGAACCTTTTGAGCGAGGTGAGGTCTAAAGCAATTATCTTAGAGTTGCAGCTGAGCCACCTGTTGATCATATTTTATTTATTATTTTTTATCTAATGATGCTTAGACTTTAAAGTATTATAAGCAAGTCCAATTTTCTTTTCTTTTGTTTTCCTTTTTAAAAAATGCATTTCTCAAATTGAAACTCAAATGAATAATTAAAAAAAAACTACACTAAGGAGGCAAGTCTTTTTCATCAGTTTAATTTATTTTAAAGGAAAATACTGACTGAAACAAATAGTGTTACAATAGTTGTAATATATCACTACTTTTGTCTTTTTATTTTTATTTTTTGAATTACATGAGACTAATGTTCGGATTACAACTCATATTATATGAGATTTACAACTGATATTTACAATCAGACAATTACTGAAATTAGTTTACATTAATTCTCATATAGCGCTGCCTAAATTTTTTACCCTTTCTAATATTCGATGGTGTTTACTCCACTCATATTTCGAAAGAGAGAAGACTGCCTTCACTTAATTATGTATCATAATTAAAGAAGGAAATAAACCCCTACATGCGTTGCGGGAGCTTGAACCGCTGTGCTCACAGTTGTGAGGGCAAAGTCCTGGCCACTAGACTAAAGTCCAGTGGTTTTATCTTTTTATTATTTAACTAAATGGCAGTCCATTTTTTTTTCATATTTAAAAAGAAACTATAGGTTTCAAATTTTTATATACAAGTCTTATTTTGGATAAAATGGGATTTAAAAAGAGGGCAAAACTACAATGCAACATGAGTTTGTTACCCTTTTCTTTTGTCTTTTTCAAAGTTAATTACAATGGAGTTCTGTTATTAGTTATAAAAACAAAAAAGTTAAAAAATTTTAAATTTTTACACATTAGTCTTGCACCTAAAGATTTTCAATTACATTAATGCTTCTGGAAGCATTAATTTATTTAGAATTCAAGCAGCTATAAATTTGAGCACTTATTCTCTTTTTACACCCAAACACTAGTAAATTAAAAGAAAAGGTTTTGAATAATTTTAATTATTTTAATTAAAAGAAAACTACGGAAATATTTAAATTATTTTCAAATAAAGTAATTGTTTAGAATTTTTTTACCCTTTTCTTAGTTAAGTTAATGAAAGATCTCAACCATATGGACGTGTGCTAATGATTATTTAAACTGTTGGGGTGGAGTAACAAATATTAATTTATTTAAGTGTGTAATTAAATTTATTCTTTTTATTTAAGGACAAAAACTCAACCAAAAATACAAACTCACTATTCAAACAAAAAAAATATTTTACAAATTCATAAACTAACACTTTATTATTAGTAGTAAATTAACATATTTTTACTATATAATTAAATAATTGATAATATGTTAAATAAATCTTATGTTACCAAAAAAAAATAACTACATAGAATATCAAATTAAATTTATTTTCATATTTTGTACATTACATTTACTTGAGATAGTAAAATCTCTTGTATTGGAATAAAAAAAATTATGGGGTTTGAACATTGGTCACATGGATGAGAGAAAATTGATTGCCATTATGTTAAATTAAAAAAATATATATTTATATTTATAATTAATTATGGTTCGTAAATAATATGCATAGTTTTAACTATAAAATAAACTAGTTAATTTTTTAATTAATAAGTAAATTTATTAATTTAATAGATATTAATATATGTAAAAATAAATCATATAATTAGAAATTTAGTTCAATAGTATAAATAAATAAATAAATAAATAAATAAATAAATATATATATATATATATATATATATATTATGGACTTTTATGTCATAATTTTAAAATTTGTGATTTTTTTTATTTTACATGAACAAAAGAGATTTTAATGTCAATAACCTAAAATTACATGTAAGCCATTATATAAGTCTTGCGTTGCATCTAAAATGTTAATAACCTAAAATTACATGTAAGCTATTAGGTAAGTCTTGCATTATATCCAAAGTGACTTTGAAAAAGACAAAAAAAAAATAGGGCACCAAACCCCAGAGACGACTGGACCCTTAAAAAGAATCTTTTAACTGTTGACTTCACAATCACTCTCCTGACTCTTGAGTTGTGCTGGCCAAAAGAGACGGAAAGGAGGCAACATAAACCATTAAACACTTAATGACATTACGAGAAATGTGGCCTTTTTGCAATAGCCCTTTACCATCGTAAAAGGCAGTTAGGTCAAAATATCACCATTGTTGGTGTTTCTTGCTTGATTAGCCATTTCAAAAAGTCTAGGACAAAAGAAATAAAATGACTGTGAGCCATACATTTAAAAAAGTACTTAAAAATTAATAAATTTACTAATCAATCATTCTTATTGAAGAATAAATTATAAGTCATTATTAAAACAAGGATCCATAACCCAAGTTTCTAAGAGCAAAATACCATGGATCATTCTCAAAAAACATAATCGCTTAAAAGCTTTTGAACTATTTAAAATTTTTTTAACTACCTTCATTTCATATGATTCTTTTTTAATCTTTTTAGATAATTTTGTTGGGCTACATTTAGAAATTTAGAATGGTTCCTTAAATTTAAAGGAAAATATTAATATTTTATAAGTAAACTAACACATTTCTGTATAGATAAATTAATATGTCAATTAACATTAGAAATAAAATTGTAGTAAAAATTAAAGTCTTATAATAAAAAATAATAAAGTATTACAGCCTTAAACATTTTCACACATGTTTTATTTTGCAATTGTACCTTTTTATTTGTACAAATTTCTAAAATATTAAAATGTTAATAACCCATATTTTTAATGTATAGTCAATTTATTATTCTATATTAAATGTATATTATGTAAAAAATGATGGTTGACACGTTTTGATTTTCAAGCATTTAAAAAACTTTATGTGAGATTACATAATCTTTGTACCGTCACTCTTTTTTATGGTCAAAATAGGTTAATGAATCAAAGTTTATAAATGTAAAATAATATGCAAATATATCTGTAAATATTTTAAAATGTTTAGTGTTTTTATAATTTTTCGATAAATAATAGAGACTGAAGTGTAAATAAGGAACTAAACATTTTAACATATTCCTAGCCGTTCAACAAATTTTGCAATAAATCTATTTACCGAATCAGAAACGGACAACGTTGCAGTGGCTTGCAACTGTTGCAAGGGAGCTGTATCACAATTCGCATCATTTATCAATTATCACAATACAGACCACCCAACTTCTCCATGGAAAATTTACGCCAATATCCATAAAACTTTATGCTTTTTCCATCTTAACTCCCCAAACTAATTTATATCAACATAAGAAAAAAAAAAAAAAATTTCAGCCCAAAATACCCCTCTCATATCTCTCCCTCAACAATCTCTCTTTCACAAATCTCTCCCAAATCGAAGAAATACCCATAGTCGGCGGCAACATCAGCCCTCGTCGGTGGTGGTTCCATCTATTATTGGCGCCTGATCTCCCATCTATGGCCTTCAACAAAACCTAGGTTAGCCATTTTATTTATATTTTATTAATTTAAAATGAAATTTTAGAATAATATTAGTTGTAGTTTGAGAATAATGGTGGTGGTGGTAGTGGTAGTGTTTGTAGTGGTGGTTATTGTTTTGGGAGTGTGTTGTTTTGGAAGTGATTTGTGATTGTATTATTTTGGGTTGAATGGTGGTTTCCACTAAGGGAACCGTTGTCTAGCGATGGTCGCTAGAGTGCGTGTGCTTAGCGCAAGCGACGAGCGCTAAAGCGCGCGCGCTAGCACAAGAGACGGGCGCGAGCTGGGCAGCATTGCTGGTGCGAGCGCGCCTGTTTTAGCGCCCGTTGCTGGGCACACCTGCGCTCACTCGCGCGCGTGCAGGTGCCAGCTACGGACGCTAGAGAGCGCCCGTCGCTGGGCCTGTCACACCAAATTGCAGTTAAATTTTTTTTTTTACCAAAAGTTAATTTCCTTGTTATTGTATTATAAATGCAATCTAATAATGTTAAAAATATTATAGATACATGACGAAATCAAAACTGTTAAGAAACTAATTAGGCATGATGATATTAGCTTATGCTGATCACTTCCTGGGGCGAATTTCGAGTATGTGTAACTTATCTAGAGTCGTAAAAGTCATAGAGCGAAAATTAACAAAACGACAGCTGTATTTGTTCAAGAAAGATATATTTGAGCATTTTTTTGAGTGCCGAAACTTTCCGTTTAGTGGGGTAATTTTGCACAATATTTTGCTTAGGCAAGTAGATCATGAAGAATACAAACAGGAGGGTTCAGTTATGGTTTCAAGTTGGTGAGTATTTAATACGCTTGTCAATTGGAGAATGATACCTGGTTACTAGACTTTCCTATGGCATAGATACCGCACTAAGAAATAATAAATCGGGCCATAGGCTATTGAAAACATATTTTGATGGTGATTTGTATCGCAACATTACTGTTACACAATTCGATGCATTATTTGAGAAGTTGAATTTTCAGGCTATGGACGATATGGACGCATTAAAGATCACACTCTTTTATTTTGCAGATAGAGTTCTAAATGGATGAAAGGGCCACTGTCAAATCAATTTCGATTGGCTGAACGCAATTGATGATATAAATTACTTCTGAAATCGTCCATGGGGTCGTTTATCGTGGGCAACGATTTACGAGAGTCGTGACAATGCACTGTACGAGAAAGACAAGAAATTTAAGACGACTCAGTTGGAAAATTCAAATCATAACATAGAAAAGTACAATCTTTACGGCTTTACGTCCGAGTTAAGAGGGTTGTTTTTTTTAGTAATAAGTTTTGTAACATTAAGTATTTAAGGGATATTATCATTTTACTACCAGTACCAAGGTTTGTCGAAAAATACATTTTACTACCAAAGTTTTACGGTGTTATCAATTCACTATCATTCCGTTAACAACGTTATAAATTTGCTGATGTTATAAAGGTATCAAAGACATCTCCAGCTGTAAGAGTAAAATTGTTTGTTAATTTGATAGATAAATTATCATTTTACTACCAAGTTTTTAGGGGAATTATCATTTTACTACCGAATTTTTAGGGGAATTATCATTTTACTACCAAACTCTTGGGGGTAAAATCGACTTTTAACTCAATTTTCGTTAAATATTAACTTTTTCTTAACGAAATGGTAGTGAATTGGTAACGGCGCAAAACTTTGGTTAGAAAATGCACTTTTCGGCAAACCTTAGTACTGACATGATATATCAGTAAAACTTTAGTAGTAAAATGATAATTTTCCAATATTTAATGGTAGTTTTAATTGCTTTCTCACTTTGGTTGTTGCAGGCTTGGATTTACGAAGCGATCGAAGGTCTGTCGCCAGCATGGGTCGTGAAAACGAAGTAGAAGATTCCCTATATCGTGCAATGGAAGCCTATGGCTTCTTCTAAAATAAACTTTGCTGAGGTTTATTTATTCTTCAATGATGAATCTCGTCTTGTAAGTAATATATATTGGTAGACGTATAGTACTATCTTTGACATTACTAAATTTGAGTTCTATACACTTACTTAAATTTTTGGGCTGAATTCATGGCAGGGGAATGTTTTGCAAACCCTTGAGCCGGATGCAAAGGAGAGTAAAAAAAAAAATATTGGCTCACTATGAAAGATTATATGTCACATATTCCAGGTTGGGTTCATAAGATCGGTATCATATAAGCAATATTATTTATTTAAGCGAAATTTTTGACTTTTCATTTACTTATTTTAAATGTAATTTTGTACAGCACCAACCTTCAATCAATGTGCCGCCGGCCATTACAAGGCAATCAGACGAGCATGATGACATACTGAGCCCAACACCAGAGCATTGCCATGACACATCTCAGGATGAGGTGCCTATGGATGACCAACAGGAGGAGACAAAGAAGTCTGATGACGCACATGATTCCGAGGTTATAAATAATTTCTTTTCCTGATATATAAATCATTATATATATATATATATATATATATATATATTTGTTATTATAAATAACTTTTTTTTAATAGACAAGGACAAAGTAGTTTAATGATTATGTGAGACGATGGATAGATAAGATTGATCGTAATATTTATGAACTTAAGTCGGAATTTAAAGATTTTAAAGAAACTATGGTGGGATTTATCGATTCAATGTCGAAGCCTCCAAACAAGGATTCTCTGATTGGACGTTCGTATGCGGTGAGCAAATTTAAATTTATATACTGATAATTATGTTCGTTTGACTTTTAATTTGATAGTTGTTTAATATGTTCGTTTTGCTAAATGGACAGGCTCCGGGTGACTATGGAGTGTATACTGATGTAGGCAATCAAAATTTTTCTACTCCCACGTCATTGTATAGCTTCTACAACATCCGACCTGAGTTGCAGAGTGGCAACCCCTGGAAAGTTGTCAAAATTAAGAGCGTGTCACAACAAGAACCCGGAACTGGCGACTGCGGTGTTTTTTTTTATTAATGTTTACGATGTATTTAATGTTCGAGCTTAAATTAGAGTTTAACGGTAGTCATAGGGAGTACTTTAGAAGAAGATTACCGTTGACATATTTAATGACGATATTGAATTGTAAGCTATTGTAGTTATTCGAATGTTCAAACATGGATTTTTATTCTAATTTGCGCACTTAAGTTTATATAATTTTAATGCTCACATCTTAATATAAAAAATAAATATAATTTCATGACATATAAGTGTACAATACACAAAAAACAATAACTGTTTTAACCGAGGAATTGTTGAAACAATACAACTAACTTCGACTTGACGCAATGGGATTCTTACATCACTTACGGTTATATCCTGACTTATTACATCGCCCGCATCTAACAGTCTGCCGGTTAACGTCCTCGCCAGTTGAGGGTATTCTTAGCTCTTTACGACGACCAGGTGGTTGTGCCTCTACTGGTGGATATACGTGCATCTGTTGAATTTCATCTGGAACTTCCCAATCAGCCACGTCGCCAACTGGCTCCACTGGTTGTGCATAAGCCATCGCCAACGATTCTATAGTGTAAAAGTCCAAACAAAGGTTAATGAAATCCACTCGGACAGTTAGACACGCCGCAATTGCATGAGCACATACAAGCTGATCAAACTGAAACACTCTGCAGGAGCAAATATTCTTTTGCAGGTCAATTAAACATTCCTTAATCGCGTCACCTACAGCTTGAAATCGATGCAGAGACACCGGCCGAACGATCATTCTTTCAACTATAGTTCTCCTCTCGGTGACTATTTTATCCGCCCATGTTGTTAGCCGAGTACTCATTGATTCAGTCACAATTTTTTTATTATAAAACCATTGCTGCAATATTTTCCTAAAGTAATCAACAAGATGAGTAACATGAAATTTTTACGGTTCCCTTATGAAAGAATTAACACTCTTCGAGATGTTGGTAGTAAGTATGCTGTACCTCTTACCTTCAAACTGAGACCTTGCCCAATTACACATACCCACATTATTTTCTAAGTAATCAGCCACACCCAAGTGGATCATCCACAATCCTTCAAGTTGTCTTTTAAATTTCTCGTGTCCATATGCTTTTGCTGCATTAATAAAGGCAGACTTAAATTCATCCCAAAGAGCTTTGGACATCCTAAACTTTAACTTAATGTTACTTTTCACATGGTAAAAACAAACGCCGTGAGTTTCATTGTGAAATACTTTCAGAATGGCTCCTTTATGGCAGTGCATCGATCAGAGATAATTACCAACTCCAGCCTATCGCCAATCACTTCGTGTAACTTCATCATAAACCATTCCTAAGCATAATTGTTTTCTGAATCCATGACCCCAATGGCTAATGGATATAATTGATTGTTACCATCTAGACATGTTACTACGAACATGCTTTCACGATATAGTCCCTTTAGATAAGTACCACCTATAGCAATGATAGGCCGAATGTATTACATAAAACCCTTGATGGAAGATCCAAGTGCTACAAAGTAGTACAAGAAATTACCATCTCCATCCTGCTCGAGGTGAGTGACTGTACCCTCATTCGCTTTAGTCAGTACGTAAGAGTATTTAGGGAGCAAGTTATATGACTCTACAGGGTTGCCCGAACTATTTCAAAACCAACTTCTCAGGCCCGATATGCCTGCTAGTATGTTAACTAAACACCGTATTCCTATTGCATATTTGCTTTTATGTCATTCGAAGTATAAATCCTCTTATCTTAAATATATTTATCTATGATAATATGACCGACAACCTGACTCTTTACTCGATGACGACCATCAACCAATACCTCATTATGACAAGTGTGTACATTGTCAATTCTCTTCACCACCCAAGGAACATTTTGCTCATTCGAACTTCTAATTGCTCGAATACGCCATTTACACGATTCCGAACAACAGTGAGCCTTGAAACGTGTCGTTGTAGACCGTGCAATCTTGAAATCAAACTTATCCCTAAAGTCAACCTTGCGTAGTTGTAATATAAACTCACTCTTCTCAACAAATAGCTTACCCACACTGATATCATCTGACTCACAACTGCTAAGAAATCTTGGAGCAACCATGTTCGAAGGCTAAATTGGAGCAAGACTTGTAAGGGGGTCAATCCTCCTTATTAATCAAACTATTGGAAGAATGGATCCATTGCCTCTGTTATTCACAGGAATATTGTCTTCACACTCATCCTTATGCTGAAACAACGGAATATTAGAAATACCAGCTCCTCCATCATCACCAAAATTATTGAATGAGTGCCCCTCATACTATTATAAGATTCTGCACAAACATTCTCTCTCTCTATCTCATCATAAAGATCATCATTGTTGTGATACGGAGAATACCGTTGTTCCAATGACATCGTTATTGGTAATACCTCTTTTCCAACATCCTGTAACGTAATGTCGTTGTCATCAATGTTGTCATAATTGTCGTGGATTGAAGAGTAATATTGCTGCAGCAACATTGTCCTTGGCAACACCTCTTCTTCATTATCGAGGCCAAACATATTTGCTCTAAAGGAAGTTTCTGTTTCGACATGTGACTCAATCTCTTTGCTCAGAACTCGAGGTGATGTGGTAATGAATATAGGAATGCATCCATAATTGGCTACATTGGATTCCATATGCAATACAATCCTCACCATTTCATCATCAAATATATCCATGAGCAGTGTACATGTACGATATAATGTGTTACTAGACCTCAAAGTTGTCTTCATTGTGATACTATATTTATTAGGATTTATTTGTAACGCCTCGTATACTCTTGTAAAAAACTAGTCAAACAAACAATATTTCCTAACAAAAAAAGCTCTATTTTTACCATTCACATACTCCATACGGCCATCCTCTAACGTTTCCCACCAACCATCATACATAATTTAAGTATAACTGAATCCATTAAGCTCGAAATTATCAAAAAAATAAATTATTTGCGCACTATCAAACTAATAGTCAGTTGCAATGAATTTACCTCTTGGTGCGACAGGGAGCATATCCCACGGAGGTTTCATGCGATAGCCTACCCGTCGCATCAAAAGGCAGATTCTGTGAATCTACAGAATCTGTATTTTCATATGACAGGTGCTGTCGCACCAAGCTTTGTGCAACAGGCAGCCTGTCGCAAAGGTAGATTCACCGACGGGCAGCAACCAACCGTACTAAAACAAAAATGGTAAGTTCAGAAAATAACTCATACCACTCAATGATGCTAATTGGTGTTGGATTCGGATGGATTATGATCGGATTTGACTTTTACCATTCGCTGTCTACGTTTACCGTTGCCTTTTGTCGTCGTCGGTGTGATTAAAGAGTGCAAAGCTGCGTTTGGTTTGATAAAAGGGGAGAAAGAAAGTTGCTTTTAGGTTGTAAACAAGGGTAATTTAGGGAGACAAGCGTGTGTTTTTTTAATGTTGATAGAAAAAAATTTAAAAAGTTAAGTGTGAAAATAACAAAAATTTTATAATTATTTTTATAAATTTCCCCTTCTCCATCTTAAAATAATGAAATGAAAAGATTCATTTCATTAGTCGATAAAACGGATTCGAGATTTTGGATTTTGCTGGAACACTTAGAAAAAAGCATAGTTCAAAAGATAATAATAAAAACACCCGAAACAACTTTAATAACAAGAACAAGTAAAGCAGAAGCAAAGATGGAAGCAACAACACATAGCACTGACTCTTTCTATATCTGTGATCTTTAATTTTTATCCGTCTCAAAAATCCCTGCTTCCCTGTTTCTTTCTTTAAAGCGAATAATAAGCCTGAAAAATGAATAGCGATAGGAAATGGGAATTTTGTACGACGACGTTGTAATCATCAGTCAATCAGACAAAGAAGGTGACCCATATGTGATAACAATCAACTGCCCTGATAAAACTGGCCTTGGTTGTGATTTGTGTCGCATCATTCTCTTCTTTGGTCTTAGCATTGTCAGAGGAGGTAATTTCTGCCCTACTTAATTGATTTTATTCTATATTTAGCAACGACTTTCTTGTTTGGTTGCTGAGAAAATATGGGGAAAATATGTTCTGATTTTCTTTTGTTGAATCTACGTCTTGAAAATTTTTGTGAAAAAAAAGAGTGATCAGTATGTGTGATTGATCTTCAACTTCGAGAAACAAGTGATGGGTAGTTAGGATTTTTATTACATCTAGTGAAACTATGATTTTATTTTTTTTAAATAACTATTTTCCTGGTTTGGTTGTTGAGAAAATGTAGGAAAAAAAGTTTTATTTCTAACTATTTTCCTTGTTTGGTTGTTGGAGGAAAAAAAGATTTATTTTGCTTTCATTATATGTACCTTGTCTAAAATCGAGTGATGGATATGTGTGATTGATCTTCAACTTTGACAAACAAGTGATTGGTATTTAAGTTTTTCATTACATTTGGTGAAATCTAGTTAAGATATTGCTCTTTCTTTCTCTTTTTTTTTTTCTCTCTCTTTCAAAGTTATGATTGTTAATTACAATATGTGTGATTCTTTTGAATTTGTATGGTCAAGATGTATCTACGGATGGGAAATGGTGCTATATAGTGTTTTGGGTGATTGGGGACTCACAAACAAGATGGGGTTTGTTGAAGAAGAGACTGATGGGTGCATGCCCTTCTTGTTCTTCCGCTTCTGTGGTTCTTTACTACCATGCAGAAATGCAAGCACCCAAACTTTCTGATGTTTTTCTCTTGAAGCTTTCTTGTTATGATCGAAAAGGCCTTCTATATGGTACTTCTTTTTTTATTTACTTTCAATTTTCTATTTTTGATTTTATGTTTATGCTCATGTAACTTTGTTCGTTTATTTTTTTATATATTAAACATAGTTATTTTGAGATGAATTTGGGTTTTGGTTTGCTAATTTATAACTTTTGTGGTCTGTTTGTATTGTCCTTTAAGTTGTTGATTCATACCCTTTGACTGTTGTGAATAAAAAGAAAAGAAAGAGAGAATTTGGAATCTTTGAATGACCCTTTTCAATCCACTTGCTTTTTGATGAAGCTTGGATTTCAGATGCTTTTCTTTTACTATGGTTGGAGTGACAAAAATTACATTCCTCTCCTTTCTGATTTTCCCCTCCAGTGGAGAATTTTGATATGATAATATTTTAAGAACTATGTCCATAATTGATTTTTAGAAGATTCTTTTTCCTATCGTTTGGTAGATGTGACGGCGGTTCTCTGTGAGCTTGAGCTTACCATAGAGAAAGTGAAAATATCTACCACTCCAGATGGGAAAGTGATGGACCTGTTCTTCATCACAGACACAAGGTTTTGCTCTTATGATATATTTTTCTCAAGATCAGCAAAAATATTCTTCTAATCTTTGACAGCTAGTTTGGTTTACATCAACATAGTGACTGGTGCAATGTTATTAAGGTTGCATATTATTCACTGACTGAGAGTTATACAATTATTTTGGAATGTCTGCAGCTGTGTGAAATAGCTTCCATAGACAGATTTAGCTCGCATCTTGTTAGTATATGTTGTGTTAATGGTCACTACTTTCAAATATAACAACTTTTTAGAGTAATAATAGAGTTGCAAACTATAAATTGGTATGGTATAATTCAATTGGTTGGATGAAATACCTCTTGGCCCATATGATTAATTTTTATTATTTTGATTTTCATTCAATTAATGAATTTTTGTCACATCAGTTGGTACAACATAAGTATATACAATAATTTATGGCTATTGACTAATTAGACTATCCAATTGACTGATATTCAGCAGCATCTATCTCATGTTATTGGATATTCTCTCTTCTCAAATGGTTCATTTGGAAAGGTCGGCTCATACAGTATTGAAAACCTGTGAACTGTGATATAATGAGCAGATAGTTACTCAATTGGTATTTCATTTATGTGCATTCTTTTTTATTTACTTTTTTACTTTTATTTGTTTATTTGGGATGTAAAAGGGTGGCAAAGGGGTTTTTCAAGAACTTAATTTATTTAGATAAGGCCATTTTTATTTTCAATATTCTGAATTTCGTAAAGTATTGATAGGTTGTCTCATGTGGTAAAACCAAAATTATATATGGTAGTAATGCAAAGATTTAAAGGATTTTGAGATATCCCTCATTAAGATACAAAGGGCTTTTCTTTTGCAGAAATGAGTCCATGTTGACCTTTCTCTGAGAAACTAATGTGCTTCTGAATATTTTTGTCATCAGGGAACTTCTACATACAAGGAAGAGAAAGGAGGATACATATGAGCACTTAAAAACCATTTTGGGGAATGCAATGATAAGTTGTGATGTAGAAATGGTAGGCACAGAAATTTCTGCCTGCTCCTAGGCATCTTCATTTCTTCCATCTGCAATCACTGACATGCTCCATTTAGATATGCCTGTTGAACTCCTGAGTGGATCGCTCGCTTCCGAAATGTCTCTGTCACAATAGACTACTCGTTGAGTCCTGGTCATACTCTTGTCCAAATTGTCTGCCAAGACCACAAAGGTCTCCTTTACGACATAATAAGAACTCTAAAGGATTACAATATTCAGGTAGATGAACTGGTGGTATGATAGACCTCAGATATAGTGGCTTTAAGAAAGTACTGCACTGTTTTGTCATGTACTTTATGCGTTATAGGAGTTTTTCTTTCTTGAAACATCTTCAATACTGATGAACCTGGATTTGTTAGTATTTGAAATCCTTTTATTTTTTCTTTGTTGGTTGGCTTGTGATTTGTTTATAAAACCATCAACCTGCTTAGATTGGAATAATCTTATTGGATGTTTGGTTTAAAGAAATATAAGAAGAGGAGAGGAGAGAAAAGGAGGAGCAGGGAAAGAAATAAGGGAAGAAAGATAAATTCCATGTTCAACTAAACAACGATTGACCCTCTTTTTCATTCATTTGCTCTTCTCTTTTTTCCTTTCCATTCCTCTTCTCCCCTACTATTTCTTCCAACCAAACATGGGCTTAACATTGACCTGCGACTATTTACCTCATGGAAGAATCTAGTTATTAGATGGATTTGTTCTTGCTTTGCTTACATATTGAGTGCTTCAAAGTATGATGCACAAAATCCATGTTCTGCTGGTGTGCTTCTCATCCCAAAATGTTGATCATATTCTGCTAAACAGAACACTTAGGAAAGAGGAAGTTAATGGAAGGTGGTATCTAGTTGCAAAACATTAACATATTAAGCATTATCTTTTATGCAGGTTTCATATGGACACTTTTCTAGAAGACAAAGTGGAAACTGTGAGATTGACTTGTTTATCATGCAAGCTGATGTGAAAAAGATAGTTGACCCTAGCAAGCAGAATGGACTATCCTCTCGACTGTGGATGAAACTGCTTCGGCCTCTCAGAGTAATTGTGGTAAGCAGGGGTCCTGATACGGAGCTTCTGGTTGCAAATCCTGTGGAATTATCTGGCAAGGGTAGACCACTTGTTTTTCACGATATCACCCTTGCTCTCAAGATGCTTGATATTTGCATCTTTTCGCTATGTACTTATTTTTCCTACAACATTAAGTGAAAAACCATTTTGGCCATGCTCACAGATTCAGTTTGTTGTTTAATTGCATATGTTGCATTGTTAATATTATAAGGATAAACATAAAACATTAGGCAGCTATGTCATCATTCCAGTAATGGAGTCGCCACAACTGAGCTACGTTGTGTTATTGTCATAATGTTGCAATCCATTTTACTTTTCACAATTAGGATATAACATTATCACAATGAGTTATGAATACTTGTCATTGTTTTGTCATTTTTATTTCCATTTGATTCCAAGAATTGGCATTCAAGAAATTCATACAAAAAACAATTAAATTCTTGTTTTTAGCAACAAAGTTTTTTGATCTCCCTAAATGAAAAGTATAACATCTATTGCCCCTCTTTGTTTTCAGGCTGAGATTGGAAGACTTGTGATTAGAGATAGGGAATGGGAAGTTTACAGAGTCCTACTTGATGAAGGGGATGGATTGTCTGTCCCAAGAAATAAGATTAAGGAAGGAGTTTAGAAATTGTTAATAGGTTGGGAATGATCACGGATTCAGACATAATTTGCTTTGCATGGTCCTTGTTCAGTTTCCATTGTCCTACTATGATATGCATTAGATGTAAATTACCGTTGTTCTTTAGAAGGCTGAGATTTGACCCCCTCAAGTTACAACATCCATGGGACTGACATTTAGTCATACATGTGACAAGTTGGTAGTGATGGGATATATAGCACAAGTGAAGCTCTTTCAGGCATTGGATAGATCAAAGATATTGTACATATATTTAGTATCTAAGACAATGTTGAACAAAAATATCAGGATTTTGAATGTAAAAGAGACAGGATTTTGAATGTAAAAGAGACAGTTGTATAACAATGTTTATTTATCAACGTAACATCTGTTCCTGCATTTTGTTTTATTGCTTTTTATTATAATGGCCATATTCGCAGCCGCTGAACCTTTTCAATTTCCATGATACTTTCTTTTTTTTTCTCAAAGAATTTGTTAAAAAAATACAATTGACCAGCTACATGTAGATAATAACATTTTGGGATTTATTGGGAGTCAAGATGGTACAATTCAGAGTTTTAGTAAGCATGGCTTGGGAATCTACTCTTCTCTTTTTTTTACTATAAATTTCATTTTAAATGATATGTCACTAATTAAGTGGCTGGTAGTTTTTTTATAAAATTAAAGTGAATTAATTGTATTATTTCATTAGGTAATTAATGAATGGTACATCATTTAAAATAAATTTTTAGAATAAAAAATTATAAATTATTAATATCAAACAGATATGATCTATTAAAATTAAATAAATATAATAATATTATATTTTGAAATAAAGATATTATATAGTAATATTATTACCTCTATGTGAATATAATAATATTTTTTTTAACTAATTTTAACTGAAAGTCCATGTAAATTATTATTTTTAAAATGTAATATTATTAAATAATATAATAATATTATTTAAATAAATATAATATTATTATTTTTAAATAAATGTAATATTATTATTTTTAAATAAATTTAATATTATTTTATTTTAATAAACATAATTATGTTATATATAAAGGGTATGATAAAAAAGAAAGCTCCATGGGAGTAGAAATCCAAGAAATTTTACAAAATTAACCTTGAAACTTTTTATTTTTTTAATTTAACCCTCCAAACATTTTCCTATGATAACTAGCAAAATAATTTTTTTACCTCAAATTACCCTCCTTATTTCAACCGCCCAACTCTCTCTAGCCACACCCCAAACTATTGTCTCGTGAACGAGAAACGGCGACAACAACAATGATGGCAATGGCGAACGACAATGACACTGGCGATCTAATTGGGCATTTCATGGAGTGCCAAAGCCTTTCGTTCAGTGGCGTAATTGTGCATAATGTGTTGTTTAGGCATGTGGTCCATGGAGAAAGCAACGGAAAAGATTAATTATGATTTCAAATTGGTGAGCAATTGAAACGCTTATTAGTTGGAGAGTGGTGCCTAATTACTGCATTTTTTTATAAGTGCATATTTTCTCTATATTTTACTAATCAATTTCTCTATATTTTTCTTGTTTTGTCTTAAATATTCTAATTATTTCAGTTAATTTTTAATTTAGTTATTTTCTTAAAATTATATTTTACTGTATTAATTTTATTTTAATTTTTATATTTTGTTATTTTAGGTATATTCTGAATTAAAGAGGAATTAAATCGGGGTGTTCAGGAAAAAAATTTGCTTGAAAGAATTGGAAAGAGAAATGGTTGAAGATTTTTGGAAACCAAGAAAATCGAAGCCAACAAATTAATTCATGCATATTCAGAAGATTATGGCCATCACATGGAGATTAAAAAGGAAATTGAATTTAATTCAATTTGGTGGCTTAATTCAATGGGAATCAAGAATCTTAAAGGATAATAACATAGGCAAGCATGTGCAAGCATTACAGTGGCGTTGGCTAGCTCATTGGTTAATATGGGAAGAAATTGAACAAAAAAGCAAATGGCCATATTTCATTAAGGATGCACGTGAACTGCCTAAACAATTGGTGGACCTTGAAAATAAAGAATTGAAATTGGCGTGTGCATGGCAATTACGGGAAGCAAATTAATTGCTTTAAATTGGAAATAAAATCCAATAAGGATTCGGCAAGAGGAGAAGAAAAGAAAAGGAGAAGCCATAAGGAAGTAAAGCACAGTTAGCTGCTTGAATTAATCTATATGTCTGATTTTATAAATTCTTTTATTCCCAATTCAATTATATTAGGTTAAATTTTCTATTTGGTTGAGGGTGAATTCAAAACTCTAAATATGTTATATGATTAATTTTCAATTTCTATCATTCAATTTAATTGAGATTGTTTATGTTCTTCTATAATTAATGCCTCTGATTTTATTCTTATCTTATTTGAGTGGCCAATTAGATAGGACTTCAATAATTTCTATTGCTAAATTAAAATTTTTGATCCGTAATTGTCTTGATATTTTAATCATTAGTAGCAGGTTATAATTAGTGATTTCAATTGGGGAACATAACCTAGGTTAAATAATCCGAGCTTTGTGTGTTTATTGCCTAGATCAACCTAAAATCTTTCTCTACTTAATGCTTCCATTATCTTAAATTTAAAGAGCTTGTTTAAAATCATTTAATGGTTAAAGGTTAAGTGAAGAGCTTGTTTTACATAACAACACACCAAGGAAAGATTGAGACAACAAAGCTTATTGTTGTCTACAGTTGATAGCTTCAATACAAATTGATGATAGAATTCATATACTATGTGCATGTTTTGTGGTGGCGAATGATCATTTGACCAAAGTTTTTCATCATTATTATTTCCTTCTCCTTTAATTAGAGTTTTTATTAAACGATTGTTTTCATAGTTTTAATTTCTTTATTTTTCGTTATTTACTTAAAAATTCATAAACCCCCCTTTTATTTTTAGTTGGCATTTTCTTTAGTTAAATTAATTTATATTATTATTATTATCATCATCATCATCATCATCACTATTATTATTTTATTTTAAGTCCTGCTTTAGAGTTGATAATAAATATAAATAGCATAGTCTTCGTAGGATCTATCCGTACTTGCTCTATACTAGTTGTTTATATTATTAATAAGGTTTTAAATTTAGTGCACCCCAACAACATTACCACTTTCCAATGGTCAAGATGTTGTACTAAAAAAGTGAAAAACGGTGCATAAGTTACTTAATAAGTATTTTGGCGGTTTGTTTCGCAGAATAAATCTCGGCCAATTTGAGGAAAGATTTGCGGACTTAGACTTTGAGGCTATGGATGACACTGATGCGCTTAAGATCGCGCTATTTTAGTTTACAGACAAAGCATTAAATGGAAGAAAAGATCATTGTCAAATCAATTTCTCGTTGCTTAACGAAGTAGATGAGATATATCACTTTCAAAATCGTCTGTGCGGTCATTTTTCATGGAAAATGATAGATAATAGTCTTGAGAATGCATTGAACTAAAAAGCAAAAAATTTAAGAAGACTTACTCAAAAAACCCCAACCATAAAATAAAAACAATACAATGTTTATGGCTTTACGTCTGCGTTTCAGGTGTATGGAGAAATTTTTTTGGATTACTTAGTTTTGTAATAATGAATACTTAACGATACATTTTATAACTTTATAACTTTGCTTGTTGCAAGCGTGGATTTTTTAAGCAATCAGAGAGCTACCATTAGAGCTGGCCGTGAAAACTATAAAGAAGATTCCCTGAATTGTGTAGCGGAAGCCCATTGCTTTTTCTCATCTTGTATATAGCAACTATTCATATTACTAAATACTAGATGATTAAACTAACTTAAAACTTGGGATTCTTTATGGCAAAGAAACATTTTACAAGAGTGGAGGATTATGTGCTATATATGCTCAGTTGGGTCTGTAACGTGGGTACCCCTTATGACATCATAACACGATTTAAAATATAATCGAACTTCGAAACTTTTGGCTTGTTATTTACTCATTAACTTGCATATGATTCTAATAACACATAGAATTCAAAGGTTACTTTCTAATTTAAAATATAATTTCCTTTCCTCATATGCAAGTGATTTTATTACTCTCTTACTAGTTTTTTGTTTCATGGTAATAGTCGAGGACAGTTTTTCGGTCATGATTATATCATTCAATGGATAAACAAGATTGATCATTCTATTTCTGAACTAAGATTGAATTTTGAGGCAGAGTGCAAAGAACAACAACATTTTAGAGAAGTGATTATTTGAATGTTTATGGGTTCGGATAATGATGGTTCATTCAAATGCTCATACGGCCATTCTCCATTTTACATGCAACGATTGTGTTCTTTTAGTTTTTAATATGATATTAGTTTAATATTTTCATCTTGGTGAATTGATAGGCCCCAAATGACCAATGAGTGTACACCGATGCTTGCGATCATAATGATTACACTCCCATGTCATTATATAGTTTCTATGGGGACGTAGGTGGTGATCGCGTGCAGATCCTCACGGAGACACCTCCTGTCATATTAGATTGTAAGCCGTTGTAGTCATTCGAATGTTGATGTGTGGATATTTTTTATTCTAATAGATATAATTTTTTGTTATACTGAAATGTTTAGTCATAAGTAATTCTGGATATATTTTTACTAATTAATATGCAATTATAAACAAATAAAATACTTTATTATATATAATTGTACAACATACCAAAAATAAGAGTTCAAAATACATAATTACTTGAAACGATATAACTAGTTTGGATTTGACGTAATGAGATTCTTACATCTCTTGCGGTTATGCCCCGGTTCATGGCACCGCTCATATTTCACAGTTCTACCAATGGGTTTAACCTTCATTTCTTTACTTTCCGCTGGAATTTCCCAATCCCCATGCCGCTAATTGAACCTACTAGTTGTGCATATGCCATCACCAATGATTCCTAAATTTAGAACAAAGGCTTTTGTAATCCACCCGGACGGTTAGACAAGCAACAATTGCATGTGCACAGACAAGCTGATCAAGTTGGAGTACTCTATAGGAGTAAGTCTTGTTGACATCCTTTTCTTAATAATATCACCCAAAACATGGAATCGATGTTGAGACACAGGACGGATAGTCATTTTTTTGGCTAACTTTCTCCACTCAGTGACTATTTTGTCTGCCCATGTTGTTAGATGAGTACTTATTAATTGAGTGCCAATTTTCCTATCATAAAACCATTGTTGCAATATTTTTCTAAAGTGATTAACAAGATGAGTAATAGGAAATTTTCGCATTTCCCTCATGAAAGAATTCACGCTCTCTGCAATATTGTTCGTAAGTATATTGTAACTCTTACCTTTGAACTCGGACCTTTCCTAATTACACGTACCCACATTATTCTCTAAGTAATTAGCAGCACCCGAGTGGAGCATCCACAACCCCTAAAGTTGTTTTTTAAATTTTTCGTATCCATATGTTTTTGCTGCATTTATAAAGGCAAGCTCAAATTCATCAGAAACAGCATTGGACATCTTGAATTTTTATTTTATGTTACCTTTGACGTGGTTAAAACAAGCACCATGGGCAGCAGTGCGAAATGCTTTTAGGTCATCGATCAAAGATAATTACTAACTCTGGCCTATCGCCAATCACTGCATGTAACTTCATCATAAATCATTCTCAACCATTATTATTTTCCAAATCCATGACTCCAATGGCTAATGGATACAGTTGATTATTTCTATCCAGCCATGTTACCACAAACATGCTTCTACGATATAACCCCTTAAGATAAGTACTATCTATAGGAATCAGTTGCCAAATGCACTGTATGAAACCCTTGATGGAAGATCCAAGAGCTACAAACTGAAATGCAAGTGTGCAACCCAAGAGGGGGAGGGTGAATTGGTATTTTAAAAATTATTCTAGCAAAACACACAATAATCCAATCTAATGCCTTAATAAATACGAAAACAATAAATTCAATGAAAGCACAATAATAAATGAGTAAGGGAGGAGAAAGCAAACTCAAAGATTTTTACGTGGTTCGGCTATCCCCGCCTACGTCCACGAGGATTTCACTAAGCAAGCCTCTAAGGCTTCAAATGCTTACAATTGACTTCCAAGGTGTCAATGGACCTTCACAACAAGAGATTATCCCCAATCTCTTAACCCAAGTGTATCCCAACACTTACAGCCTCTCAATGATAAAGATTACAAATGATTTTTCTCTCACACAATGTGTTTGATTACAAATGAATGATCAATGTGTGAATCAAAGAAATAAAAACAAGTTTGAAGCTCAATAATAGATGTATACTCAGTAGCAAGCTCAATGATAACTCTTGGATCTACTCTTGTTTGAATTTGAATGAGCTTATTTATAGTTGGAGCTGAAAACTAGCCGTTATTGACTTTCTGCTCACTATTGGATCGCCGTTAACTAGATGTCGGATCACCGTTTGTCTGGTTAATATGACCGTTGGGCTGGATTTTCAAATTGTAGGATCGCCGTTATCAATATATCGGATCGCCGTTAGTGTCCAGAGGCTAACCTTCAATTCTGGGCGATGTCGGATCGCCGTTATCTAGATGTCGGATCGCCGTTAGTGTCCAGAGGTTAATCTTCAATTCTGGAGATGTCGGCGAGCCGTTATCAAGATGTCGGATCACCGTTATCTACAGTAACTGCTACATTGACTGCTATAGTGACTGCAACAGTGAACTATTTTACAAAATGACAATTTGACCCCAAAACTTTATGTAACTGTACAATAGCCCAAAACGTTATGAAACTTTACAAATAGGTCCAATTTCAGAATTTCTAAATAATACATTGTGAATCCTAAAAATTTTTGAAATTATGATATGACCTAAAATACTATGAAACATTTCAAATAAGTCCTTCTCTAAAATTTCAAGCAATACTTGTGGATTTCAAATATTTCAAAATTCTTTCAATTAAACCATAAACTTGAAAAACAACCAATTTCATAAAATCATTTTTTCATTAGATATAAAACCTTTATAATGTGAAAATAATAATTTATTTAAAATGTAAGAAAAATAATTTAAGCTTTCAAAAACTTAATCATTCTTAATTTTGTTTGTTATCATCAAAATCAACATTATGTTAACATAAATGTTAACAATCTCCCCCTTTTTGATGATGATAAACTTTTCATGTATTTAAAGAATGATTCCATAAATTGCTCCCCTTAAATGTAAACTTCTCTTACAATTTTCCAATTAATAAATTTAAATACATGTATTCTTCTCCCCCTCATCATCAAAAAGAAAAACTTAATTGGCAAAGAAAAAGAGTAGAAAATTTTTATAAATTTAAAAACATGTATTCTTCTCCCCCTTCATCATTAAAAAGAAAACTTAAAGGAAAAGAATAAGAGTAGCAAATTTTTATAAATAAAAAAAATATGTATTCTTCTCCCCCTTCATCATTAAAAAGAAAACTTCAAGAAAAAGAATAAGAGTAGCAAATTTGTTACCCATGTTGTCCGAGTAGAAATTTTGATAGAATCTCCCCCTAACAACAAGCATCGCCTCAAATACAAGTTTAGCATTATTACTCCCAAATTATCATAAATCATCACATAATCCATCAACCATAAAATGATCATGAATCATCATTCCATCAATTACCAAATGAAATTCTAGTTATGCAACTTATAACATAAAATCATCATATAAAACAACCATGTAATCAAATCATCATCATATCTCAAATTCATCAAAATTAACAACATAATCGCATATCAATCATCAAAACAATACTCAAAATGCATACTATTCTCCTCCTTTTGACAACATCAAAATGATATATTATTTTGTCTCCCCCTTTGGACAATAAAAAAGTTCAAAGTGCATATTATCTAAAATTATATTGTATGCTCCCCCTAAATATATGGCCAATTTAAAATTTTAACCAAATTGATTTTATCTAAAAACAATATCATATTTGTCTCCCCCTTCATCATATAAAAAATAGATAGATGCAATTTGAAACAAGACATCAAAAATAATTCGATGAAGATATTACCCATTTTGTGCGAGTAAAAATTTTGGCAGAGTCTCCCCTTAAAAATAAACAAATCCTTAAATACACAACATGGTTAAAACACTTCCATATAAGCTTAAACAATTATTACAAACCAACAACTCCATCAATTCTTCAAACAAGACAACTAAACTCATAAAAGATCTAATGTGACATTTCAATATAGCCTAAAAAATCTTATATACTTAAAATTCTCAAAGAATATGTATTTTTTCCTTTTCGATATCATTTAAAATAAGTAATGCATATTCAACAATACATTGATAATGTACAAAAAAAAATGCATCCATTCACTAATTATAGATTGCATAAGATCAAACTTCATCAAATACATGTAATTATCAAAGCATATTCTTTATCTCAAATTTTAAGCAAAGCATAAGTATATAATGGCAATATATAGATCATCATAATCAACATAGCTATTAAGATAAACCATCATTATGAGCTAAAAGAATAAGTGATCATATTCATAAGTGCAATAAGTCACGTGTTCGAATTTTATAAATAAATGATGATATAACACAATTAATGGCATATGAATTCACACATACATAAGAGATGGACAATGATGATAGATAATTAAGAAGATGAAATCAAAGACCATACAATCATCAAAATCAAACAAATCCATCACGATGAGTTGATAAGCTATCATCATATATATTTATCCATGCATCATGATTTATTCAACAAACTCAACATGGCAAGAATTGTTACCAAAGCAATTAAAACATCTTACTCATCATTTTTCTCTTAGATCATGATTAAGTGATTATCCTCACAAGGAACTCTCTACCATTCCTTGTTTGTGGTACCTATAAAAAAATATTCAAGTTGTGTGCTTTGGTACCCAAATATTCTTGGGTCCTTGAGTGTTATCAATGGTTCCTTTTGGAACCCAAATACATTTTGCTCCATAATATGCATTTCTTTTAACTGGACATCTATTCTTCATGTGACCATTTTGATTGCAATAATGACATACAATTTTATGGTCACTTGTGGAGGTAGCTTTAACAAAATAATTCTTATAATATTTTTGTTTCAAATTAGGCTTATAGCCAATACCTCCTTTATCAAATACACATTTTTGTGTATTAAGTAAGTTATCCAACATCTTTTGCCCATTTGTGAATTTTAACACAATTTCATTGAGCTCATTACTCTTTTTCTTAAGCACATCATTTTCTTTCATCAATTTATCAACATGTGATTTTTCATGCTTACGAAATATTTTGTTCAACTTTAAATGATGCAATTCTATCATGCAACATTTTATTATCTAACTCTAGTCCTTTAATCTTTTCATTTAATGAATCATTGCATTTTTGTAAAGCATCTTTTTCATTTTTCAAGTTATCTACATGTGATTCTAAATGATTGTATGAAGTGCTAGATTTCTCATTTGATAATGCAACTTTATCATGCAATGTTTTATTCTCTACTTCTAGGCATATAATTTTTGCATTTAGAGATTCATTTTCATTTTTGAGCATCACCATTTCCTTTTTAAGACATACATTCCCTTTACCAATCTTCATCAACTCATTATGCAATTCTTTAAATGCATCATGTAATTCATCATAAGTAGGAAGATCATTTACCTCATCAAGTTCATCATCCGATTCATCTCCAATTGCCATGAGAGCTAGATTTGTCATTTCTTAATGCTCTTCATCACTTGGTTCCTCATCGCTGTCATCCCATGTGGCTACCATTGCTTTCTTCTTGAGCTTGTTGAGAAGAGGACATTCCGGTCTTATATGGCCAGGCTTCTTGCACTCATAACATTTGATTACTTCCTTCCTCTCTTTTTGGTTCTTGAGGTCTCTAAATTTTCTTCGCTCATTGGATTCCTTAAAAAATTTTCTGAACCTCTTAGCCAACATATCTATCTCCTCCTCATCCAGCTCGCTTTCCTTATCACTCTCATGTTTCGAGGCTTTGAGAGCAAAGCTTTTCTTCTTCTCCTCATTACCTCTTTCGGCTGCTAAGTCTTCCTCATAAGAAATAAGAGAACCAATTAAACCATCAATAAACAAGATATTTAAATCTTTGGCTTCCTCAATGGCAGTCCTTTTTGGTCTCCATTCTATAGGTAGCGATCTAATGATTTTCTTAACCTTCTCGCTATTTGAAAAAGTCTTTCCTAGGGCTCCTAGAGTGTTCACTATGTCCGTAAATCTAGTGTACATAGAATACACACTCTCATTTTGTTCCATTTGGAACAACTCATATTGTCGAGTGTACCTACTAATCTTAGACTCTTTCACTTGATTTGTGTCTTCATAAACAACTTCAAGTTTGTGCCAAATTTCATTAGCACTTTCGCAACTAGATACTCTATGAAACTCTTTCTTATCTAGTGCACAAAACAAGGCATTCATAGCTTTGGAATTTAGAGAATTTTTTCTCTTTTCCAATCCATTCCATTCCCGTGAAGGTTTTGGAATATCTTCCCCGACTTTATTTTTAGTCAAGGACATAAATGGACCATCACAAACAACTTCCCAAATTTCATAATCTAGTGCTTGTAAATAAATTCTCATCCTAGTTTTCCAATATGGGTAGTCATTACCGTCAAAGAACGGTGGTCTAATTGTGGATTGTCCCTCCTTAAAGGTTGAGTCATTATGGGTTGCCATGGATCTTTAACTCTAGACGGTTAAGTCTATACAAGAGCACCTTGCTCTGATACCAATTAAAATGCAAGTGTGCAACCCAAGAGGGGGGGTGAATTGGTATTTTAAAAATTATCCTAGCAAAACACACAATAATCCAATCTAATGCCTTAATAAATACGAAAACAATAAATTCAATGAAAGCACAATAATAAATGAGTAAGGGAGGAGAAAGCAAACTCAAAGATTTTTACGTGGTTCGGCTATCCCCGCCTACGTCCACGAGGATTTCACTAAGCAAGCCTCTAAGGCTTCAAATGCTTACAATTGACTTCCAAGGTGTCAATGGACCTTCACAACAAGAGATTATCCCCAATCTCTTAACCCAAGTGTATCCCAACACTTACAGCCTCTCAATGATAAAGATTACAAATGATTTTTCTCTCACACAATGTGTTTGATTACAAATGAATGATCATAGTGTGAATCAAAGAAATAAAAACAAGTTTGAAGCTCAATAATAGATGTATACTCAGTAGCAAGCTCAATGATAACTCTTGAATCTACTCTTGTTTGAATTTGAATGAGCTTATTTATAGTTGGAGCTGAAAACTAGCCGTTATTGACTTTCTGCTTACTGTCGGATCACCGTTAACTAGATGTCGGATCGCCGTTTGACTGGTTAATATGACCGTTGGGCTGGATTTTCAAATTGTCGGATCGTCGTTATCAATATATCGGATCGCCGTTAGTGTCCAGAGGCTAACCTTCAATTCTGGGCGATGTCGGATCGCCGTTATCTAGATGTCGGATCGCAGTTAGTGTCCAGAGGCTAATCTTCGATTCTGGAGATGTCGGCGAGCCGTTATCAAGATGTCGGATCACCGTTATCTACAGTAACTGCTACAGTGACTGTTATAGTGACTGCAACAGTGAACTATTTTACAAAATGACAGTTTGACCCCAAAACTTTATATAACTGTACAATGGCCCAAAACGTTATGAAACTTTACAAATAGGTCCAATTTCAGAATTTCTAAATAATACATTGTGAATCCTAAAACTTTTTAAAATTATGATATGACCTAAAATACTATGAAACATTTCAAATAAGTCCTTCTCCAAAATTTCAAGCAATACTTGTTGATTTCAAATATTTCAAAATTCTTTCAATTAAACCATAAGCTTGAAAAACAACCAATTTCATAAAATCATTTTTCCATGAGATATAAAACCTTTATAATGTGAAAATAATAATTTATTTAAAATGTAAGAAAAATTATTTAAGCTTTCAAAAACATAATCATTCTTAATTTTGTTTGTTATCATCAAAATTAATATTATGTTAACATAAATGTTAACACAAACTAGTGAAAGAAATTATCATTTCTATCTCCCTTTAGGTGAGTAAGTGTACCCTCATTTGCTTTGGTCAAAATGTGAAAGTATTTGGAAAGTCAACGTTGTGACTCTATAGGGTTTCCTCATACTATTTCAAGACCAACTTCTTTAGCTCGATATGCCTGTTGATATATTAACTGGACATTATATTCCAGCTACGTCTGCTCTGATGTTATTCAGAATATATATCCATTTTAGGGGTAGGCATTGGTTCGGTTCAGTTCGGTTTCGGGATAATTTTCAGTTTCGGTTCGGTTCGGTTCGGGTCTTAAAATCAAAAAATCCGTTCGGCTTTTAGAGAAAATAAAATCAGTTCGAAACCAATAGTTCGGTTCGGTTTTGATTTTTTGATAACGGTTCACTTAACAGATCGAATTAACAAATCGATTTTTTGGTTTATCTTAACTTGCACACAAGGCATACCATAATCAACGTATAATCAACAAAAAAAATTTACAATTTGTATAAGCAAAAAAAAAATTACAAAATTTTGGACTAAACTGAATAATTTTTAGAATTATCATCACTGTTTCTAATATCAAAACTTTGGCTCAAAACGTAAATGAAATAAAATAAGTTTCTACGCCATAATATAACTTATCAAAAACATAGGAACCAAAATGTTATATTGCCTTGTTGAAAAGTTTGCAAAACATGTTAGGCTATAACAGAATTTTTATATGCAAATATTTTCTAAATATTAGGTCATACTTCATTTTATAAAAGAGAGGGACCCGAGTAATATTATGGGTTTGGTTCGCGTTTTTTAAAGTTTGATCCGAATTCGGTTCAGTATTTCTATATTTTAAAAAAACCCGAACCGAAACCTAAAAAAAGAACTAAATGGAATTTTTTTCAGTTCTGGTTTGGTTTTGCCCACCCCTAATCCATTTATCTTGGATAAATTTATCTGTGATAATATAACTAACAACCCAACTCTTTAATTGACGAAGACCACTGGGCAACACCTCATTACAACAAGTGTATATATTGTTAACTCTTCTCACTACCCAAGGAGCATTCTGCTCATTTAAACCTCTCGTTGCTCAATTATGCCATTTACATGATTGGAAAGAACAATGGACCTTAAAGCGTGTCGATGTGGACTGTGCAATTTTGAAATCAAACTTATCCCTTAAAGCAATTTTGCAAAGTTCCATTATTAACTCATTCTTCTTAGTGAACAACTTACCCACACCAATATCATCAAAATTACAACTTCTAACAAGTCTAGAGCAACTAAGTTTGAAGACAAAACTAGAACAAGATCCAGGGGATCAACTACTATTCTCCTCCTTGAATGGGCTGTTGGAGGAATAAGTTGGCTGTCTTTGTTATTGATAAGAATATCATAATGATGCTGATCCTCATCATTAATAGGAATACCAAAAAGACCGACGACCCCATCATCAATTGGACAATTGAAGTGAGTGTCGCTGAAACTATTATATGCTTCCACATAAACACCATCAGCTTCTATGTTGATGATGTCATTAATAGATCATTATTATTGCAGAAATCATTGTTGTGGAAGGGAGAATAATGTTACTCTAATGATGTTGTTAGTGAGAACATCTCTTCTTTAAAATCTACTGACGTAATGTCGTTGTCATCAATGGTGTCATTATTGTCATGGAGTGGAGAGTAATGTTGCTGCAATGACATCGCCTATGACATCACCTCTTTTGTAAGATCGAGGACAAAATTGTTTACTCTAAAAGAAGTTTAGTATTTACAAGTGTCTCAAGATCTGTAACAAATATAGGGATGCATCCATAGTTGATCACATCAGAAGCCAAATATAACACACCTTGACCATTTCATCATTAAATATGTCTATAGGTAGTGAACATGCACGATAGATTGTGTTACTAGACTTCAAAATTGTCTTCATCGTGGTACTATATTCATTAGGATTTATCTTTAAAACTCCATACACTCTTGCCAGAAAATGATCAAACATATAATCTCTCCAAACTAAAAAAATTGTATTCTTAGTATTCATGTACTCTGTATGGCCATCTGCCAATGTCTCCCACCAACCGTCGTAACACAATTGAAGCACAACTGAATCCGTTAACCTTGAAAATCTTTGAAAAAAGCAAAAGAAATAAGATTACATACTACAAACATGATAAAGTTAATAGCCAACATATTCTATATGAATGTTGCACATACTGTGATTATGTGCGATAGTGAGGTTGGTGCCTATTGTACTTAAATTCAGGCAAATTTTTTGTTTGACTTTGCGATAGAACAAAGTAAACAAATTTGGATTTGATTCGTTTCTTCGCAAGCTTCGAAATGATATATTATACGCTCAAAACGGACACATGTAGCCTAAGTTATGACTTCCAAAAAGTATCCGAAAATTTAGAGAGACAAATTGATTTATTGAGACAGGCAATAGACAGGTGCCTGTCGCATATAAACACAGTGTTGATTATGTGCGACAGGCGCCCGTCCCACTACCTGTCTCATTAAGTCATCCTGTCTCACTAAATCTAGGTTTCGTTTTTAATTTGAATTTCTATTATTTTTAATGATTTTTTATTTATCTACTCAAACTACGTGCTTTAACAAATTACATTGTTTTATAAATAAAAATTAACAACATTTACAACAAAACCATGTCAATTTCGAACCTAAACACTAAACTCAATACATAAAGAACATATTGTGCAAGAACACACATTAACCTTAAGAAGCGTCTTAATTGATGATTATATCTTCAGTTATATAATACTTATTTGATGGGATTTGGTAATTTGTTCTGAACGATGAGGCCTGGTGATTTGTTGAGAGTGTTAGTGGATTTTCAAGAATGGCATTTGTTTATAAATTTGTTTAAAGTGATGAAGACTATTTGGTCCAAAAAACTAGTATTTGGCTAGTTATGATAGTAAAAAGTTTGGGGGCTAAATTTAAAAATTAAAAAGTTTTAAGGTTATTTTTATAAATTTCCCTCGAAATCCCTACTCTTCACTCCATAGTGGCTGGGAACCATGGAATGAGATTTCCACTTCCACCCTTAAATAAGCATGTAAACACTAAAGTGAGAGGACTCTACACTCCCCACTCTTATTTCAATACGTAAACACACCCTTATTTTTGTACCCATTTTTCTTTATAATGCTGACAAATTAAAAGCGTTAGTTGTTAAGTCAGTAATGATGTAAGATTTTTTTGTATAATAAAATATGTTACTGGATAAATATTCTTTTAGTTCTCATATTTAAAATATTTTTGTATATTTATTCTATTAAATAGATTATATTCCTACTTTTACTTCTTCTTTACATCAATGTTATTGGGAATCTTAATAAAAATATAATTTATTAAATTAACCTTAAAAGTAACATATAAATTTGCACAAACTTTTATATTATTATTTTATATTTTAAGATTAATTGCATTATTATTTCTTATTAAATAATTATTAGTAAGATTGTTGTAAGGATAAATTTTTCATAAATAAATTAATTAATGTCAATAATATTGTTGAATAGATATTATTGTTAAAAAAAAGAGAAAGTACATTAATCCCACATATATAGCAAAGAAAAATATAGCATTAACCCCACATATATAGCCAACTTGCATGTTACTTATTTTTGCATTATTTTTGTTTATTCTAAGTTACAACAAATATAACTTAAAGATTGCATTAAAAAATTATTTAACCTTCTAATTGCAAAATTACCTAAAATTTAAGTTGAAAATTTTTGGAAATGACACTCGAAGAAATTGAATAAGCTATGTAAATAAATTGATAAATAAGGGTATTTTTAAAAATAAATGTGATTAATTAACAAATAATGCTAGGAATCTCAATATTTAGATCTCAATTTGTATATTGACTAATGTACATTAATCAATTAAATGGAATAATGGTGATTTTTTCATTATTAAAAAATAGATGAGTGATACATGTTGTTGGGAAATTGAAATTAACTCTTAGATTAATTAATTAAAAAGTGAGATTGAGGAGATAAATTGAATGGATTAGATATATCACTACTATTTTGATTTGTACATTCAGATTGAATCCAACTTAATTTAATTCTTGTTTAGTATTAAATTTGGACAGTTATAGTTTAAAAGTTAAAGCACCAAAGTGTTTTGATAAATAATATTTGCTATAACTTAAAAATTAGGTTGACTTGATCCACTACTTATATAATAAAAAACCTATAATATCTTTGTTGATTTTATCAAAATTATTATTTTAAAATCATATTTACTATATACTATTAATTTATATTTCATAATAAAATATTTTTTCTACAGTAACTATATCTTAAAGTTACAAGACTTTAATACTAAACAGGACTTAAGAGTGGACTGATTTAGACTTGACGGGTTGGTTTGCTTGGTTCAGACTAGATCGTGAATCCCCTTTGTGTAGCGTTGATGTTGCAAAATCAAAGGCATACTTTGGAATAATTTGTTATGAAAGATTAAAGACTTTGCTTCTTTAAAATCTGTATATAAATAATGGCAACCAAGTAGAAAGCAACATTACAATTTTCTCCAATAATTTTCACAGACTCTTACCGCAGTCCAAACAAAGCTCCTAGTAATATTGCATTTACTACAACATGCAAAAAAGAAAAAACTGAACGCAAGAACCGTTCAAGATCACCATAAAACATGTTGCAATTTTTACTTCTTATAGCTTCCAATATATACCCAATCTGTGCAGGATGCCTGCTACTACTCCCCAGAATGTGATTTCGGCAAATATCACATACAAGAGGGTCCCTAGCCTCTCTGAGTTCCAGACATGGATAAACACATGATTTTGGATCCAATTAACCTGAGATAGTTGTAGGTTTTGCATATTGATTAGATCTATTTTAATGAAGTTTAACCATTAAAATTAAGTGAAATATAAACATTACTAATACTTACAAGTGTGTTATCTGGGTTCTTGTAATACCATCCATTTACAAATCCCGCTAGGATACCTTGTGCTCCAAGCACGAAAACAAGCATCGCATTCATCCCAATCCATTCCAGGAATAAAAACGGAGTTCGCAATCCCCAAACATCAATCTGTTCATTTAAAACACTCCTTGGATTAGTTATTCTTACGATCAGTGGTAATTGAAAGCCTAATTTGCCGGATTTATTAGAAGTAATACCAGAACATAGAATGCAGAGAATACAACACCGGCCGCACCAGCTGTGAAACATACATAGCTGAAGCTGTACAGCTGCTTGTTAATTGGAATAGCTGCAAATAAAACAGAGGTGAAAGTTCAATTTTAGCAACAAAAATTGAGCCTAAAGTATTCAAACACATGATTAAGAAAGCTCACCATTTGTAAAATGAAGAATGATGGCTATTATAAGTAAGCCAAACCCCATTGAGACCCAGTGCTTAAGCCTCGCAGAGTGACCCTGCCAAAGACCCCCACATTAGTTATGAATTAAAACTGTACATAGTGCAGAGTAAATGTAACATCATGAATTTCTGACCTTGAAATGAATCAAAACATGTCCATAGTGAATGCCAATTGTGCCAGAGAGAATAGCTGAGATTGTACTAGACAAGAGGTTACAAAATGAAAAACACTAATGAGGTTCTTATTTGGCTTGAAATAAAGTTCATACAAGCAGTGTAGATGATTGAATAACAAACCTCAATAAGCCTTCAGGTTCAAATGGAGCGCGGCACCAACTTGGAGCATCCTCGCGCAGAGGGCCAGAATTTGGAGAACTAAGCGTGCAAGCCTACAATTTTATATTATGATTTTTTCCATTAGCAAGTTAGATAGTTAAAACAAATTATGAAGCAATGACATTAATAATCGGAACAAACCTCTAATCGCGACCAAACAGGGTCAGAGTACAGATGGTTTATGCCCCAAATCTCTCTATCAACATAACCAACGGCGTTACATGCAGGACCTAAGTGTCCTCTCATTCCACATTTAACCTGAAAATGTCAAAGTGAAATTTAAAAGTAGCACCATATAAATATTCATTTTATTGAACTTTTGGCACATTACATACGATGTATCTCTTGACTCCATGATCGCTGTGTTCCGAAAAACTCCAGTTTGGGACATATAGTGAGTATGTTGTGACCATGTATATGACAAATGCAACGAATCCTCCAATCCTAAATCCCAGATTGTTGATTAATTACAAAATTTAATCATGCGAATTAATTTGCTGCATGGTTTTTGTTTATTTTGGTTACCATTGCCATTGATATGCGGTGAAAATTGAGAGGTACCGAGGTTCCAGGACATTAGGTCTTCTCTTTGTGGTTAAGGTCTCAATTAGAGCAACAACAAAGTACACTAATGCTATTCTCTGCTTGCAACAAGGATCAACAAACTCAAAAGCAATGTCAGTCATTCTTATATAGATGCGCGCTTTCACGGTGTTAATGTTTTATTAAAAAGGCCGTGCTGAGCTGTTCATAAATATACAGTAAAAGGTTGGTAGAGAAACCTGGAGAATGCCACACCATCGAATGTGCCTCATGTCTACTCCGTATGAGAGAGCATCAGGGGCGTGTGAGTATCCTCCTGCGCCAATCCAACTCCCACATTATCTTTTAGTCTTCCTAATTTTATCATTATTTATTGCCATCCAAATGTCTCTTTCACCCCCAATACACCAAAAAAAAAGTATTATAACTATGCTACTGTTAATCTCTAGTTCAAAGGTGGGGACAAAATCTAGCTGGATCTTATTGTTATATTATACTTAAATTCATTGAAAATCTGAACCCAGCCAACAAATAGTTTCCAGTTGAATTGGTTAACTAGGACCCTAGATTTAATTGATGAAAAAAGCTTATTTCCCCAAATTAGTAAGGATAAAACTAGTACCCGAGGGACCCTAGATTTCCTTTTTAATTCAGCTACATTATAAATTTGACTCCATTGAACTAGTTAAAAACATTTAATTTAAGTTCAAGATATTTTAAATAAGTTCAAGTTTAAAATTTATTTCAAAAATCACATAAATCCAGTTGATTTGATTTTCTGACTACGCCATCAGTTTTTTTAACTTTATATATATGTCTCTTCAAGTGATGGTAGTTAGGGTCAGCAAGCGCCAGACAATGGCTTATACGGACCGGGATTTTTCATAGCCGGGATATTTTTAAAAATAATAAATTTTTTGCTATGGAAGCAGTAGCGTTTATGAGTTAATCCTCCGAAATCATTAGTCAGCATGCTTCCTCCACTTTTCAAGCATATGAAAGCTTTTTACCAGATATAAATAAATTAATTGTATTGTTCTCTCTAACTAATCGATCAATACCACATCGTTGGAGATTACTTTTTCAGATAACAAATTTACAATACTCAATACTCTTAATTTTAATTTGACATATATATGACGTACATATTGAAATTTGATTGCAAAATTTGATTGCTTAGCCAATGCTTCACTTAGCTCCCTCAACTTCATATAACAATTTTAAAATATTTTTTAATAGTTAGATTTTTTTTATTGTTAAATGAGAAAATGACACCTACACCCTACAATTATGGAGACCCTTAAGTTTTTAATAAAAAGACACCAAGACCTCATTTTGACTATAATTCCTTTTGGCTCTATTAACTCAAAAAAATTGACTCTGATGTTTTATAAAATAAATGTATAAAAATTTAAATTATTTTTAATATTATATAAAAATAATTTTAATATTATTAATACATGAGATATATTTTATTAATTTTAAAATCTATTTAGCCCAAAGATTTATTTAAAGTTTTTATAATAAATACAAATATATTATTAAAATTAATATAACATTTGTATTTTAAAAATTATTTTAGTTATAAAATATTATAATATTATTAGTCTACTAGATAAATTAAACTATTAAAATTATATTTGCATTTACTCAAAAATTTTAAAGTCAATTTTTTGTTACTATATACAAATATTATTATAATTATTGAAAACTTGGGGTCTATTTGACTATTTCTCCAAATCTTGAGGTCTAAATATTATTTTTCCTTTTTCAATTGTTTTCATGGGCTTTTAAATTGGTTTTCTTTTTTTAATTGTAAATAGTGCATTTAGAATAAAAAATACGTGATATTATGTTTATTGAGTTGGAATACAATAAAACATTTCTATAGTAATATTCTATATAGGAAAAAAAAAACTTCATTTAGTCGTAAAAAAATATTGTCCTAATTTTTGGGCCAATTTAAAAATAAATTTCACATTGTAATAAATTATATTTATTCTAGATCCCGTCTTAAGGAGCTTGTCTCTATGTAGTAATAATTATCTCTATATTGTAAAAATATGTGTTGTGTTAGATTAAATGAACTTGCCTCTACCTAGTATGCTTAGGGTGCACTCGGCACACTGTATTGTATTATATTATATTGCATTATTTTAATGCTGGTGTATTGTATTAACATTGTATTATAATAATGTTGTACAATATTTGGCGCTACACTGTATTGTATTAATTTTTTTAATTAATTAAAATTATATATTAATATTATATTAATTTTTAATTAATATTATTCATATTTATTCATATTTAAATATTTATTATTAGTTATTTTAAATTACTTAAAAATAACTAGTTTAATTATTGTAATATAGTTAAATAATGTAATATTATATTATATTATATTATGTTATTTAAGTATTTAAGTTATATTAACTTACTAAAAATTAATCAATTATATATATTGATTAATATAATTTTACATATTAATTAATATACTATAATTAAATAATACATTATTTAGTTGTACATTTACTATAATAAAATTAAAATATAATATAATATTATTAAACAATAAATTAATTAATTTATATTAAAATTATAATGTAAAAATAATATTATATAATATAATATTAAATTAAAAATTATATTCATTTATTATTATTACAAAGTAAAAAAAAGAAGAAAAAAAAAAGAGAAAGCTAAAGCTAATGAGTTAACTGGACGCATTAGCTAAACCCGACATATTGTCGGGTTTAGCTAATGCGCCCAATGGCTGCATTAGAGTGTACCATAATACAGCCATTTGGTACCCTAAACATGGGGTTGTATTGCTAATGCAATGCAATCCCATGTAATGAGGGGCACCAAACACCCCCTTAGATAATGAGAGAAAATTATTAAAGAGAATTCGAATATTTAGAGATTTTTAAGATGATTTTGTATATTCATAATAATAGTACATAAATACATATACTAACTTTTTGATATATTTGATTTGACATTTTCTATTAATAAGTTATTAATATAATAGTGCATACTTATATATATTCTTGCTATAAGGATAACTAAATCGGAACAATAATTTTTGTAGTTACAACTTTATTAAGTTATAACCCCTTCATAGTAATAAATTAGTTTGATTTCAACATTATGACCATGGAGATGTTTTAATGTACTTAGTGTATACCTCAATTGATGTGTTATTAATAGAATTTTACTATTTAAATTAAAAATGATTAGATTTAATAATAACTATTACTTGAGTCACATTAGTTGGGATACGAATTAAGTATCCTAATCAAATAAACATAATATTTTTGATAAAAAAAATTGTATTTAGAAAATGAAAAATTAAAATTTAAGATTAATAACCAAGCCCGGGCCCAGCTTTCAAGTTTTCCATGCAGGCAAGCCCAGGAACAGCCCGTTCTTGGCTGGCTTTTTTGCCATTTCCATCTCTTTGCTTCACTGAGTATTCCTCTCCAACTTCTCCGCCGCAAACCTAAATTGGCACTCCCCTCCTCTGGATTTTGACTAGTCGCTTTTACTTTTAAATTAGTTTATTGATTTTTTTAATTTTAATATTAGTTTATTTATTAATGGGTTATTCAACAATATTCATTCTAAATAATATGGCATGGTTATCAACTATCTAGTTTGGATGATTTTTTTAAAAAAATTTAATGTAATTTATTGTACAATTTTTTAATGCATATATTGAGTGCTCCCCCATGAGAGATAATTTTTTTTTTCTTTTTAAGAAATTTTCGAATATCTATGTAATTACTCTTATTTTACAATACTTGTGAACAAAATTGGATTTCACATCACTTATAAGACAATCTATGTATCACAAATATAAATGCAGTATTACTTGGAAAATTACTTTTGACTTTGTCATTACCTTGCAAGATAATTCCCCAAAATAGAAGCTTCAGCGTCCTAAAAATTATCTTCTTAACTGCACCATTGATCTTAGTAACTTTCTGCAATTTATTAAGATAAACTATATAAATTTCTCAATTTCTCTGCATGACTGACCAGAATTTATCTGCATCATTTTCTTTCTCAATAATATTAAAATAACCGCGAGTCATTAATTAACTGAAGAAAGAGACAGAAAATTAAAGAAATAAGTAGATTGAAAAATAATAAATTAAGATGAAGTATTGGGACCTTGAGAGCGAGTGCGATTGCAACCCCAACAATGAAGAGAAAAAATGGCATCACAAAGTCAGCCAGCGTGCAGCCATTCCATGGCGAGTGATCAATGCGTGCATATGCACCCCCAGCATCGTCTACTAATATCATCAACTGCGTATATACCCACTAGAATTTAACTATATCTCTCATAGTTTTTTTTCACTCCAATGATTGGTATATAGGCCGAAAGATCAAACAATTTTACTTAGTGAACCGCTGGTGTGGGAGGTGAGAAGTTAAAGGATCAATTTAAAATTGGTTTAATAAAAAAAATTAAAAAATTAAAAAATACTTAATCTCTGACACACGTAACATATCTGTATTGAGTTGAATAATTCTTCAATGCAATCAACTAATAAAATCATGACATACTTTTTGTTAATAAATATGTATGATTCTATTAGCAGATTGTTATTTATTTATTTTAATTACAAAAAAGGTTTGAAATTGGATGAGAGACCTCCTTCATAAGCAACAAGCCTGTCCCTTATTACTACTATTCAATCTGGCGTGATTATTTCCGGCCAGCCGAACTACGCACATAAAAAAAATAAAAAATAAAAAATAAAGGTTACGTCTATGTTAAGATACTCACCACAACAGTAAGACCTCTAAATGCATCCAAGGTTGCAACTCTCTTACTCTTCAGCCGCAGTTGTTGCAGCTGCGGCTCTCCTTTCTGTTCATCCTGCACTTCACTCGTCTCCAGCTCTTTCCCCTTGTTTATGCCATTTTCACTGTCTTTACCATCGTCTTTTTCAACAAGTTGGGTACGCCCTAACCCTTCTTCCACTATCCTAAGATCAGCCATAATAATACTTGATGCTCAAACCTTAAATTAACTGATAAGCTTATAATGTGTGGTGATAATAAGGGTATAATAACAGTGACAGCACTTGGACACATATAGAAGAGCAACAGAGACAAGAAAATGATCGGACGGCCGACACTAATTGGTTGGCCAGTGACCCACAACTGTGGATATGAGACAAATTAGAAATATACTACTAGGATTCGAACAAATCAAAGGCCAATACATTAAGACAGATAAGTAGTCCAGGATTCCATTGTGGGTGGCCAGTAATCGTCAGGTTGGATGCTTTTGTTGATTTATTTGAAGTTTTGAATTATATTTACTTTGACTACTAATTGTACCCGTTTTTTAATTTGGCCTTCAACTTATTTGGAATGTCATGTAGCAGCATCGTTGCCCTGCCGTTATGCCTTTCCTTTAATTACAATATAACTACTGATCATTAATAATAAAATAGATTACTGAATCTCTTATTGGAGTAGTTTCCCATGGGGAAATTTTGATATTTCAGAATTGACTGAATTGAGTGAAGCTATTGGCACCCCTTCATTATTAAATACATATAGATTTTTTTTGGCCAACAAATTACTTACATTCATAATCAATCTTCCTTTTTTTCTTTTTTTAAATTTACTACCTATTACTTCCAATCTAACTAAAATAAATTGTAAAAATTTAGAATAATTTTTTTTTTCAATTTCTTATTAATTAAATATTTTTATACAAAAGATTACTTTCAAACTACAATCTGAAATATGTGTTATTTAAGTGAATGATTAACATTCAACACTTCATTACTTAGAAAAAATTTTAATTTGTGTGTAGGAGAAAATAAAATTAAAAAAAATACAACAATACTACTTTGAGTTTTAACAATAAAAAAATTAAATGAAAAACTGAAATAGTGTCCTTAAAAAAAAGAGTAGGAGATTTTCAGAAATAAAATAGATATAACTAAAAAAAGTAGTTTCATGAGGAGATTAGACGGGTGCCAATAGTCCAACTCTACTGAATTTATTTCTAAATATTTAAAAAAAATTCAATAAAAAAATGCACATGAGAGTATTCAAACCTCTCCCACGTTAATGACAGAGAGAATTTATTACTAAGCCATTGAGTGCTGCCACCCAATTTTCCTAAACTAGGTGTTTCTAATTAGACTCTGGTTTTGTATATTCTACTTGTGTGGAGTCAAAAGTTTTAGGAAGAAGATTGATGTACCACGATATTTTAGGATTTAAGGAATTTATTATTTTAGTCTTTTTAATATTTTCTATTTTAATTAGAGTCAATTAGTTGATTATGATATATGTTTTAATTTATTTTATTATATGTGATTTAGTTTCATTTTTAAGTTAAATTTAGGAAGTAGGCTTACTCTATTATAAATAGAGAGGTGTTATTATTATAACTTCAGTTTTGATTAATTTAAAAAACCCCTCTTTTATATCTTCCATTAGGATTATTTATCAAAATCTCTCTTGTAGAGTTGTTTGGATTAAAGTGTCATCTAATTTTGTTAAAACGTTATTAAAAAATTTCGTTGAGTCGTTAAGAGATCTAATCACTTTTTAATTAGAGCACAAGCTAATTGTGTTGCGTTAGTCCGATACTATAATGATAACTAGTATTATCTAACCTATCAATTTTGCTTTCACTATATTGCTCCATCAGATGGTGTCAGAGTGATTCTATGCGAATTGCACAGCTTACCTGCATGCTCATATCCATCCCTTTGAAATTAAAAAATAAAAAAATAAAAACCCCAGCACACCACCACACTTACCACCATTGCAGCCGCTATAATCTAGCAACCTTTCCACTCATCGTTGTCGCCAGCAAATTTGCCATCATCCAGCGACAAAACTTTAGCCACCATTGTTAGAAACTGCCACTTGAAACCACTACACAATAACCATCCAAACCCGCAAGCTCCATCGCTCAACCCACCGTTATTCAACCATTTTCACCACTGATCGACACCATTAACAAGCTTCTCTCTAGCTATACATCCAATTCTAGCCACCCTAGAGACTGATTAGTGGCTGGTCGCAACCAATCCAAACTGGCTAGCCAATTTTATAGTTTCAATCCATCGTGCCAATACAAATTGATCGTCATCAACTTGCTCTTAGCCACCCTTTGGTCTGAATCATGGCCACCAGCTGCCGGCTACACCAAACCCAACAGTTGAGCCTTAATTACAGTTTTGCCATTGGTTATACTTTTACTTTGAGAAAAAGTTATATAGACAAAAAAAAAGGGTTTATATAGTCTCCTTGAGTTTGAACCATATTTTAATCGTAATTCTGGTGATATTTTTTTACTGGATATGCATGATCAATGATTTTCTTTAAGCTTTCTCATTGAAAGTTGTTGTTTCTCATGCATCATTTAAGTTGACAGGTGATGCTTTAGATTGGTGGGAATAATTACAAGAATTAAGGACTCGACAAGGGCAGAAAGAAATCAAAGAATGGTTTGATATAAGACAATTGATGGAAGATCATTTTGTTATTGTGATGATGTTGAACTATCTTTGGTCTATCTGAGATTTTTTAAGAAGAGCTACAACTAACTGTTGATTTGCATATTAAGCCTAATAGAACAATCTAGTTTTTGTAGTAAAATCAAGTTGAAGAAACCCTAGCAATAATTGACAAGAAGGTCATGGAGACGTCTTATAATTGTAACTTCAACTTTGATTAATTAAAGAACTTCTCTTTTATGTCTTTCATTGGATTATATATCAAAACCTCTCTTGTAGAGTCATTTGGATTAGAACATCATCTAATCTCTCTTAAAGCTTTATTAAAAAATCTCATTAAGCTATTTAGATTAGAACGAGACATAATCACGTTTTGATTAGAGTGTAAGGTAATCATATTAGTTTGGTCCGGTACTAAAATGATATATAATATTTTCTACTCTATCAATTCTGCTTCCTCTATGTTGCTCTATCAAGGATGGCCTGTGACTTAGATCGAGATTGAATCTTCTAATTTGTATTCAAAACTTAGAATATGCAGTGTTAACATAATTAATGAGAGCTGGATATATCATATAATAAAACTGGAACAATAATTTTAGCCTGCCTAAAAGAATTTGTATTTATAGTTTTAATATTAATTTTAATTAAGCACATCCTTGAAATAGGAAGATAACCAAATAAATTGCCAGACTTGTGGAGGTTATTTTAAAAGATTCAATGAGCGCTAAATTATATAATAATAAGGCCATATAGGGTTGGCAAAAGTCTAGGTCAGGTCTGGGCTTGGGGCTGGTTTGGATCAGCCCGCATGACACATATAGCTGCCCGGACCCGGATCGTGCCCGAATTTTTTGGGGCATGGGTTTTTTTATCCAAGTTTTCTCTACCCGCATAAATTGAATTAAAAGGGGAAAAATCATGTAATAAATTGTTACAACATCTTAATTATTTCAATCTACTTTGTAAATTTTAGGTAAATAACAAATAAAGATTATTTCAATCTACTATGTAACAAAATTAACTTAAAAGCAACCTAAATGCTAAAATTAGCTCCTATTAATAAAAAATTATCATAGAAATTACATAATTATGAATATTATGCAACAAATTAACTTAAAGCAACTAGTTGCTCCCCAAAATTCATCACTGGCATCAGTCTGCAGAATGCGTTGTCCTGTTGTGGGAATCTTTAAAGGTAAAGGTGTTTGAGACATTTCCTTTAGACTTTTGACTACATTAGTCTGCTTAATTCCCTAAAGTGGGGCAGTCTTTTTTAACATCTTTGACAACTGGCTTGTGTGTATTGTGACACGAGGGAGAAAGTGTTGAAGATAATTTACTATCCCGAGAAATTACTGTAGCTGCTTTTTAGAAAGGCGCTCATCAGGAAAATGGAGTAATTCTTGGGTAATATGTAGTCCAGGATGATAATATCCGTCTTTAAGAGTCATTCCAAGGAATTCAACAGAGTTATAGCCCATGGTGCTCTCCTTTTTAGAAAGCATGATTTCATTTGTTTCCAAAATATCGAGGAATTGAGGAAGAAGTAGTTGGTGAGAATCATGATCTTTTGAAAATAAAAGGATATCATCAATATAGATAAGAGCTTGATAGAGTATGGGGCCAAAGATTCTTATCATTGCCTTTTGAAAAGGTGAGTGAGCTACTTTGAGGCCGAAAGGCATAACTTTCCATTGGAAGTGTGCATTAGAAATGCAAAAAGCAGTTTTGTAGCGATCATTAGGATGGATTCCTAATTGCCAAAATCCTGCTTTGAGATCAAATTTTGAGAATACCTGAGTATCTTTGATATGCATGAACAAGGACTGATTTTTTGGCAGGGGAAACTTGTCATCCTTAAGAAAACAATTGAGAGGCTGATAATCAATAACAAGTCTCCTTTTCTTTCGAACTTTTTCAGACCTTTTTTCCACATAAAATGCTTGTAGGCTCAATGAGACCCTGTTGTAGAAGCTGAGAACATTCTTCCTTTGCTAACACCAAATCTGTTGGCGTTATTCCAAGATGAGTAGCCTGTTAACATTTATGTTAACATAACGTTGATTTTGATGATAACAAACAAAATTAAGAATGATTAAGTTTTTGAAAGCTTAAATTATTTTTCATACATTTTAAATAAATCATTATTTTCACATTATAAAGGTTTTATATCTAATGGAAAAATAATTTTATGAAATTGGTTGTTTTTCAAGTTTATGGTTTAATTGAAAGAATTTTTGAAATATTTGAAATCAACAAGTATTGCTTGAAATTTTGGAGAAAGACTTATTTGAAACGTTTTATAGCATTTTGTGTCATATCATAATTTCAGAATGTTTTGGGATTCACAAAGTAATTTTTACAAATTCTTGGACTTAATTGTAAATTTTTATAACAGGAAGTAAAGTTTTGGGGTCAAATTAACATTTGTAGCAAGCGGCATTCGGTTATGCTAAACGGCAATCCGGAGGTGAAAAAATCTTTATTTAACCAAAGTGGTGAAGGATGTGAAAAGGTTCTGAGGCAATCCGGGCGGATTAGGATATCAAAATTTTAGTAACAATAAGGAATTCGGATACCATGGTAATCGGTTTGAGTAAAAAGTGAATAACATAGTTTTTAGCTCCAACTATAAAAACTCAAAGCCAATTCATTTTCAATAACTCAATCAAAGAGCACACAACATAGGTATATGGTTGGCAAATCAAAAACATTTGTTTTTGTTCTTCAATTTGATCTACTCTTAAAGAGAGTTTTTGTTGACATGGAGTTGTTTAATGAGTACATCAAAACCAATTAAAAGGTCTTTGTCTAGCAAATTCGAACCAATAATTTTGACCCAAAGGATATAATTTGGAAAGAATTGTATTCTTATTGGCTTTTTTGTAATTAGGCTAGTTTGAAACAATTGACCATTTGCAGCTTTGAAGTTTTCTTTATGGATTTCCCAACATTGGCTAGGAAGAATGGATGGATTGATCATTGATCATTGAAAAGCTCTTTATTTTGTATTAAAAAATCCAATGAAAACAGTTTGTGGTTTTTAGGGAATAGGCTTTTTGAACTTTCCTATTATAATTTGAATCTTGATAGATGGAATTGGAGTAGCAAGTTGAAGCTGTTGAACTATTTGTATCACAAAAATGTGTTCATTGTCTGAATTATTTGATCCTTTTGCAAGGACGGATATAATTTGGAAAGAATTTGTTCATCATAATCTTCTTGTTAGTTTGAAACAATTGACCATTTGCAGCTTTGAAGTTTTCTTTATGGATTTCCCAACATTGGCTAGGAAGAATGGATGGATTGATCATTGATCATTGAGCTCCTGTATTAAAAAATCCAATAACAGGAATAGGCTTTTAATATTATAGACTTTTGGAGATGTTAGTAGCAAGTTGAAGCTGTTGAACTATTTGTATCACAAAAATGTGTTCATTGTCTGAATTATTTGATCCTTTTGCAAGGACAACAGCAGATGGACGATTAGGATAATGTTTGGAAAAATGACCCTTTTTCTTGCAAATGAAGCATCGACTTCCTTTTGAGTGTAGAGACTTAGTAGAATCTTTTTTCTTAAAGAAATGATATGATTTGGCTTTTTTGAAGGAAGATCATTTCTTTTTGTGGGAAAAAGAAGCCTATCGGAAATGATATTTCTTTTTTGTAGGGCATTCAGAATCTTTTTGGTCTTTGCATTTGATGGTGAGATAAGGTTTTTTGCAGGCTTGTTTGAAGGGCTGTTTATCTTTGATAAGATCTCTCAAAAATTCCTTCTGCTCACAAAGTTTATTGAGACAACTAATAGCCATCTAATATATTTTTCCAAGAGAAAGATTTGCCACATCTAAATGGTGGAGATGAAGCTATCGTTGAAGCTCTGGTTGAAGTTCTTTAGGAAGTGATGCTACAAAAACAGGCTTTAGTGTAGGATCATTAAAGCCATTGAGCTTATAATACAAGATGGTCATTCTCTTGTAATGATAATCAAGATTTTTGCTTTCTAAAGAACAACACTTCATCTGATGAAATTCTCAGCGAGTAGTTTCTTGGGCTGCAGCTGGTTCCCCAAGAAATTGTTCATAAATGACTGTAAGAGCAATTGAAACTTCTGCAACTTGCACGAACTGTGGCTGCCTATATTGGCTGAGACTTTCAAACCATTCTCTTAATGATTCGGTGAATCTTGACCTAAATTTCCGGAGGACTGTTTGAGAATCAGATCTGATCATTTGGACATCAATTTGATGATATTCCCAAAGTCAAATGGCAAGCCCGATTCCAAGAATTTGTAGCATGATGGTTTCCAAAGTCAAATGGCAAACAAGAATTTGTAAATTTAGAAGCATCATTAGGAGAAGAAGATGCTATGGGGGCTGCTGTTGTGGGAGCACTTTCTTCTTCTGCTTTCTCAATGATTGGAGGATTAGTAGGGGGCAGAAGTATATGGTTTGTTGGAACCTGTGGATAGTTCAACCATAAGTAGTCCAAAGATGTTTGCTAAATTTGTATCAGTATTAGAGGATTAATCCATAATTTCTATTTCAGCTTCTGATGAAGAAGAATCTGAGCCTAAAGAGAAATCATCGGTTGGTTTGATCTTCTATGATGAAAATTGGTGTAAGCGTGCTTTATCCTCGGGGATAGACTGTGGTTCTGGTTCTGGAGTAGCTTTGGATGGTTCTTGGAAAGCTGATATGTCTGCTGTTGTTTTTGGGTATAAAGGTGATGCTGGTTGTTGAGCAGTAGGCTGATGGGATGAAGATGAGGGTATATGTGGTTTATTAGGTTTAGACTTGGGTTGTGAAAGAGGTTCTCTGAACAACGTATGTATCATTCCAAAGAATATGAAATAATCCATTGGTTGTTGAAAAGGTGTATAGAAAGATTGGTATGTACTGAAAGAGGGAGTATACAGAGGTATTAAGGGGGATCTTGTAAACAAGGAAGGTTGTTATTTTTCAGCATCAATCCCAGCTAACTCAGTTTTAAGCTTTCGGATTTCTACCTCTTTTTTATCAAACTTAGGACCCCAATATCTATTCTTGATCATAAGCCGAAGCTTAGAATCAAGTTAAGAGATTCTAGTCTGCAGATTGAGGTATATTTGGTCCAGTTAAGCAGCAATGCTATCTACCTTTCGGTCAAGATTCAGTAAGGCCATGCTTTAGGCTCTGGCGTTTTGTGTTTGCCAGTTAAGAACTGCCTCAAATGGTCTTAGATCTTTAATTTGACCACTAGGAATGACGGGAGATTGTACAAAAGGTCTGGTAACAACCTTTGTCTGATTATCCGTCTATTTTTCCAAAGGAGGAAAATGATCATTATAAGAGGAAAACATCATACATGACCGATGTATGAGTAAAGAAGCTTTTGAGTCAGGTTCATCTGGGGAAAGGTAAGAATCTAGTTTGCATGTTGTTCTTCTGGTTGCTTTCTTCTTGCGGCGTTTATGCCTTCGAAGATTGTCATCCTCATCGTGTGTATCATCTTCCAAACACGGACAATTGGAATACACATATGAGAGCCAGGAGCATCCCAAAGAAAATGTCCATCGATCTTATCAGGGTAAATTGGATACCCAGAAGCAGAAAAGCTATGAATGGGTGGATCTTCTTATGCCGTCGAAACAACAGTAATCATGGAAGAATAAGAAAAGGATATTCTGGGAGGTTGCTATAAAGGAGGCTAAAAAGTCATACTGATAGTGCCGTCAGATCTTTTTTCAAACAAAGCCTTTGAGGTTTGGACAGGTTCAGAATTTTGATGGAACTTTTCATAGTTGGACAACTACTCCATGGGCATGATTTTGAGAAGTTCATCTTTCTGGATCTGTTTGGGTATTTGGACTATGGTTGGGATATCTTCTAAATCTGCAAGGATCATTAAGGTATCAGAAGATGTTTGAGCTGTAGATAAGTCCAAAGCATGGTTTTGCTGTCTATACACTAGTTGATGGTGTAAAGTTGCCATTTTTGAGGTTACAGTTTGTTCAGCTCCTTAAAGCTAAATCTGGACTTTCAAGGTTATTGGGAGATTTGGATCTGATAAGGAAAGGTTAAACTTTGGGTAAAAAGTGAGGAGAACACTATCAGCATGGAGAGTAGTGAGAACTGTACCAATTACAGCATGTTGGTACTTTTTGAATCAAGTATCTAGTAAGGCCACTCTGGTTGTAATAGGTAGCCCTTTCTGACCATGAAGAGTCAGAATAAGGCGGACTCCTCCAAGATGTAGGTGAGTGACTAGATCAATGGGAATTTCAAGAGTAACATATTGTTCAGACTGAGTTGCTTGAAAAGCACATTGATCTAGTCTCGAGGACTGGTGTACTCTTTTGGGGCTGGTCGTTTTGTAGAAATAAGGGTACAGATGCTGCGAGTAAATGAGTTTTCTTGTTTGTATAACTGGTACAGGCTTACAAGAGGAAGAGAGGATTGATTAATTTGGGCATTATCTGGGATATAAGAGTATTCAACTAGATTTTCTATTTTAGAAGCTGCATGCTTAGTACAAGATTTTGCTAGGGAGAGAGTGGACGAAATAAAAATAGTAGATAAATTTGTAGAGTTTGAAGAAGAAGCCATGATCTGAGAGACTTTCTCTAAATCTTAAGAAGGACAGTAACAAATCACAATTACCACCTCTGGCAAGAAAAGATTGGCTTTGATACCATTAAAATTTCAAGTAATCCTTTGCACATTCATGTAGGCCCAATTACAAAGTTAGAGCAAAAAAGATGCAAGCTGCTTTAAATTGATTAATTGAGAAAATATGTATTAAAAATGCAATTCAAGATGTAAGACATCATGAGTTGGGCTTGGAGAGAAGATAAGGCACTGTAAGCATTCTTTAAGCTATTTGGCAACCAAATACATAATTTGGATTAAATGCAGAAAGGGCAAATTTGGAATAAAACTTGTATTGATTGAGCAAGAAGTAATATTCAAGCTATATACTGTTCGAAAGATAAGTAAATTAAATTTCCAATGCAATTTACAGAGCCAGATTTGGAGTTCTCTTGAAGGAGTTATGACCAATTTATTACAGCTTGTTTAGATTTGGGAATTCTAACGGCTCTTTTGTTTATTCAACTTCATTTATTTGTTTTGTTTCAAATTTGTCAATGTGTTAGGTAAGTCTACCATTAATGATGGTGGGTTAATATTAAGTTTGTCAATGATAGTATTAATTATGGTAGGCTAGTATTAAGTTTGTCAATAATTAGCATTAATAATGGTGGGTTGGTGAAGAATTTTGAAGCATCCTTTGACAAACCTATACTTGGAGGGTTGTTCTAATGTTTCCATTTGTATTTTTAGGATCTTGGGCTTTCATTAGCTTATTTAAACTCAGCAACCTTGCTATGTAAGAATTAGATATTAATGTTATTTGAATTTGAAAGATCATTCTTTCTTCAGTTCTTCTGAGAATTAGTGAACTTATCAAGAATTTACATTCTTGTGGTGTTCTAAAATAGACTTATCACTCACCTTCTATATAGCTCTGGTTCATGTTTTCTTGTGGGGTTTCAATTAAAAGATCTTAGTAACACCTCTTTTGTATTTGGGATAAAGATACATTAGGATTGCCGTCGGGGTATTCTTGGATTATCACAAAAGTGCTATGTCAAAACGGTTCTTAAGAAATATAGCATGCAAGATTATAAATCAAGTGATACCCCTGTGGCTAAGGGAGACAGGTTTAATCTTGATCAATGCCCTAAGAATGATTTTGAGAAAAAAGAAATGGAGAAGATTCCTTATGCATCAACAATAGGAAGTCTGATGTATGCTTAGGTTTGTACGCGATCGGATATCATGTATATTGTTGGGATGTTAGGCAGATGTTTAAGTAATCCAGGGGTAGACTATTGAAAAGCAGCCAACAGGGTTTTACGGACAGAGAACAAAAGACTATATATCATATATCAGAGGTCAGATCAGCTTAAGTCATTAGGTATATTGACTCTAATTTTGTTAGATGCTAAGATAGTATGAACTCCAATTTGGGTTACATCTATCTGCTAGTTGGAGGTATAAAGAATGCTAAACAATCTCTTATAGCCTCTTCTATGACGGCAATAGAGTTCATAGCATGTTATTAGGCATCCAATCATGGAATATGATTGAAGAATTTTGTCATTAGGTATATTGACTCGAATTTTGTTAGATGCTAAGATAGTATGAACTCCACTTTGGGTTACATCTATCTGCTAGTTGGAGGTATAAAGAATGCTAAACAATCTCTTATAGCCTCTTCTATGACGGCAATAGAGTTCATAGCATGTTATTAGGCATCCAATCATGGAATATGATTGAAGAATTTTGTCACGGACCTGCGTATAGTAGATAGTGTTGATAGACCACTTAATTATTTTATGATAATAAATCAAAAATACTATATCTAATAACAAAATGAGCTTGATGAAGTCAAAATATATAGACATCAAGTACCTAGTTGTTAAAGAAAGATTTCAGATAACAAACCAACGCAGAGGTGGTATCATAGTAATTTTAGATAACATTATTTGAACTCCTAGAAGAAGATTTCAAAATATAGAAACAACTCCTTCGACTTCAGCTCCTTCTTCCTCTCATAACTCTCTGTCTTCTACTCTTTCTTTACCAAAAAACTGTCAAAAACACGTTGCCTCAAAAATAGAAAATCTAGTTGAATATTCCTATATCCCTGAGTCAGCTTAGATAAATGAGTCCAAATTCCCAGTCATGAGTCCCTACAGTCTCTACAAACAAAATACTTCCTTCATCAGAAGTATCCGTACCCTGATTTCCACTAGAAGACCACTCCCAAAAGAGTATATCCAGTCATCTCGATTAGATTAGTGTGCCCTCCAAGTCTCTCAAAATGAACAATATGTCACTTTGGAGGTTCCTTCTGATCTCGTAACCTCTTGGAAACGAGAAGCATATACACATCTTCATCTTGGCAGAGTAAGATTAATCCTCACACTCCATGGCAGAAAAGGCTTGCCTGTCACAGCCAGAATTGCTCTTCTGAACACAAGGTTCAAATAGTATCAACACGCTGTTATTGGAACCATCCTGATAACACTCCATGCTGGTAGTGTTTTGTTGACTTTCTATTCGAATTTCAACATGTCTCTAGAGGATCCCAACCAGCCAACAACCTTGAAAGTTCAAGTTCAGCTCTAGGGAGCAGAGCAAACACCCACTTCTAAAATCGCAACCCTCCATCATCAAATAGTGTATAAATTATAGAATCATGCACTGGACCTTCCTACAGCCCAAACCACATGAGATGCCCTGATGATTCTTGCTGATACAGACACCATTCCAACCATAATCCAAATTCCCAAACAAATCCAGAAGCAAGATTTGCTCAAGCTCATGTCTCTTGAATGGCTAACCAATTATGAGCACTTCTACCAAAGTTCTGAACCAGTTCAAACCACACAAGCCACTCTTGAAAGACGAAATGATGGATAGGTCAAACTGTCTTTTCAAAAACCTTAGACTACCCAAGTTTCAGAAGCTCCAAGGCTTTCCTACACTGCAATGATCATTGCGGTCCAAACTGGTCAAGAAAAGAAACTCCCAATCCATGGTTTTTCGTCAGATAAATATCCTGTCTATCTTAACAAACTCAATGGTCATTTCCTATGGGTTGTTTCTGAAGCCCATAGTGCAATCCAGATTGTCCTTGTTTGGATGATACAGATGTTGATGATGAAATTGAAATTATTCCACCACAACCTCCACCAGATCTAAAACCTCCCAAAATAAGATCATGCTTAATGTTCTCAAGCCAATCTTATAATGAATCATTTCCTCCTCTTGAAAAACAAACTGACCTACAAACCAAAGTTGTGTCCAAACCATTTGTCCAATCTCCTGTCACACCCTTTGGACAAATTGAAGAACCAAAACAGTATAAAAATGTTTTGAACTGGCAAACAAAAAATGCCAGTGTCCAGAATCAAACACTTCACCAGTTGGGGAAAAAGATTGATCGTGTTGCCAATCAAGTCTCATAGACTGAAACAAAAGTTGATTCTATCAGCAATCGTCTTGATTAGATTTACATAAATCTGCAGGAAAGAATCTCTGAACTAGACACAGATCTCAGAAGAATGATTAACAATCACATCTGGGGTCCAGAATTTAACAGAAAAGAAGCAGAGATCAGAAAACTCAAGACTGAGTTAGCCAGAATTGATTTACCAACAGCAGCCCCTAAACCTCCAAAAAAAGACAAACAACCAGCTGAACAATACCATTACCAAGGTATTTAAACCCAAGTCTCATCTTCAGAATCTGAATTGGAAACTTATTCTGAATCCAATCCCTCCGAGTCAGAACCATCTTTATCCTCTTCATCATCCTCCACAGACTTCAATCATACCTCTTTAGATTCAGAGTCAGAATATGCTGACATCTTTGGCATACTTATGGCATCCAAAATTGAAGAAACAGAACCTGCTCAATCATCACAAACAGAACCAATCTTTGAAGTGCCCTCTGATATTGAAGAAGATCAAGATGAATCTTCAAACAGGCTTGTTTCACATGTTCTACCAATTCCTCCACCAGCCTCAAATGGTTCAACAAAACCATCATCAGCTTCCTGGTTTACATTTGATGACATCCCTCGTCACAAATGGCTTGCCAGATATTAAGAATTTGATGCATGGGTTGATCTCCAAATGACAAAGCCAAATACTACGCCAGAATCAGTTCTCAGAGAATTCATGACCTGTACAACGGGTTCCTTGAGAGACTGATTAGAAAGCTTGGGAGAATACAAAGAAATGTGACAAAGAAATGAGCTCTCTCTATCATTTATGAGCAATTTATTGGTGACAAAACTGCATCCATTAAAGCAGCAAGAAAATAATATCACCAAATAAAATGTTGTTCTCTCAAACAACATCTGTTAGAAGCCCATTACAAAAGAATGAGTCTGCTATTCTACAAATTAGGTGGATTCAATGATCCATCCCTCAAACATGTTTTCATAGCCTCTCTTCCCTCTGAGTTACAACCTGAGCTACAGAGATAAATCACAGTCTCTACTCTCGACATAGCCAACATCTCTCTTGGAAAGATTTTCCAAATGGCCATATCTGGTTTAGACAAACTCTGTGAACAAAAAGAATTCTTCAAAGATCTCATTGAAAACAAACAGCCATTTTCCTCAGCTTATAAAAAACTCTATCTCAAGATTGAGTGCAAAGATGACAAGAAGTGTGCTTGTCCAACCAAAACGAAAAAGCATTTCTAGGAACACTTCCACAAAAAATCCAAAAAACCTTTCCGATACTTCAGAAAGAAAGACCCTTCCCAGAATCAAAAAAAGAAATCTAACTATTGTTTCATTTATAAGAAACATAGTCACTTTGCTCGAAATTGCCCTCAAAAGTCTGCAAAAGCTGTTAGACTTATCCAACATCTCCAGCATTCCTCAATGCTTTCTGAAAATGAAGATGTTGAGTCAAATTTCTCAGAACAGTCAGAACAAGATGATCAGACTGCTTTTATTATCGCAGAGTCATCTGACTCTGATGATATTTCTGTCATTTCTGCAGTTCAAAGTGTTAACCAAGTCTCCACCATACGTAAACCTTCGCTTAAAGTGTCCGTCCTTCCCTCAAAGTTTCATAAGCCTATTCACGTTATCGGATTTATTGATACTGGATCAGACACCAGTATGATTGATCCCTCTATTTTTCCTCCAGAATGTTAGGAAAATCATTCAAAGATGTTCAGAGCAATCAATGGTGAAATTTTTGAAACCACTTTGATTACCAAAAAACCCATTGGTATTCAGTTCTTTCCGAATTGCATTATTTGGAAAAAGATTGTAGACTCTCATCTTTCAGACAAAGATTTGCTTATAGGTTTTGACATTCTCTAATTAGTTAAAAACCTATTAATCACCAACTCTGGAATTCGCTACAAACAAATGTTTTTGTCCTATACAGATACTCTACGTCTGTATACATTGTTTGAAACACCTTCTCCATACGCAAAAATTTTCCAAAAACTCATACAGTTCTATCCAGAAAGTCATTCACAATTTCACCATCCCTCACCTCTCTGGAAGAATGAACAGTTCTTCATCCACTTTCCTTTCAAACTCAATGAAGACATAAACCCAACAAAAGCATCTCATCCAGGTATGTCTGCAACTGACCTTACACTTGCTAAGTAAGAATGTTCACAATTGCTTCAGCAAGGTTTTATTGAACCTACTGATTCAGATTAGTCCTCTCAAGCCTTTTATATTGAAAAAAGGTCTTAATTAGTTCGTTGTAAGAAAAGGTTAGTTATTGATTACCAGCCATTAAACTCATTTCTTAAAGATGATAAGTTTTCCCTTCCAAAAATATAGTCGCTATTTGTCCATCTTCAAGGGGCTTGTATCTTCCCTAAATTTGATTTAAAAGCTGGTTTCTGGCACCTTGGTATCTCACCAATTGACCGTCCCAAAACAGCTTTCTGTATCCCTGATGCTCATTATCAGTGGACTGTCATGCCTTTTGGTCTTAAAGTTGCTCCTTCATTATTTCAAAAAGCCATGACCAAAATCTTCAATCCTATCCTCCATCATGCCCTGGTCTACAACGATGATATTTTACTTTTCTCATCTAATCATAATAGCCACCAGACACTCCTTTTGGATTTATATCACATTATCCAGACACATGGAATCATGCTTTCAGAAAAGGAAAGCAATATCGCAAAAGAATCAATTGACTTTCTTGGCATGATAATTAAAGACGGCCACTATCAATCTGGTCCACACATTGCAACTGAATTATTAAAGTTTCCTTATGCCAATCACAACAAAAAGCAAATACAACAATTCCTCGGGATTGTTAATTATATTCGAGATTTCATTCCTAAAGTTGCAATCTACACAAGTAAGCTATCACGCATGCTCAAAAAACAGTGCCAACCATGGGGTCCAGATTAGATAGAAGCCGTCAAACAGTTAAAGGTGATAGCCCAGTCACCTCCTCCACTCAGAATTCCTATAACTGGACAACAAATTCTTCAGACTAATGCCAGTGATGATTACTGGAGTGCCATTCTCCTTGAAAGAATAGACAGCTCAGATCATTTTTGTGCACATGCAAGCGGACAATTCAAAGAGTCTGAAAAGAGCTATCATGTGATCTACAAAGAGATTTTGGCTGTAAAGTATGGAATTAAAAAATTTGAATTTCATCTTATCAGCCATCACTTCCTTATCAACATGGACAACTTATCCTTCTCAAGAATCATTGACTTCAAGAACAAATTGTTTCTGGACAAGCAATTGCTCAGCCTCAAAAACTGGTTCACTAAGTATGATTTCACTGTGCAACACATCAAAGATAAACAGAACCTTATCCCTGATTTCCTTACCCGTTCGTCTATAAATAAACCTTCTCTCATCTCCTCAATACAAACCATACCACTCATAACCATGTATCGTTCACTTCCTTTCAAAGCTTTTAACCAAAGATCATTTCCCATGAATATCCCTTTCCAGTCAGCTTATCAAATCCAGGATTTTGCAAAGAAATTCGTCTACAGGTATTTTTTCAACATCCAAAGCACCAAACCCAACCGTTTTCCTTCCCTTTGTTTGGAACACCTATTCCTCACAGGTCTTACCCTCTCCAACCTAACCATCTCAGAAAATGAATTATGGTATATGTGGGGTGTCACCACTCTCTATGCCACAAAGCTTGTCATCCCTGTCAAACCAGTACTCAACCACATCACAATCCCTGAGTTTACATCAGACCTTCTATGGACACTCCTAGAATGGTTCCCTCCACTCTCCTGATATTGTAAACAACTGAAAAATCTATGTACTTTTCACGGATTAGACAGAATCCCAAAACAAGAAGCCAATATGTTCACTACAGTCTTCATCGTCCATAGTCCTTATTTCCAGCACCCAGAAACCAAAGACTATTGGACACAGGATATGACTTACGAATAAATAACTTACCCTCATCTATTCCCTCTCATACATGATACATTTGTTACATCCGCTCTAAAAGCCTACCTAATAAAAATCAACAATGTTCAACCTCCTGCCATCAACATTCACCACACATCTGTTGGTCCAGCTCACACCTTCGAAATAATTCCCAAAACTCAACCTTCTACTCCAGGTTCGAGTTCCAATCCTAAAAGAATCCTTGTTACCGAGCATCGTTCTGATTACACCAATGTTTTGTTCCAAGACGCTCAAGATCCGTATAAAGATTTCCAGTCACTCCTCCCATCACAATCTCAATACACTGTCACTGAGCTTGATCCTCCAAATCAACATAAGAGAAAATCTGCTACACCATCACGTGATCTTCCTGAAGCATCTTCTTCACAATACCCATCGTTCTCAATACAACCTGAAGATTTCCCATAGCCAGTTCTTCTACCATCACCAAAAAGTCCTTGGCTATGTGTTCCAGGATGTTCTCATCCAGATCTTGATCCAAATGACACAGACTCCTCTGAAGACACTATCTCTCTTTAAGTTTTGTCATGTTGTAATAATTAAGATGCTTTAACTTTACTAAAGTGTGCTTTTCAGAAAAGTATGTTTTATGCTTTTGCTTTCACTTTTTCAAAGTTTGGCGTGATATGCTTTAATAATTATGTTTACTTTCTTTTGTAAAAGATAAGGGTCCCACCTTATCAGTGTGTCTTTCGGCCTCTATATAAAGGCCTCCCCCCTTATGTAAAATTAAGAGTTAATCAGAAGCTAATCGAAGTTGAAATAAGTTTTTCATATCTTTATGATGTCTCTTTACATCTTCTCTTTTTTCTAGGAATCAAAGAAGTTATTTGAATTAATAAAGATACGTTCACCTCTATTTTCTATACTGAGTATGCTCTGCACTTGCCTTGGTTCCAAGGATCCTGTGCACCAAAATAGTCATGATTTATCATCCAAAACCGATTTTATAAAAAGAAATTATTTTCTCACAACATTCACCCTCTTTGAAGGTCTTGCATGACCATGTTTTCGGGTAGTATCGTGAAAATTATTTTCAAATATGAATTTCGGATTTGGTATTTGATGAATAAGTGTATATCGGTTGGAATACCTGAGAGTGCAGACTACTAGTCCAAAGCATGCTCTTGTAGCATGATCTCTTTGGTTTAACAATGCCACGTACAACTACATTCCATGATTATGAATCAACTTTCTAAGATATTGCCATCCGAGATGTTTCTTGAGTGTACTACTCGTATGGGTGTCGTGCCACTAAAGGATATTTAGTTTTAGTAGAAGTTTGTGATTTTAAATGCTCTTCAAATATAGAATTTTTTTTTCAGTTATTTCAGTTTATGGATATTTAAGGTTATTTTCTACAGAAATAAAGTTTCAGTTTATTCACACTCTGATTTTAGAAGGGCTTGATCTCATTAGGGTTTAATGTGGACTAGTTAGAAGTAGGCATGTTAAGTTAACATTGCATGAAATTTTCATATTATATATCTACATCATGATCAATGTCATTCAATTGTATTGGCATAGTGACCATTGATGGGTCGAGTTTGTAACGAAGGCTGCTCTGATCCTATATTGATGTTATTGATAGACTAGATTGATTATAGATACATTTTTGTAATGACAACAAATTTGAGCTCATCTGGTTACTTTTGGAAAGTATAATTATAAGGTTACAAATATAACTGAAGTGAGAAATTGTTGGATTTTTAATCCAACATTATTGGATCATTAATCCAATGTTGCGCTTATATGTGAATAATTTTTTGTTGCAGTGGACTATCATAAAAGGTTAAGCATAATTAAAAATGTTCTTTTAAAGCTTTTGGTAATATGGGCTTTAATGTATCTAATAGGTTGTGGGCCTTTAAAATATATCTAAGGGTAATTTCTATTTCTATGATGGGTTGAAATAGGAATACCAAAAGATAATAGGAAAGGTTGTCTAATGTCATATCATCAGAGAGAGAGTTCATAAAAGCTTAAAGAATTCTCTAAGGGTTTAGGTATGCTTCCATATATTTTGTTAATGATTCTTGGAAATACAGCATAAGTGCTCCTGAATTATAGATGATGGTTTTCACCAAAGGATTTTATTATTCGAATATGTTTACAAAACTTTACTATTTTTATTTTACTATAAGTGATTATTAGAGATACCCAATGGGTTGAGCCGTACAGGCCTAACTTGACCCATAAAACTAGGAGGTACAATTTTCTCACTTAACTATAATAAAATCTATTTTAAGCTAACAAGTCCTGTAAGTTGTTAATAATAATAATAATAATAATATAAAATATTTAATTAATGATGACATAAGCAATGACATAAGAAATGATAACATAAGCAATAACATAAGAAATGATGACATAAGTAATGACATAAGTAATGATGACATAAGTCATGATATAAGAAAAGTATGTAGAGAAAGATAAGAATTCTATAATTTAGTAAGGTACTTATGAAGGTTAATCTCAACCATTGTATAATATAGAAAGATAAGAATTCTATAAGTGATGATGCAAAATCCTAGCCATCCATTAGCCTTAAAAAATCCTATAAACAACCCAACCCCCTTTCATTTTGAATGCAATCTAGAAATTTCATTCCCTTCTATTTGAAGTCATAATAACAAGAGTAAAGAAATCCTTAACTTAGAAAGGTCTAGAGAAGTCAAGATCAAGAGGTAAGTAACACTTCAGCGGTAATGTTGGGACAAAATTATTTTTATACTCAACTTCAGTTTTAACCATTCCTTTATGTTGTGATGCCTATTATGGTGTGATTAATTATAATCTAAATTCTTATATGGGTGGCTATGCCACCTAATTTATGATACTTAATTACGTTATAGTCGGCTCTGTCGCCTAATCTATGATACTTAGTAACGTTATGGTTGGCTCTGCCGCCTAAGCTATGATACTAAGTTATGTTATGGTCGGTTCTGCTGCCTAATCTATGATACTCAGTTATGTTATGGTCGGCTCTGCCACTTAATCTGTGATACTTGTACTTAATTATGCTATGGTCGCCTCAGCTATATCGTTTGTATTAAATAATCTTGTTCTTAAATAGTGTTGTGTGTTTATTTTGTAATGCATCTAGGAACTTCAAATGTTATGACATAAGTTGCATTGGATAAATGCATATCATGGATTACATTATGAAGAAGATGTTTTAGAAAATTAATTTATAAAAAATAGGTGGTTGTACTACTAGGTGACAAAATTTCTAAGGAGGGTAAGCCTTGAACATTAAGTAAAAGGATTTCTTTTGGGGACGGCGATACGTAACACCCAAAAGATCAACTAATGAGACCCAATGGCATATTGTTTAAAGAGTAAAAGTGCCAACCTTGTAGTGCAACATACCTAGGGTCCAAATGAAGTTGTTTTGTATTTTCTCAGTTTCTTTTAAAAGCTTAATATTATCAAGTAGGGCAAGTTGGTACCGAGTCCTAACCAAGACGAAGTGTATATGGGCATAACTGACCTTGAGATTTTATAATGGGCTCAGCTTTATTTCAATCAAAAAATAAATATCTTAGCTTTATGTAATAATCAAGTTTTGATATAAACCATGGAATCTCTGTATGGCTTTTACTTTATGTAAGAAAGTTTTGTATTTATAGTCATCATGTTTTAAACATTTTTAAATAAATATTTTAGTGCAGTGTTACACAAACAAAGGCCAATGCATGCTCGTACTTGTGCCATGCCGTGCTCACCATTTGCTTCGTAACTTGCCCTGCTATGCCTAATTTTTTTTTTTTTTGCGAAGGCCTAAGCTTAAGAAAAAAAGTATGATAAGCTTTTTTTAAAAAAATTTTAAGTGGGTATGCCATGCTGTTAGCATATACTTTTCAAGTCTATGTACTTTTTTAGGTTCTTGAGTCTATACTAATTACTAAGTTAGACCTTAGAGTATTAGAATTCTTTTCTAATACTTAACAACAACAATAAAAAAAGCAACAAAAATAATAAATTTTTCTTGAAGTTTAACGTAATATAAATATATTAAAATCATGACATCAATTATTCATTTGATAAATTAAAAGTATAAATCAATTAAAGTACTTTTAATATATAAACTATATTAAAAAATTCAATTTCAAGTTATTTAGAAAATCATAAAATTTTAAATTTACTTTCATCAAAAAGTAAAACATGCCTATTGCAGGCCGTTTCACGTGCGGTGCTTTAACACATCTGTAATTGTGCTGTGCTTTTAAGGCTTGTGTGCCTTAAATTCTAAGTCCATCCCAACCCGTGTGCGTGCTGAGTCATGCCATGCCATGTGCTCCACTGAAACGTGCTAGCCATGAGATGTTGTACAAATACGTGTTGTACGCATTTCGTGCCACGTGACACCCGGCTCATTGGCCATATGACTTGACTAATATTTTCTTTTGATATCTATTTGTAAATAATAAATCACTTATTTTTCTTTGTTTATATTATTTATAGTGGTCTAAAAAAGTCAAATCTCGCAAAACTTGAATTTGTGGCACTTGATATCTTTGGCGATAGATGTTGAAATTGAACTTGAAGCAATAAGTCTTGAAGATATTAGTCAAGACTATTAAAGAAAACAACCCAAGACCTTGCTGAGAAGCTTATTTTTCTTTGCCACTATCTTCATGAATAGTCAAAATTGAGTATTTTATGGTAAATAACCATTTGTGCTTTGGGATTATCTTAATGGAAGATTTAATCACGAAAAAATTTATCATACTTCCAAAAGCTCGTTATGACTAGATGCACTTATGATTGCAAAATTTGAAATCTATCAATCAATATAATTATGTATTATTCAAATTGTTTCTCTATTCAAAATTGTGTAGAGTAGAAACTATTAATGCAGCAATATCGAGAGCGAAGAATTAGACAGTATCCTGAATTAATCTAATGCCTTTTAATGGCTAAAAAAAATCTATTAATTTTATATGACTGGATCTGTACCTCTCCTTGAAGCGAATGATACTTCAGCCAATAATCATAATGCTAATCGAGATCGTGATGACAAAAATAATCAAGGCCGTGTGATTATAACTAGAGAAATCAATCAAACTCTTTAAAATAAATTAAAAATAAAGACAAGCAAGTGAAAAAAAAGTTCAACAAAAGAAGTCTTTAAAGGATCATGAAAATGTTTACTTAAGATGTGGTTGAAAGGACATTGGTATCGTGTTTCTCGTACATTAAAACGGCCTTGATTAGTTAATTGAGACAAATTTCATTGATCATGAAAATCTTATTAATATAACTCATTTGGATGTTTCAGATTTTTTTTTAAGATACAAATGGTAAAATTGACCATTTGATTGATGACTGACATATGAGGATTGAATAACAATGCCATACTTTAAAGTGTTTTTTTTTTTATTTACGTGTTTAAGATTTTAAACACAGTAGTGTGTTTAAATTTTTGTGTGTTTGTTTATAGTTATGGTGTGTATAAATTTACGCTGCAAGGTTGTTTTTATTTAGAGTATTTTGCGAGGGTTTGATGTGTAATTTTTAATTTCCCTAATAATACATTTTTTGTCATATTTTCTTTATACTACTTGAATATGCTTTATATTCAATTGATTTATTTTATATCTATGTGTGCAGATAAACAATGAATTCGAGCAATCACTTTGATGAATAATAAACAATGCACACAATTCTACAAAATAAAAAAAAATATTTCCTTAATTTATTGTCCATACAATATCTAGTTTTATTAATCTAATTGAAGGCACCAGCAAAGCCAATGTTATGCTACCAAATGGTACAAAATTACCATTAGATGACGCTCTATGATGAGAATTAGCTTGTTAAAGCTCCATAAGATCCATTAAGCATTCATGGAGATCCAATGACAAAGGCAAGGACCAAGAAAATAAAGGAAGCATTAAATGGAATAAATGAGGACATCTCAAATTCATGCCTTGTCCAAGACATTGATATGCCTAAATTAAGAATTCAAGATAGTCAATATTTTATCAATATTATTCAAGCTTCTAAATTTGATTTGTAGTGACTTACATGAAGAAAAAATAAGTCCTTATCAAATAAGAAAGAGAAATCAAGCAAAATCTTATTTGCTAATCCACTCTTGAAACAAGATATTTTATTTTCTTTTTACTTTAGGCAAGATCTTTCAATTCCTTTAGGATTTTTTATTTTCTTTTTACTTTATGTTACATTTAGCAATATATAAGCCCATGTAACCTTATTGTGAATTTCATGTTAGAGTTTACAACAATAATGATGAGAACCATTAAGGGAATATCATTAAAGCTTCAATCGATCCTTTAAGCATTTATGGAGGCCCAATTACAGGAGCTAGAGTAAAAAAGATGCAAATTGTTTTAAATGGATTAATTGAGAAAATATGAACTGAAAATGCAATTAAAGATGCAAGACATGATGAATTGGGCTTGGAAAGAAACCAAAGTATTGTGGGCATTATTCAAATTGTTGGGCAGCCAAATGCAAAATTTGGATAAAATGTAGAAAGGGTAAATTTAGAATAAAACTGGTATTGATTGAGATAGAACTAATGTGCGAACTATATTTCATTGGACAGATAATTAAGTTAGCTTTCCAATGCAATTTACAGAGCTGGATTTGAAGTTCTCTTGAAGGTGTTATAACCAATTTATTACAGCTTGTTTAGGCTTGGGAATTCCAACCACTCCTTTGTTTATTCAACTTCATTTATTTGTTTTGTTTCAAGTTTGTCAATGTGTTAGGTAAGTCTACCATTAATGATGGTGGACTAGCATTAAGTTTGTTAATTACTAGCATTAACTTTGTCAATTACTAGCATTAATTATGGTAGGCTAGCATTAAGTTTGTCAATGACTAGCATTAATAATGGTGGGTTGGTGAAGACTTTTGAATCATCCTTTGATAAACCTATGCTTAGAGGTTTGGGTTGTTCCAATGATTCCATTTGTATCTTTAGGATCTTGGGTTTCTATTAGCCTATTTAAACTCAGCAACCTTGCCATGTAAGATAATTTACAGATGAATGTTATTTTGAATTTGAAAGATCATTCTTTCTTTGGTTCTTTTGAGAACTAGTGAACTTATCAAGAATTTACATTATTGTGGCGTTCCAAAATAGACTTATCATTCACCTTTTCATCTACATCTTGAGTATGGTGTTAATATCCTTCTCTATACATGTAGTTCATGTTTTCTTAAGTATTGGGTCAAGGTTTCTTAAGCATTACTTGAATCTATTTAGAACTTTCTTGAGAAATTGAAACTTCAAATTAAGTGTCGGTTTCAAAGTTTCATTGTGGGGTGCAAATTAAATAATGAGAGCTTTTCTCTTTGGTTCATCAAAGAACTTCGAGAACTTATCAGGATTTCATCTTGTGGTATTCTTTCTTGACTTATCGCTCACAATCTTCTCTTCTTTCTTGAGTGTGGCATCAACTTCAGATTTCTTATATCATTAGTTCTTATCTTTATAGATAAAGTGTGAAGATCTTCATTTTATGATTGTTTGCATTCGAACTAGAACGATCCTTACCAAAATAACCTTAGTGAGTATAGGGTCTCACTTATCTTTGTGAGATTCACATCAATCAATATCGGAGCATAGGTTCTAAATCAAGTTTGATCTATTCTGAATTTATTTAGTTTTTCTAATTCCGCATAATCTTGTTTCTTAATTTTTTTTTTAAATCCATAAACATATCTTCTTTAAATCAACTTTTCCCCAATCCTTCAAGTTATGCTCTTTCTCAATCAAAACTAAAAAAAGAGAGAGAAGAAAAAAACATAAAAAGAAAAAAGCAAACAAAAAGAAATTTCCAAAAGTTAATTGAATTTAAAGAGTAGCCAAAAAAAGCGTCAATCTTAATTGCATCAAGATTGATATTCTTCTTTCTCTTTCTTTGTTTGAGTTTTGATTTGTTGAGTTCGCATTGTTGCGCATGAATTTTTATTGAGTTCATTTAGTTCAATAAAGAACTAAAAGAGAAAATTAAAGAGTAGAAAAAGGCAAGAGAGTGTGAGCTTATAATAGGGTAAAAGCCATATTTGAGTAAACATGAGCCCAAGTGCTATCAATCTTGATTGAAAATAGGTGAAAGAGTGTTTGTGAGGTTTTTTGACTTTATTTTGTAGGTTATTAAATATATCCCAGGATAAAATCGGCCTTTTTTAAGTCTTTAGAATTGAAATTTGAACTCTTAATGTAGGTTTGATGAGATGAATGAGAGAATAGATAAAGTTGAATCTTGTTCACAAAAGTGATAGCCAACTAAAGCTCTTAATGTGCAATAAAGAGGGAGGAATCCATGTAGGTGTGCTGATGAAGATGACTATGGGGAAGACCTAGATGAAAAAGATCTTGCTTCTCATATTAATTTAAGCAAATTTAGGGGAGGGAATGAAAATAAAGAGTTTAGATATAGAGATAGAGTTGATAACAATTTGGGAAATATTAAGTAAAGATTCTATCTCTCTAAGGGAAGAACGATCATGAAGCTGATTTAGAATGAAAAAAAAGGTGGAATTGGTATTTGATTGCCATAACTATTCTCAATTAAAATGATGAAGTTGGTAGTTGTTGAATTCACCAATTATGCTATTCTGGTGGGATCAATTTATTTTGAATAGAAAACAAAATTGTGAAAAACCCATTCAACCTTGAGAAGAGATAAAGGCTATTATGAGGAAGAGATTTTTCCAAGTCATCTCTATAAGGACTTGTTTCAGAAGTTGCAAAGCCTTGAAGATTACCATAAAAATATGGAAATAGCCATGACTTGAGCCAATATGGAGGAAGACCAAGAAGTCACGTTAAGTTGGATGACATGGTGCAGAAGGCCATAAAAAGCAACAGTTGAGGTGGAAGGGTTCCATCAGAATTGGGCAAAATTTAAGGTCTTCATCAGCATAGAAATATAATTGGAGTAAAAATGATAAAAGGCATATATAGGCCATATTGCCAACCTACACAAATATAAAGCAAACCAAGGTAAATCTGATTCTTATCCTATTAGAAATAGAGATATCAAATGTTTTAAATGTTTGAGAACATACCATATTGCATCTTGTTGAAACAAAAGAGTGATGATTTTGAAGGTTGATGGGTATCAGAGCCAAACAACTACTCGCAGAGGTTCTATCATTAGTAATTTCAAATAATATTATTTGATCTCCTAGAAGAAGATTTCAAAAATATAAAAACAACAACTTTATCTTTAACTCTTTGTTCCTCTTCTTCATCTCACATCTCTCTGTCTTCTATTCTTTCTTTACCAAAAAATTATCAAAAGCATGTTGCCTCAATAATAAAAAATTTAGTTGAATATTCCTATATCTCTGAGTCTGCTCAAATCAATGAATCACAATTCCCTGTTATGAGTCCTTACAATCTCTATAAACAAAAAACCTCTTTCACTAGAAGTATCCGAACCCTTATGAACACCAGAAGACCTCTCCTCAAGGAATACATCCAGTCCTCATGATTAGATCAGTGTGCCCTCCAAGCCTCTCAAAGTGAACAATATGTCACTTTAGAGATTCCTCCTGATCTCGTAACCTTATGGAAACGAGAAGGATATACACATCTTCACCTTGGCAGAGTAAGACTAATCCTCACTCTCCGTGGCAGAAAATGCTTATAATGGGTAGTTGTTACACAAGATCTACAATAGTACAAGACTGTCCTTAGGGCCAGTAGCACGCAAGTTCTAGTTTCCAGCCAATATACACTTATCCATCAAATACCAAATCTGAAAATCATAAGCAAAACAGTTTTTCACGATATCACCCAAAAACATGGCACACACGGCCTTTAAAGAGGGTGAACACTGTGAGAAAACAATTTCTTTTTATAAAATCGATTTTGAAAGATAAAATCAGGACCTTTCTGGTGCACAGGATCCTTGGAACTAAGGCAAGTGCAGAGCATACTCAATATAGAAAATAGAGGTGAACGTATCTTTACTAATTCAAATAACTTCTTTGATTCCTATAAGAAAGAGAAGATTTAGAAGGACATAATATAGAGAAAACTTAATTTGATTTCAACTTCTATTCAGTTTTTTTTTACAAAGGAGAGAAGGCCGTTGTATAGAGGCGGGGGAGACAAACTGATAAAGTAGGACCCTTATCTTTTACAAAGCTAATTATTACAAAGCTAAAGAGTAAGATGAGACCCTTATCTTTTACAAAAGAAAGTAGACATAATTATTAAAGCATATCATGCCAAACTTTGAAAAAGTAAAAACAAAAGCATAAAACATACTTTTCTAAAAAGCATACTTTAGTAAAGCTAAAGCATCTTAATTATTACAATATGACAAAAACTTAAAGCGAGATAGTGTCTTCAGAGGAGTCTGTGTCATCTGGATCACGATCTGGATGAGAACATCCTGGAACACATGGGCAAGGGCAATTCTGACTTTTTGGTGATAGTGGAAGAATTGCTTGTGGGAAATTCTCAGGCTGTGTTGAAAATGGTGGGTATTGTGAAGAGGATGCTTCAGGAAGATCACGTGATGGTGTAGCAGCTTTTCTCTTGTGTGGACTTGGAGGTTCACGCTCAGTGACAGTGTATTGAGATTGTGATGGGAGAAGTGACTGAAAATCTTCATATGGATCCTAGGCATCTTAGAAGAGGACATTGGTATAATCAGGACGGTGTTCTGTAACAAGGATTCCTTGAGGAGAGGAATTGGAACCTGGAATACAGGTTTGAGTTTTGGGAATTATTTCGAGGGTGTGAGCTGGGCCGATAGATGTGTGATGAATATTACTGGGAGGAGGTTGAATATTGTTTATTTCCATGAGGTAGGCTTTTAGGACAGATATGACTATTGGGTCATGGTTGATTGGGAATGGATGGGGGTAAGTTCTCCATTCATAAGCCATATCCTGGGTCCAGTAATCTTTTGTTTCTAGATGTTGGAAGTAAGGCCTGTGGACAATGAAGACTGCAGTGAACATGTTGGCTTCTGGTTCTAGGATTCTATCTAATCCGTGAAAAGGTACATATATTTTTTAGTTGTTTACGCCACCAGGTGAGTGGCGACAACCATTCTAGGAGTGTCCATAGAAGGTCTGAAGCAAGCTCAGGGGTTGTGATGTGATTGAGAACTGGTTTAATAGGGAGGACGAGCTTTGTGGAATAGAGAGTGGTGAGACACCACATATACTACAGTTCATCTTCTGAGATGGTGAGATTGGTGAGGGTAAGACCTGTAAGAAATAGTTGTTCCAAACAGAAGGATGGAAAACGAACAGGTTTTCAGCTTTGAACATTGAAGAATACTTGTAGAGGAATTTCTTTGCAAAGTCTTGGATTTGATACACTGACTGGAAAGGGATATTCATAGCAAAGGATCTCTGGTTAAGAGCTTTGAAAGGAAGTGATCGATACATGGCTGTGACTGGTATGGTCTTTATGGAGGAGATGAGTGAGGGACGAGTGAGGAAATCAGGGATAAGGTTTTATTTACCTTTGATGTGTTGCACAGTGAAATCATACTTAGTGAACCAATTTTTGAGGCTGAGCAATTGCTTGTCAGGAAGCAATTTGTTCTTGAAGTCAAAGATTTTTGGAAAAGAGGAATTGTCCATGTTGATGAGGAACTTGTGGCTAATCAGATGGAACTCAAATTTTTTAATTCCATATTTCACTGCCAAGATTTCTTTGTAAATCATATGGTAGTTCTTTTCTGAATCTTTGAATTGGCCGCTTGCATGAGCACAATAATGGTCTAACTCGTCAATTCTTTCAATGAGAACAGCACTCCAATAATCATTGCTGGCATCAGTCTAGAGGATGCGCTGGCCATCAGTGCGAATTCTGAGTGGAGGAGGTGACTGGGCTATCACCTTTAGGTACTCGACAGCTTCTATCTATTCTGGATCCCATGGTTGACACAGTTTCTTGAGCATGCGTGAAAGCTTGCTGGTGTGGACCACTACTTTAGGAATAAAGTCACGGACATAATTAATGATGCCGAGAAACTGCTGTATTTACTTTTTACTGAGATATATGTCTGGGAACTTTAATAATTCTACCGCAATATGTGGACCAAGTTGATAGTGGCCATCTTTAATTACCATGCCAAGAAAGTCAATTGATTTTTTTGCGATGTTGCTTTTCTTTTTTGAAAGCATGATTCTATGTGTCTAGATAATGTGATAGAAATAAAAAAGAAGTGTCTGGTGGCTATCATGATCAGATGAGAAAAGTAAAATGTCATCGATGTAGACTAGGGCATGTTGGAGGATAAAATTGAAGATTTTGGTCATGGCTTTTTGAAATAATAAAGGAGCAACTTTAAGACCAACAGGCATGATAGTTCATTATTGATAATGAGCATCAGGGATACAGAAGGCTGTTTTAGGATGGTCAACTGGTAAGATACCAAGTCGCCAGAAATCAGCTTTTAAATCAAATTTAGAGAAGATACGAGCCCCTTAAAGATGGACAAATAGTAACTGTATTTTTGGAAGGGAAAACTTATCATCTTTAAGAAATGAATTAAGTGGCTGGTAATCAATAACTAACCATTTCTTACCACGAACTAATTCAGATTTTTTTTCAACATAGAAGGCTTGATAAGCCCAATCTGAATCAGTGGATTCAATGAGACCTTCCTGAAGTAATTGGGAACATTCTTGCTTAGCAAGTGAGAGGTCAGTTAGAGACATACCCGGATGAGATGCTTTTGTAGGGTTTATGTCTTCATTGAGTTTGAAAGGAAGATGGATGAAGAACTATTCATTTTTCCAGAAAGGAAAGGGATAATGGAATTGGGAATGATTTTCTGAACAAAACTGTAGAAGTTTCTGGGAAATTTCTGTGTATGGAGAAGGTACTTCGGACAGTGTATACAGACGTTAAGTATCTATAAAAGGCAAAACATTTGTTTGTAGCGAATTCCAGAGTTGGTGATGAATATGTCTGGAAGATGAGAGGTTACAATCTTTTTCCAAATAATGTAATTCAGAAATCAATTGAAAGTCAGTTGGAGGAAATCACCAAATAAACTAAAGAAGACGCCTCGCCGGTCAGATGTGGGAAGTTGCACCTTACCACCAGTTTCTAGCCATAGTGTTGTCGTTGCTTGGAAGAAAAAGATAATGACAAGGTTGATATAATTGAACAGAAGGTTTTTTTTTCCAACTTCAGTACATGTACTATGTTGGTAGGTTTATAGAGTTTAGATTTTTGGCTTTGTAATTTTCAAGAGCCTCCTAATTTAGAAAATTCAGCTGGGAAAGAGAAAAAATCTTCACCTAAAAATGGGTAAAAAAGTGAGAAGAAGTTAATGAAAAGAATGAGAGTACACTTAAGAAGAAAAGAGGGACAGTAAGAAACACTATTGTCATGCCAAGAAATAGTCCAAGACTTAACACCAACTTACAAAATGGGTGATGCAAATGAGGGGAAAAACCAAAGCTTGGTAGTTCTAGAAAGCCATTATTTCAGGAGAAAGTGCAATTAGCTGATAGTATATAGCAGTTCCACCTGATAGCCCAAGAAAAAGGGTTACAAATCTAAACAAAAAAAAAAAAAGGTGCAAATGCAACATGTGCCGAGAAACACTGGGCATGTGACAGTAATGCACAAAAACACTGGGCAATTGTTTGGCAGATTATATGACATATACTTGCCTCGATCCGATTAGATTCCATATTGTGGCCCATGTTGGGAAAATGAAGTGTGATGTGATATTGATGATGTAAGTGATAGGAGTTAATGTTATTGAAGTATATATTGCGTAAAAGATTTTTGCGTAAAACCTTGTCTAATGACAGGTTTTGGTATTTTGCATCCACTATTTTAGGTTACTGTATGACTCAATTATTCCAAATAAAAAAGGAACAAGACTATTTGGATTCATATGCTTAGGTTGTGTCACCCCATCCTGGACAAATGCCAAGCATTTCCCGTCTCAATAGAGCAGAAGGCGTGTGCGACTTCAAAAAAACCCGCAAAGGACAATTCTTCTTCATGCCATACAATCTTTGGTTTGGAAATTTCAAGTGATTATCATTATTTATTCATTTTATCTCGTCTTTCATAACTATTGCTTTGTTTTCTTTGCTTTTTTCTATTTTAGCTTCCATTGGATTTTGGTTGTGATCGATGTGGGGGAAAAAGAAGTGTTTTATTTAGATCCTAAGGGGTATAATGTTCCTTATCCTGATTTAGAACAACTGATTAAATCGTACATATTCTTTTGCATCTCATAATCCCAATATTCTCACTTTCTTTAATATATTTTCGATACTTTAACCATTATACTTTATCATATAGCATTGTGACACTGTTCTCATCTAAGGATTGTAAGAAAAGATGGAATTATGGCTCTAAGATGAGATTTATGAAGGTAAACAGATAACCTTAACTAAAATACTGTGTATCTTTCACTATAAGCCTAAAATAGAATATATTCATAATTATTTTTTTGGTTTGTAACTGTGAATAGACTCCTCAACAACCGAGAAGCGTGGAATGTGGCTATTACATCTTGAGGTTTATGAAGGACATTATAGCATATCTTAGTTTGTTAATGAATGATGTGAATCAGTGATGAATAATATCATAGGATTAGTTTATACCATATGTACTGTGTTGTTTTATGGTTTACAATCCCATGAAAAGGTCGTATACACTCAGGTTGAGATAGATGAAGTTCGTTTGAAGTGGGCTAAAAATTGTTTTGAAATCATTAACGCAGCAAAAAATAGTTAGTATGAATATAATACTATACACCAACATTTTTATTACTTTTTATATATCAGAATTGGTTAGAGACAAATTGATTGTATAAGTGTTTTTGGATTATATTTGCTGAATTGATATTGTTTGATATAATTGTTGGATACAAGTGTTTTTGGATGACATTATTAATATAAAGTGTTTTTTAACCCCCCCCCCCCCAATGAAACATTGAAACCCACACTTAATTTGTAGTTTCAACTTTCCAAGAAATTTCTAACCATATTTAAACGAAACAAAAACCTTGACCCAATATTTAAGAAAACATAAGTCAGAGGTATAGAGAAGGATATGGACCCTACACTCAAGATTTAGATAAGACGGTAAGTGATAAGTCTATTTTGGAATGCATAAGAATGTAAATTCTTGATAAGTTCACTAGTTCTCAAAAGAACTAAAGAAAGAATGATCTTTCAAATTCAAAATAACATTCATCTCTAATTGTCTTACATAGCATGTTTGCTGAGTTTAAATAGGCTAATAGAAACCCAAGATCCTAAAAACGCAAATGAAAACATTGGAACAACCCTCCAAGTATAGGTTTGTCAAAGGATGCTTTAAAAGTCTTCACAATCCACCATTAGTAATGCTAGTCATTGACAAACTTAATGCTGACCTACCATAATTAATGCTATCATTGACAAACTTAATGTTAGCCTACTATAATTAATGCTATTATTAACACTTAATGTTAGCCCACCATCGTTGATGGTAGACTTACCTTACAAACTTGAAACAAAACAAACAAATGAAGTTGAATAAACAAAAGAGTCGTTGGAAATCCCAAGTCTGAACAACCTGTAATAAATTGGTCATAACTCCTTCTAGAGAACTCTAAATCCAGCTCTGTAAAGTTTTGTTTGGGATTGAGATACTATAACTTTTAAGCTAAGCTGTTGTAGAAAAAAAATTGTAGCTATAAAAAAAATTAATAATATGTAGTGTGTATATATATATATATATATATATATATTAAATAATAATTTTGACAAAATTATTAAAGATATAATGAATTTTCTATACAGCAGCTGGTGTTTACCAAACACTTTAGTATTAAAGCCTTAAAGCTACAACTGTCCAACCTCAATCCTAAACGTACCCTAAATTACATTGGAAAGTTAACTTAATTATCTTTCCAATGGTATTAGCTTGCACATTACTTCTGGCTCAATCAACACCAGTTTTATTTTGAATTTGCCCTTTCTGCATGTGATCCAAATTGTGTATTTGGCTATCCAATAACTTAAATAATGCCCACAATGCCTTATTTTGAATTTGCCCTTTCTGCATGTGAGCCAAATTGTGTATTTGGCTATCCAATCATGTTATCTTGCATCTTGAATTGCATTTTCAATCCATATTTTCTCAATTAATCCATTTAACGCAGCTTGCATCTTTTTAGCTCTAGCTTTTGTAATTTGACCTCCATAAATGTGCAAAGGATCAGTTGAAGCTTTAACAGTATTCCTTTAACAATTTTCATCAGTTTTTGAACTTAATAGAATATATAATTTAAATTTTGGTTCATACTGAATTTATGATTGAATTTCATATACAAGAATGCATAACTTTAAATGAAATAATTCATAATTTTTTTCAATATAACTTTTAATCCCGCAACAAAATATTAATCATAAAGTAAGTCACAAGAAAATAATTTATGATAGAAAATATCAATCACAAATTCCGTCACAAACTAAGTATTTTACCCATTAAAATTATCCATATGGTAATTCATGCACGAAAATCTATTTTCCCACGGAAATTTCAAAATTTAAAAAAATCAAATTTCTTGCCATCTTTGAAGAAACTGTCTGTTCAGCTCGTTGAATTTGGATCTGAACTTTTAGGGTAGTGGGTAGATTGGGATCATCAAGAGAGAGGTGAAAGTTTGGATAGAAAGTCAAAAGAACACTTCCTGCATGTAGTGTAGTCAGGACAGTTCCCATGACTGCATGTTGGTATTCTTTGAACCGAGTGTCAAGCAGTGTTGGTCGGGCTGTGACTGGTAAGCCTTTTCTACCATGGAGAGTAAGAATCAGACGGACTCCACCAAGATGGAGATGATAAGTTAATGACATACTTTTTTCTATCATAAAAGAGTGATAAGTATATAAATGACGGATAATTTCACTGTCATCCACCCGCTTGATGATAGTTTTCTTCTGTCATCTATTGTTAATTTTCTAATAGTGCTAGTTTTTCAATGAGAAGAAATTTTCAAATTTATTCATTTAAAGAAACCCTTTGAATTATTTTCAAATAAAGTAATTGTTTAGATTTTTTTCTTTAATTCTCAGGTCTTGGTTATATTAATGAAATATCTTAATTAAGTGGATATGCGCTAATTACTTTTTGAAATATTTGGCTAAAGTAAAAAATGTCAATTTATTTGAGTGTGCAATTAAGTTTATTCTTTCTTTTAAGTGACATAGAGTCAACCAAAAATATAAAAATCCTTGCTCAAACAAACAAAAATGGTTTTTCAACTCATAAATTAACACTTTATTTTTATTGATAAATTAATACATTTTTATTACACAATCAAATAATTGATTGTATATTAAATAAATATTACGTTGCTAAAAGATAATAAAACATTGACAACATAGAACAGGAAATTAAATTTATTTTCAAATTTTGTAGATTCCATCAACTTTAGATGGTAAAAATCTTTTATGCTAAAAAAAAGGTTTGAGGGGTCGAACTCCAATCACATGGGTGGAGAGTGATCAGACTGCTCTTAGGCTATATAATTAAAAAAAAAAGAATCATATTTACATTTATCACCAATTATGGTTAGTAAAAAATTACATAATTTAACTATATACAAAAATTAATTAATTAATAAGAATATTAATGTGACTATATTAATAAATGTAAGAATAAGACATTTTAATTGTCCAATTAGTTCATATTGTAAATAATTTCAAATATTATGGACTTATATGTCAAAAGTGTAAAACCTTTCACTTTTCAAAATTTATGTAAACAATAGGGAATTTTATTGATAATCACTCAATAAACACATCTAAGCCAATATAGTACTCTTGGAAAACAAAAACTAGGTCACACTGCTGGACCCATTTTAATTAACACCTATAACTTAGTCAAATACCATTTGCCTAACTAAAGAAGTTTATCCACTCAATTAACTATATTTTCATAAAATTTCTTATCGACGTGTTAAATCTTGTTTTAGCAAGTTATTGACATTTCTTTCTAACTATTAAGGTTGTGGATTTGAATTTTTTTATTTTTTAAGGGTTCAAACTTGATATCAGATACGGTGTAGCTGATCTCCTTTGTACAAGGTAATATTGATATAAGATTATTTTTATGGTGTGCTTACCAATTGGTAGTAGAAATGAGTTAGATCAAAATGGATTAGAATCGACATGGGTTGGAATCGAAATGAGGAATGAGAATCAAAATAAATAGTTTACTGGAGATGTACGATTTGGAGTCAGAATTAAATATATTTATTTTGACATGTTTGCTTTCTCTTGAATTCGGAATGGATGGTTTCAAGTTATTAAAATACGTTAACTAATTATTTTCTTTAACAATATTTTTAGTTATATAAAGTAAAAATAAAAAAATAAAAATAAAAAAGACAAAAATATTAATAAAAATAATAATGTAATAATAATAATAATAGTTATAATCTTTTTAACAGTAACAATAACAACAACAACAATAACCATGTAATAGTAATAAAAAGAAAATATTAAAACTATTAATAAAAGTAGTAATAATAATAATAATAACAATAATAATAAAAAATAATAATATATTAATAATATAATAAAAAGAATATTAATAAAAATGAAATAATTGTTTGGTAAATTTGGAGTGATATTTTTAGACCAATAAATGATATTTTTGGATAATTACAAGAGGAACATAGGCGAAATACTTAGAACAATATATGCCATTTGGAAGAATTTGTGATGCGTTTACTAAACGATCTAAGTTGGGTTAGAATCAGAATAAATTGCTTACTTTAGTTATATGAATCGGAATCGAAATGAGTTGTATTATCATTGATGTGTTTATTTTATCTTGGAATTAAAAAAAATTGTTACAAGTTACCAAAATGACCTTAGTTGATTATTATTTATTATAATAATTTGATTATTATTATTCAAAATAATTATTGTTAATAATAATAACAACAATAACAATAATAAAAATAATAATTTTAATTTTAATTTTAACTATAATAATTATTATTCTTGCTAAATATTATTACTATTATTTTAACTAAATTTTTGGTAAGATCTAAGTTGTTAAGTGGTAGTTCTCACGAGATTTACGTCAAATCTAATTAAAACAAAAAAAATTTATAATTAGGGGGAGATTGGGCTAGAAAAAGTTGAGTGTTTTTTTCTTGTTTGGGGGAGGTGTAGTTGAATTGATTTAGACGGTGATCTGGGGTGATTTAAGAGGTGAATTGATATGGAGTGCTCACTAGAGCTCATGAGAGTAATTTCAAAAGTTGACATGAGGAGCTTAAGAGAGCTAAGGGCATAAGTTTGATGAACTTGAGGATAGCTCTGAAAAGCTTATCGAGGAAGCTCAATAGAGCTTGTTAGATAACTCATTAGAACTCCTATATGAAGTACAATTTGGGCATCAAAACCATCATAATAAGCGGCAAATAGGCATAAACAATAAAGAACAAGTTACTTTTTGTGTGGTTTGGCCCTTTACCCTACATCTACGGGAGTAGCTCATCATTAATCCACTATATAAATGAAGTATGACATGATTTGTTTTACAATATCATAAAAGTTGTTTATGGTGTATAATAATATAAGGAAGATGTGGGTCTTATAAAGATTAGAGAGTTTTGTAAGAGAAGAATAATAGAGGAGCTTATTTGAGAGATGAGGTCATCAAGATCTTCCATAAGGTAAAAAAAAGGAGAGAGAAGAATATAAAGCAAGCTCTCCAGAAATTAAACCTGAAAAAGTGCTTGGGGTTGGATAGAGCACAAAGAGAGATAGAGATCCCAAGTAAAATTTTGGATGATAGAGTGGTGTCCTTAAGGTCTAAGGAATCTTGAAGCTTTATCAATGGCGTTTTTGCTCCTAGGAAGAAGAAGAAGACTTTATTTTTTGAATAACGAAGAAGTCGTCATATTTTGAAAAGCCTTTGAGCTTTATTGGAGTGTGCCTGATAGCCGTTTTGGTCAATTTGGACATATGGGGTTTATTTGCTAGCTGACCTCCCTCAAGTAAAATTATTTGAGTAATTTATCTGGTGGTTCCTTGATGGTAATGTCCATGAACTTGGAAGGTAAGGAAACCTCTAGCCACCTTTTTGCCCCAATAATTGGGCATGTGGTAAAGTCTTAGCGGTATTATTGTTTTTCACAGGATAGCAAAGGACAGTTGACGTATTCCCCTCCTACTACTTTGCTCAAAGAACTTTAATTCCTATTGACTCTTTATTCTTAGGTAAAAAGAAAATATTTTTTTCCTTTTTATAATGGCTGTGCTGTTCATGTGCAGACTATAACCACTAAAATTTGGGTTCCAATAATACCCCTTAATGTTGGGCATATTACAAAAACCGTCCTTTTAGCTTATCTTCTAACCTCTAAGAGTTATACTGTCATTTGGTGAAACGAGTTGACTTCACTTGGTTCACTTTCTTTGCCACATGTTACAAAGTTATTAATCATGCCGGCATCCAAATTTCCCCCCAAACAATTATTATTAGTTAAAATTATCATCATGACCAACACCACCACCACTACCACCAACACTAATTAATATTACTATTGCTATTTTTAAAATTATTATTATTAATTTTATTATCATTAATTAATTATATTAGACCACTTATCTTTTTGTGTTTTTTCAAAAATACATATTTCTTTTTTTTTTAAGAGAATTCCACCTAAAGCTATATTTTCATGCACCTATTTACTTTCGTTTGCATGTTGTTATCCTTGCAGATCTCATAGGGTTAAAATTATCATTTTACCTGTGCAACAATACAAACGCGATAGAAAGAAAAAAAATTCAACAAGACATCACTAACTCCAACTACAACAAAAGCAAGCCATTGTTTCTCCAAATTCCATCAACCTTTGTGTGTGTGAGATTCCTAACAATGCTTAAAAATTATACGAACCCCGTCAAGAACTGACGCGACCCTAACCAAATTAGTTCCCAAGATCGAATCTAAACCCAGGAATGGAATGGAACCTTGACCCAATGCTTATTGGAAGCACGAACCTTGGTATGTGAAGACGCCACAATCAGCTATGGAAGGTCTGATTGATAAGTCAAGATATTGAACGCCACGGAAATCCGATAAGTTCAGAGAGTTCGTAAAGAACCAAAGAGAATTAACTCTCACAATTTCATCAAAAAAAAGCTTCCTCTCATTTATTAGATACGAGTACATTATATAGGGTTGGTTACAAGAATTTAAATCAAATCAGAATCCTAATCTAAGTAAATAGGAAAGAATTTAAACCAAATTAGAATCCTAATCTAACTAAATAGGAAAGAATTTAAACCAAATCAGAATTCTAATCTAAGTAAATAGAAAAGAATTTAAACCAAATCAAAATCCTATTTGGCTTTAAATACCTTACATTAATTAAATGGAAACTAGGCAATTAAAATAGAACTAACTGATTTGTTTTCCTAATAACCTCCTTAAGAAATGGGAAAGTATCTGAAAAAGGAAAATAATATATTTTTCCGCCATAATGTGCAAACCAACTCCCTATTTCATGGAAGTGAATATTTGGAAACTTCAAAAGCCTGAATCATGCATTTATCATAAGCAATTCCTTCAAAGGGCCTCCATGAATTTGATTGAGCCCAAGTTGCTTGAATCAAACCATTAAGCGATTCTTTGAATTTTTTTGCTCGAGCTCTCGTAACGGGTCCGACGTGAACTTGAATAGGATTTGAATATACCTCATCCCATGTGCTTGTGATAATCTTATCCTTAATCTCATCATTCCCCTCCTCTTAAAGAGGATTTGTCCTCAAATCGTCACCTACATCAAAATGACTTAAATCTGAAACATTAAAAGTAGCACTTACATTGTACTCACCAGTCAAATCTAGTTTGTATGCATTGTCATTGATCCGTTCCAAAACTTGGAATGGACCATCCCCTCGAGGTAATAGCTTAGATTTCCTTCGTTCCGGAAATCGTTCCTTGCGCATGTGTAACCACACCCAATCGTCAAGTTCAAAGACTAGCTTATGTCGCCCTTTGTTGGCTTGTTTAGCATATTGCTTAGTTCTCTGTTCAATGTTGAACTTCGCCCTCTCGTGTATCTGTTTAACAATTTCAGCCTTTTTCTTGCCATCTAATTTAACACGCTCAGAAACAGGTAATGGAGTTAAATCTAATGGGGTTAAAGGATTAAAACCATAAACAATTTCAAACGGTGAATACTTAGTAGCAGAATGAACGGAACGATTATAAGCAAACTCAACATGAGGTAAACAATCTTCCTAAGTTTTAATGTTCTTTTTAATGATAGCTCGCAACAGAGTAGATAAAGTTCTATTCACAACTTCTGTTTGACCATCAGTTTGAGGGTGACAAGTAGTTGAAAACAACAACTTAGTGCCTAACTTAGCCCATATGGTTTTCCAAAAGTAACTTAAAAAGTTAGCATCCTTATCAGAAACAATTGTCCGGAGCATACCATGCAACCTTATAATCTCCCTAAAGAATAGGTTAGCAACATTAGAAGCATCATCTATTTTATGGCATGGAATAGAATGTGCCATCTTTGAAAATCTATCCACAACCACAAAAATTGAGTCTTTCCCTTGTCTAAACCTAGGTAAACCTAGCACAAAATCCATCGAAACATCAGTCCAAGGTACACTAGGTATAAGCAAAGGGGTGTACAAGCTATAAGATTGCACTTTCAATTTGGCTTGCCTATAATTAACGCATTTACTACAAAATCTTTCAACATCTTGCTTTATATGTGGCCAATAAAAGTGTTCCTGTAATACTGCTAGAGTCTTTATAACTCCAAAATGCTCTATTAACCCTCCTCCATGGGATTCTCTCACTAGCAAATCTCTCAAAGAACAGTTAGGCACACATAGTTTATTCTCCCGAAATAAATAGCCATCATGCCTATAATATTTACCGACTGCGATCTTTTCACAAGCTTGATATTTAATACTAAAATCATGGTCATCAGCATACAATTCCTTAATATGTTCAAACCCAAGTAATTTAGCATTAAGTGTTGAGATTAAGACATACCTGCGGGAAAGCGCATCTGCAACAATATTTTCCTTATCTTGCTTGTAACGAATGACATATGGAAATGTCTCAATGAATTCTACCCATCGAGCATGTCACTTATTCAGCTTGTGTTGGCCTTTAAGGTGTTTCAAAGACTCATGATTGGTGTGAATCACGAACTCCTTAGGCCATAGGTAGTGCTGCCATGTTTCTAATGCTCTAACCAATGCATATAACTCCTTATTGTAAGTAGGGTAGTTTAAGGCTGCCATACTCAACTTTTCACTAAAGTAAGCAATTGGTCGTCCTTCCGTTGTGTTGTTGATGGCTCGATAGTCAACACACATCCTCCACGTCTCATCCTTCTTAGGAACTAATAAAATGGGAACTGCACATGGACTCATGCTTTCTCTCACGTACCCTTTTTCCATCAATTCATTAACTTGTCTTTGAAGTTCCTTGGTCTCCTCTGGATTGCTCCTATAGGCTGGTCTATTTGAAATGGTTGAACTGAGTACAAAATCAATCTGATGCTCAATCCCTTGAATTGGAGGTAAACCATGTGGTGTTTCCTCAGGAAAAACATCCTCATACTCCTGCAAAAGAAAAGTAATAGAACTAGGCAAAGTAAGGTCAAATTCGTTAGTGTTCAAAAATGTCTCTTTGTACAAAAGTACAATCATTGGTTAATATGAAAACAATACTTTTTTTTATCTCACTTGCTCTCGCATAGAAATTATTTTGTTTTCCATCTGATTTTCGCTCAATGGCTGTATTTTTCTTTGGTTTTCTCTCATATTTTCCTCGGCCTCTTTTAATTTCACTCTCTTTTTCTCTCTTTTTATTTTCCTCACTCTCTCTCTGTAGGCTCACTTGGTCTCTGTAAACCTGCTTTGGTGTCAATGGAACAAGAATGATGTTGCATTGATTAAATACAAATGAATATTTGTTGGTGAAGCCATTATGCTTCACACGTCTGTCGAATTGCCAAGGCCGCCCAAGTAACAAGTGTTCAGCCTGCATTGGCACTATATTACAAAGCACCTTATCTTTATACTTGCCAATCCGAAAAATCACTAGTACCTACTTGTTCACTTTCATTTCACCACTGTCATTTAACCATTGTAGTTTGTATGGCCGTGGGTGTTTAAGTGTCGAAAGCCCTAATTTCTCTACCATTATAGTACTAGCAACATTAGTACAACTTCCTCCATCAATAATCATACTACATACTTTGTCTTGAACATAGCACCTGGTATGGAAAATGTTTTTCTGTTGCACTGCTTCGTCTTCCTTTACTTGAACACTCAAAGCTCTCCTCGCTACTAAAGTCAATTCCCCAGGGGCTACATACTCTTCATCTTCGACTTCCTCTAATGGTGGCATCTCATTCTCTTCCGTCTCATCTTCAGTTACAACCTCACCATTGTCCCGCAATACCATAACTCTTTTATTCACACATTCACTTGCAATATGCCCCCTGCCTTGACATTTAAAACACTTAATGTCATGATTTCTACTAGTAGGAGTCACGGTGTTACCTTGTGAATTGTGCTTGGAGTGCTTGGTTACTTGCTTAGATGCAGTAGATGCTTGTGGCCTCTCATCTTGTTTCGAATAGCTCGACTTCCAAGGAGTGGAACTCGAGCTTGGGGTTGCACGAGTGTTACCCCTCCTCTTGAGTTGCTGCTCAATCTTGATAGCCTTGTGGACCATCTCCTCAATCTCCACGTAATGCTGCAACTCAACCTTATTTGCAATCTCCCGATTAAGACCACTTAAGAATTTTGCCATGGTTGCTTCTCTATTCTCCTCCACATTTGCTCTAATCATGGCAATCTCTATTTCTTTATAATAATCCTCAACACTTCGGCTACCTTGTTGAAGACGTTGTAATTTTGGGTACAAATCTCGATAATAGTGGTTAGGTACAAAACGCCTTCTCATCAATGATTTCATTTCATCCAATGTCTCAATTGGACGTTCTCTATTTCGCCTTCTGCTTATAACAAGTTGATCCCACCAAGTAATGGCATAGTCAAAAAACTCAATCACAGCCAATTTAACCTTTTTTGCCTTTGAATAATTGTGGCAGTCAAATATGAACTCCATTTTCTTCTCCCATTCAAGTTATGCTTCTGGGTCGGATTTACCTTGAAAAGATGGAATCTTCATCTTTATACCACTCAATCCATCATCTATATTTCTAGCTCTCCTGCCTTGTCCGTCTCTCCTATAGCTACCTGCTGAGTCCTCACCTTCATCATACTCATCCCTATAATAATCATCAATCTCTCCTCTAACTGGAGCTTTTTCTCTTCTACGTGCTTGGGAAACAGGTTGTGGCTGCCCTGCACATGTGTTCTCCACTTGATCTAAACGCTCGTGTATAAGCTCTAATTCAGCCCTCATCATCCTTTTCATCTCTCCCATCAATGCTTTAATTTGTAAATTCTGAGTAGTTGCAGATTGATCCTCTTCATTTATGTTTCGTTCTAGGTTGTGAGACATAGCTATTATCTGCAAACGAAATTTAAAAATAATGTGAAAGAACCTCACCTCACTCCCTTACGTGTTTCATTCAAGAAAAATGAATCACTTAATTCCACTCGTGTTTCACTCAAATTAATTGGCTTTTACCCTCTAATATGATCACACTCTCTTGCTTTTTTTCACTCTTAGTAATTCTCACTCGATTCTTATCAAACTAATCAAACTAATATCAGGATTTCAGCAGTAATTCACAAAGATGACATTAAAGAGAATTTAATTTCAAGAATAAGAAGGCAATGTGTACGAAAGTTGAGTTTTGATTTTGGACTAAAATTTCACCTATTAGTTAAAACTTATTTTTTTGACTTTCAAGACACAAATAATGGCGAGAAAAAAAATGAAAGATTTTAAGAAAGGTTTTTTTTTTTTAGGAATAAGTGAAACTTGTAGATTTAAGGAGAATTAACCACAGGGATACAAAATTGATTTAAAAAGGAAACCCTAAAAAAATCTTTGTTACACGCTTTGACCTGTTCATTCACGCTTGATACTTGTTCACGATTTTTTTATTTTGATACTAGAACAAGGATGAAAAATTCAAAAAAGAATGAAAAGCAACAAAGATAGATGGATCTGACCTTGGAGCCTATGCTCTGATACCAAATGATACGAACCCCGTCAAGAACTAACGCAACCCTAACCAAATTAGTTCCCAAGATCGAATCTAAACCTAAGAATGGAATGGAACCTTGACCCAAAGTTTATTGGAAGCACGAACCTTGGTATGTGAAGACGCCACAATCAGCTATGGAAGGTCTGATTGATAAGTCAAGATATTGAACGCCACGAAAATTCGGTAAGTTCAAAGAGTTCGTAAAGAACCAAAGAAAATTAACTCTCACAATTTCATCAAAAAAAAGCTTCCTCTCGTTTATTAGATACGAGTACATTATATAGGGTTGGTTACAAGAATTTAAACCAAATTAGAATCCTAATCTACGTAAATATGAAAGAATTTAAACCAAATTAGAATCCTAATCTAACTAAATAGGAAAGAATTTAAACCAAATCAGAATCCTAATCTAAGTAAATATAAAAGAATTTAAACCCAATCAGAATCCTATTTGACTTTAAATGCCTTACATCAATTAAATAGAAACTAGGCAATTAAAATAGAATTAACTGATTTGTTTTCCTAATAGCCTCCTTAAGAAATGGGAAAGTATTTGAAAAAGGAAAATAATATATTTTTCCGCCACAATGTGCAAACCAACTCCCTATTTCATGGAAGTGAATATTTGGAAACTTCAAAAGCCTGAATCATGCATTTATCATAAGCGATTCCTTTAAAGGTCCTCCATGAATTTGATTGAGCCCATGTTGCTTGAATCAATCTATTAAGCGCTTCTTTGAATTTCTTTGCTTGAGCTCTCGTAACGGGTCCGACGGGAACTTGAATAGGATCTGAATATACCTCATCCCATGTGCTTGTGATAGTCTTATCCTTAATCTCATCAAAAAATCCACCCAACTTTCCTCCATAAGCACGCCATTGTTTCTCTAATTTATTTGCTATCAATCCTCAACATTTTGATTCTATGGTAATTGTCATTAATTGTTGATCTTGGAAAACCTATAATATATATTTAGTTGGTTTGTAATAAATTTTGAGAATTGTCATCCTCTTGTTCCGCTCAAGCAATGAAGAAAATATCTTTGAAGACGGTGGACAAGCAACTATTCAAGATGGATGAGTTGGTGATGGAGTTTAAGATAATGAGGTCATTCTTCAACGAGCAATAATGCATCGGAAGACACAGTGGTGTTGTTGCTGAACATGTCGGCGGCGCTGCTGTCGTACATAATTGAACTCTACAAGGCCTATGTAGAGTTTCTAAAGAAAAGGTCCCTGAAACAGGAGGTGAAGACGTTCAACAAGCTGTTTAGGAAGAGTAAGAGCAATGATGAGTTGAAGGAGATGATATTAGTGGCCAATTATTTGATATCAAGGAGATGTTGCATTATTAATAAAGACTTAGGCCAACAGGATCAAGAAAAGGGTGTCCAGTGTGTCAAGAAGTTCTTTAGGATTGCAAATAATTTCACATCTGAGGAGGAAGAAGCAGCTGAGAAGAAGTATGAGTGGGCTTTTGAGCATGTTGATCTAGCTAATGACGATTAAGCTTTTAATTTTAATCTCCATCATTATTTAATTGAAGTGGTTTTATGTTTTACAATAGTTACTAGCCGGATATTGATAGATTTTGAATTTGATCATACGTGATCACACTTTACTTCTTTCAATTTATATTCATTGTGTGGTGTTTTTTATAATTTACATTTTTTCTTTCTTATTTATTTTTTGGTATTTGTTTAGGCAAAATAGCAATTTTATGATTCCTAAATCCAAGAAGTAAATGCACCATTACTACATTAGATGTGCTTAGAAATCAATGATCAAGTTTGAATACTTCAAGATATTTATGAAAAAGAATAAATTTAGTATAAAATGAATATTCTTGTCTATTTTCCCTAATTACGACAAATAACACTAAGAACATTCTCTTCTTTTAACCTAAGAATGACATTTGGCCCTAAAAAAAGTTAAAAATTATAACGAGGTTAAAATGAATAGTAGATGGGATGTACAGAGAGAGTAATTATTTTAAAGGTCAATCTAAAATGCCATAATTTTTTGTAGTAATAACGTAAAAATTATATACCGTTGGATAATCAAGGATGCACAATATTTTTATTAATTAAAAATTTTAATTATTTATAAAAAAAAATAGAGATATGACTAATATAATCTCTCTGTTTATCTCATTTAATTTACTCTCAATTCGTTATCTCTTACATTGTTTTAGGTAAAATTAAATTCTTTAGAACTGTCTCTGTCATATGATTTCATGTTGCTCTACACATATAAAAGTTCATTCAATTATTTCTTTCGGTTTCTAGCTCTATTCAAAGCATTATCTAATACTTTGGTACTCACCCAAGAACTAGTGGCTCAGATTCCATTACCTAGAAGACTAGCAGAACAAGGCTCGCGTCACTTTATCAAACTTGTTCTTTATTCGTATTTGTTCCTTATCCATGCTTCTTGTAAACATCAACCTTACCACAATCCTTTAAATATAATTTAAACTACCTACAAAGGATGAGAATGGGATTGATTAAGTACATTTTTTATGCCATTATCTTTAATTTTGTTGTGAGCTACTTCTTCAACTTTTGATTTGCTTTAAAACTTTCTTAATCATGATTTTGATAGCATTGATGACTAAGAATGAAGAAAGGTGTTACGAAGAAGAGACAACCTACCATGCAGTACTGTATCTCATACAGCGCATGCATGCAACCGGTACAACCGATTTTTAACCGGATAATATAATGAAAATTACATTTTTATTTGTTTTTAATATGAAAAAATTATGAAAACATTTGGAAAAAAAGGATAAAATTGTCATTAAATGAGGAAAAAGATTGTAATAATTTTAAAATTAAAAATAGTACAAAAATATAAAAATATCATAAAATAGTTATATTCCTACTTATTTTGTCACATTTCAATATTTATAATGCATATTTCAAGTTTACTTTTCAAATTTCCATTTTTTGTGGCGATTTATCTAAATTTTGGTACGTTGTTCCAACTCGTTTTCCCACTAGTTTTTGGTTCTATATATCTACTTTTTTCATACACTTTCAACTTTTTATGTGAATATTTCAAGTTTATTTCTATGTCTATATAATATGTTACACTTTATCTAGTTTTTGGTAAATTGTTCCGATTTATTTTTCTACCACTTTTTGGTTATATATTCCTACTATTTTTATTGAATTCTAATTTTTAGGTAAATATATCAAGTTTAGTTTTTCTTTCCCTATTTCTCATTTAAATTTATTAAACTCTTGATAAATTATTTCAACTTTTGGGTTAACGTCTTCGACTCTTGTTCCCACCACTTTTTAGTTTTGTATTTCTACTCTTTTTACTTAATTCCAAAATTTTGTTTAGATATTTCAAGCTCAATTTCTAGATCCCTACTTTCCGTTAGATTTATTAAATTTTTGGTAAGTTGTTTCAACTCATTTTTCCATTAGTTATTAGTTCTATGTTTCTAGTTTTTTCATTAAATTTCCAATTTTCAGGTTAATATTTTAAGTTTATTTTTTTATCTCTATATTATATTAGACTTTATCTAGTTATTGCTAAGTTGTTCCAATTTACTTTTCCGCAACCTTTTTGGTTCAATATTCCTGCTTTTTTTATTGAATTCCAATATTTTGGGTAAATGTATCAAATTTACTTTTTAAATTCCTACTTCGCGTTTCAATTTATCAAATTATTGTTAAGTTGTTTTAATTTTTAGGTTAACTTCTTCCACTCTTATTTCCACCACTTTTTGGTTCTCTATTCAAACTCTTTTCATTGCATTCTAACATTTTGCTTGGACATTTTAGGTTCATTTTGTAGATCTCGACTTATTGTTGTTAAGTTCTTCAAACTTTTAGGTTATGCACTTCAACTCTTATTTCCATTATTTTTTGGTTATATAGTTCTACTCTTTTAACTTAATTCCAATACTTTTTGTAAATGTTTCAAGTTTATTTTTTAATCCCTACTTGTTGTTGGATTTATCATATTCTTGGTAACTCTTTCCGAGTTTTAGGTTAAGCACTTCAACTCTTTTTTTCACCATTTTTTAGTTTTATATTCCTACTCTTTTCATTGAATTCCAATGTTTTACTTAGATATTTCGAGTTAATTTTTTAAATAAGATAAATCCTTATTTATTGTTGAAGTTTATCAAGTTATTGGTAAGTACTTACAACTTTTGGGTTAAACTCTTCAATTATTGTTCCTACCACTTTTTAGTACTATATTTTTATTCTTTTTATTGAATTCCAATATTTTGGGTAAATATATCAAGTTCAGTTTTTAGATTCCTACTTTCGTTAAAATTTATCAAATTCTTAGTAAATTGTTCCAAGCTTTGGGTTAACCTCTTCAACTTTTATTCCCATCAAATTTTGGTTCGATATTTCTACTCTTTTTATTGAATTCCAAAATCTGGGTGAATGTTTCAAGTTTATTTTTCAGATCTCTATTTTTCATTGGAATTTATCCAACTGTTGTTAAGTTGTCCTAACTTTTGGGTTATGCTTTTCCACTCCTTTTCCACCATTTATTGGTTCTATATTCCTACTCTTTTTATTGAATTCCAATATTTGGGTAAATATATCAAGTTTTATTTTCAGATCCTTGCTTTCTATTAAAATTTATCAAATTTTTTGTTAGTTGTTCCAACTTTTAGGTCAATATTTTCAACTTATTTTCTCACCATATTTTAGTCCTATATTCCTACTCTTTTTATTGAATTCCAATATTTGAGTAAATGTTTCAAGCTTATTTTTTAGTTCTCTACTTTTCATTAAAATTTATTAAATTTTTGTCAAATTTTTTTAATTTTTGTGTTAAGCACTTCCACTCATTTTCCTACCATATATTAGTTTTATATTCCTACTCTTTTAATTGAATTTCAATATTTTATGTGGATGTTTCAAGTTTAATTTTTAGAACCCTATTCACTGTTGAAATTTATCAGATTATTGGTAGATACTCACAACTTTTGGGTTAACTTTTTCAACTATTATTACCACCACGTTTTGGTTATATATTCCTTTTTTTTTTTACTAAATTCCAATACTCTGAGTTAATATTTCAAGTTCGTTTTGAAGATCCCTACTTCTCATTACAATTCATCAAATTCTTTATAAGTTGTTCCAACTTTTGTGTTAAACTCTTTAGCTCTTTTTTTCACGATACTATTCTACTCTTTTTATTGAATTCCAACATTTAAGTGAATATTTCAAGTTCATTTTTTGGATCTCTATTTTTCATTGGAATTTATCAAATTCTTATCAAGTTATTCCAACTTTTAAGTTCTGCTCTTTCACTCCTTTTTCCATCATTTTTTGGTTCTATATTCCCACTCTTTGTATTGAATTTCTAATATTTTGATTAGATGTTTCAAGTTTATTTTTGGTATTCCTATTTTCTGTTAATCAATTTCAACTTTATTTTCAGGATTTTTTGGTTACATATTCCTACACTTTAAGTGTATTCCAATATTTTGGTTGATGATCCAAGTTTACTTTATAAATTCATGTTTTCCGTTATAAATTTTCAACTTTTTAGTAAATTATTTCTACTTTTAGGTTAAGTTATTCCTACTCTCTTACACGTTACAATAGTTTTATGTTCCTATTATTTTCATTATATTCCAACACTATAGATACATGTTTCATGTCCTTTTTTCAACTAATAATAATATTACTTTTTTATAATAACAACAATATCAGTAAGACCAATTATATATAACCCCTTATTATTTTAACAAATATTAATTTACTATACAATACTGATTTTTTTTTTGGGCAACCCTTTATCATTTTCAACATTTTGGGTCCTTAATTTAAGTCTTTTTTTTTTAATTTCGTTACTTCATGGGTTCTTCTGAACTTGAATGTATATATATTTAAGCTTTTAATCTTTATACATATTTATTATCATTTAATCATTTTAATTAATAGTATTTAGTTATATTTAAAATAAATTTATGCGTTTATTTCCATCTTTCTCTTTACTTTTCAAACTAATTGCTTTAATTTTTCGAAAATTATCAGTCATATACCCTTAAATGACACCCGTATAAAACGTGTGTGAACACTTTTTAAGTGTATCACTCGTATACCCTAAGTTGACAAAACACTTCTGTCTTCCACAAATCCGTTAACTTCCATTTGCAAGCACTGACATCATAAGGGTAATCTAGTCTTTTTTTAAAAATGACATGTCCTCCCATTTACTTAGTAAAAAATGATGTCATATGATATATATTGATAAAAAGGACATGTCATCCAATTTATTGGATAATTGTTAATAATTGCTTAAAAAAACGCTATTTTACAACCGAATCTACTCCTCCAAAATTTAACCTAAATTTTTGAAGATCTACTCCTTCAAGCTCTAATTAGAATTTTTTATGGTATAATATGTATAATTGTAAATAATATGTTGTTAATAATTTTTTATGGCATAATATGGATATTTTTTACCGATAATTGTTAATAATATATACCATTAATAATTAATATTTTTTAATCAAAAAATGTATTATTAATAATAAAATAAAAAAAATTGTGTATTGAAAATTTAAGTTAATTTTTGGGATAAATTTATCTTTTTACCTCATTTTGAGTTTTAAGAGCGAAATAGTTAATTTGTCACAATTCTGTTAACTTTCTAACAGAAGTTAACAGATTGGTAGACGGCAGAAGTGTTTTGTCAACTTAGGATATACGAGTGATATACTTGAAAAGTATTTACACACGTTTGATATGAGTGTCATTTAAAGGGATATGGCTGATAATTTCCCTTAATTTTTCATAACTTCAACTATAAATAAATAAATAACAATTGAGAATGATTGCAATTGTAAATGAAATTATCATGCCCTATTAATTTATCCAGTACACTAAAAAATTAACCAAATCAAAATTTTCATCCATTTGTTTATAAGAATTTTTTACAAGCTTCTAGGAAAATAATTTTTTTATCAATTCGTTTAAAATTTTTGTTATTCTATTTCTTTTCAAATAATTAATTTCTTTGACTTCAACCGAAATTCATTTTTAATAGCTTTGCATGTAATTGTTATACTCCTCAAACATTTTATTTTTCAAGTTGTTATGATCAAATAAATTATATATTTATTATACGACTATTCCATGAACCATGAAAATTAATATATTATATCAAAGTTTTAAAGGTTGGCAAAAATGCTTTGTTTGTACTTGAAAGAGAAAAAAAAGATAAAAAAAATCGTTATTCATTATTTTGAGAGATTATTTTAATCATTAATTTGATTATCCATACTTGATCTTTGACCTCTACATAAACATTTGTTCATTTATGATTTCTCATTTTGCTATGAAAAAATTATAATTTGAAAAATAAAATTCTATTTCAAATAAAAAAATGTTTTAATTCAAGTTTTAGATCATGATAATTTTAAATAAAAAATTAGAAAATTCTAATTCTTTTGAATCACTTTTCTCCATTTTAATTAATTTTAATTATTTACATTTAAAATAACCTTATAAATTTATTTTCATCTTTCTCTTTACTTTTCTTAATATGTTATAACTTAAACAATAATACCATATGAGGATGCAGCCAATTGCTATGCTTCTCAAAAAAATTTATCTTTAAAAAAGTTAAGGCAAACGTAAGTTATAACTTACAAAATATTTTAAATTAATAAAATTGATGCTAATTTATTTGTATTAAAACATCATTTTTTTTTTCTATCATTTCAACTTGACTAGATTTCTTTTTCTTGAACTTAATTTTATTTATACTTACTTGTGATGTTTCGATATGTTACACCAAAGTATACTTTTTTATCTTAAAAACAAATTATATTAAGTCAGTTTTTCAATTACAGAATCAGTTCTTCAATTTTTCTAACTTGATTAAAATCATTTTTAAAGGTTTTTTACAACTTAATTTGGTACTAAGAGAATATAACACTTTAACAACATTTATTGGTATGAATTTGGCATGTCTTGATTGGAATGGCAGGTACTCTTGATTTGTTGTCATTTCTTTGCAAATAAAATAATAAATGCCCTATTAATTGTTTGCGATGCAATAAAAATTTAAGTAAACTAAAACTTCCATTCATTTAAACAGATGTAATAAGACAATTAGAATTTTTCACAAGCTTGTGAGCAAATAGCTTCAAAAAATTTAAATCAATTTACAGCTTCCACAAACTAGACTCTAGCTGCTGCTCATTTTAGATTCTACACATTAAAACACATTAAAAAAAAAAAGATATTAGAAAACACAATGCAACCACAAAATAAACAACAATCTTTAGAATTTCAAATGCATGATCCAAATTCTTAGGTAGGATGAAATAAATTTGGTTTTCAACAGAAAAATTCAGACTTTTAATCTAAAATAAACACAAAATTATATTTTTATTTAAAATATATTTTTTAAGGAATTTATTAACAGCAATATTCAAAATATAAAAATTACTCTCAACTTGCATAATTGTTCGATGCAATTTTTATGTCTACTTTCATTTAATGACCAATTGATCCTTGAAATAAAGAGAAAGAAAACAATACATCAAGAATTAGTAAGATCAAAATTCCATTTACCCAAAAATTCATTTTAACTAGTAACAAGTAATATAAAATTAAACAATATGGCATGTAGATTATCATATAAAAAATAACAGGTAAATGTTTCTTTATTTTAAAATAGCAACTCAAATCATATTACATGTTACAACTATAACCCAAGGAATTAAGACAAGCAACAAAATCCAATAAACAATAAAGCAAATAAAATTAAATCTAACAATCAAATAACTATAATTTCAACTGAAACATTAAAGACAATGCAACTTTTAGATCATTAAAATATCTCCGATAGCTAAAAGAAAAATGCTAATCAATTAAATTGGCAAAAATACTCAATTAAAATTGAATCTTCTTTGCACATGCTAAAACACTAGTAGAAGTTCCCATTAGTAATATCACTGAAATATAATTGAAACTTTAGACATTACAGAATTAGTTAAAAATATACAAAAAAAAAGGAATAGATTACTTTACAATTCCTAAGATATTGTAATACCACAAAGATAACAAATTAAAATAACAACAGTTCAATCTCTAATTTTTCTACCATTTCCATTCCTACTATGAATTATTGTTTCATATCATATTTTTATTTACTTCTATGATTAAAGAAAACTGTAACGAGCATATCAAAATCCTCCACATGAAAAATTAAAGATAGAAATTCAAGAAAAAAAATGGAAAAAGAATGAAAAATCGGAGAGGCTGCAACAAATGACAGAACAGGGACAACATACATATCAGGAAGCAAACAAATGTTTATGCAAAACAATTTAAGAAAATTAAGGAGCCACAAAAAATCACAACTAATTCAAATAATCGAAACCATATCTTAATCCATAAACAATGACACAAGAGGTTACATAAAATTAGAAGAAAAAGGACAGTGCTACCAGTTCAAGCACTAGAGAGTGGAGATTGAAATTGAAATTGAAATTGAAATGCGGAGATGCAAATTAATTTGGCATCACTTCCACATTATCTATCACCATGTAAGTCGCCACCCATTAGCCATCCTCACTTTTCTGGCTTTTAAGAAGCCTTACCAAGCTTTCACAGCTTGAGCAAATTATCATTTTTTCATTCTAAGACAATAAACATGATGAAGATAAAACCTTCTGCCTTGTGACATTTTGTCCTTATTGGAAAAAGGCTTACTTGCTCCTCCAACCCACAATTTTTTCAAAGTAATAAGATTTTAGAAAATACCCATGATCAATTGTAAACTCAAAGCTCCATACTTAATCCATCAAAAATACAGAGCAAGGACTCAAAGCCCTATACTTAATCGATCAAAATACAAATCAAGCATATACAAAAAGAAAAGACCAATGTGCCATAAAAAGGTATTCCCAATATTCTGAATTAATTAGAGACTAAGAACTATGGACAACAAGCATAAAACTGGCAGTAATGACAATTGATAAGCATCTCCAGGGCATTACCCAAGTGATATTAGCAAAATTAAATCTTGACAAAACATTTCCAAAGACACAGTCAAATACAATGGTAATGTCCCCTCCCCACCCATGTAAGCTACGGATTTGAACTACAGACCTCTTGTACTATACGAGAAGAAATCAAAATAAACACGAGCCCATTTTTTGGATCAAACATAAAATCGAGAATTATATAAAGAAAAAAAATTAGTAAATAAACAGAAAAACAATATGCACTACTACTCAATCAAAAACAAAAACCAAAAGTAAAAAAAGCAGGTAACAAGATAAGGTTACATGTCTGTTTCGATGAGAATAATGACTGTCAGGGCGCGGAGATCTCCCTGAAAAGCCTCCCCTGGTATTCTGGTGACTCGTAGACGCTAACCAACAAATGCATATGGTCAGAAAGATTAGGGCTTAGATTATTATTATTTGTTGATTTTTTAAAAAACTAAAATAATTTTTCACTTATGCAGTTTGAAATGCCAAGCTCTAGGAAATCACAATTCAAGAAACATTGACAAAAAAAAGGGTACCTCATCCAAGATTCTGGATCAAAGACCAAATCATTAGTACACTAGTTTGTGATTTAAAGGCATATAAGCTGGCTCAACTTGGTGGTGTAAACAACTAAAGGAACCAATCAAAGAAACCAGCTCTGTAAAACACTTTCAATTTATAAAAAATCATTTACATTTTACTGTAATTTCATCTTAAATTTATCCAATTAAACAAAGAGAAATTTAAAAACTTATATAAACATGCAAGAATTTGTGAAATAAGGGATGAATAGAGAGGAAAGAAGAGTTAGATCTATAAAATCCTTGCATTCTTACTTAAATACACAATAAAATTAAATCTCAGCTTTTTAATATCAAAAATTAGTAACCAGTCTCATCTGAATTTTGTAGTATTTCCTACTTTAGATCAAATAATATGACATTTAAGCAAATAGACAATGAGGATATAAACCCAAAAAAAAAAAACAAATAACAGGTAAATGTTTCTTTATTTTAAAACAACAAATCAATCATATTACATGTTACAATTATAATCCTATGGATTGCGACAAGCAGCAAAATCCAACAAACAATTAAAAAATTAAATTAAATATAATAATCAAATAAGTATAATTCAACTAAAACGTTAAAGACTATGCGAGTTTCAGATCATTAAAATATCCCCTGTAACTAAAATAAAAAAGATAATAAATTACATAGGTAAAAATATTCAATTAAATTGAATCTTCTTTACACATGCCGAAACACTAATAGAAGTTCCCATTAATAATATTACTGAAATATAATTGAACCTTTACAGAAACAGAATTAGTTAAAGATTGGAGTAGAATACTTTACTATTCTTAAGATAGAGTAAAACCACAAAAATAAACAAATTAAAATAACGAGTTCAATATCTAATTTTCTACTATTTCCATTCCAACTATGAATTATTGTTTCATGTCATATTTTTATTTAGTCTAGTGATTAAAGAAAACTGTAACAAGCAGATCAAAATCCACCAAACAAAAAATTAAACATAGAAACCAAAGAAACAAAAAGAAAAGGAGTAAAAAATTGGAGAGGTTGCAGCAAGTGACTGAACTGAGGAGTTGAACACACAACATTCATACCACAAGGCAAACGAAATATTCATGCATAACAAATTTAAGAAATATTAAGGAGCCAAAAAACAAGATCATTACAGCTAATCCAAATAATCAAAACCATATCTCAATCCATAAACAATGACACAAGAGATTATATAAAATTTGAGGGAAAAAGTGCTACTAGTTCAAGCATTGGGCAGTGGAGATTGAAATAGAAATTGAAGAGCTGATATGCCAAATTAATTTGGCATCACTTCCAAATTATCCATCACCGTAAGTACCCACGCACTAGCGGCAACTTTTCACAAACATAATACTAACGACAACACTAGTTAAATCTCAATTCTTTTCCATATGAGATTTTACAAACAATACAGAACATGCTAGAATATAGACCATCCAAAGCAGTTCAAATTAAATATTAAAATGACAAAGCCTGAAAATAGAGAAACCTTACAGTTTTCAAATCTTAAGCTCCGATGTCACCTAGAAGAACACTTGCCAATAATTTCTTACATTGAATAGATGCCTTCAGCAGCTTTAAACCATAACCAGTAACCACCGTTCAAAAAATTAAAAAAAAAAAGATTCAGATTATTAAACACATGATCCCAAACAATTAAATCACTAAGAAAATAACTTAACAAACCTCATCAAGGCCAAAATCACATCTTTTTCCTGAAGGTCACAGAAATCCCCATCAAACTTTTTATGCAAAGTGACACAAGAGGTTACGTATTCTTTCAAAAAAAAAAACCCACCAGATCGTGGATAGTGAAATAGAAATTGAAGAGTGGAGACATGAAAAAGCAGTGTAGAGTGGAGATTAGAGATCGATAAGCACTGATTTTTTTTTTCAAAAAGATATACGGTAGCGAGAGTTGAGAGAAGGGGAAGAAAGAGAGGGAAGTGAAGATTTTTGGTTAGAACAGCTAGGGTTTCTCAGAAAGTGAAATCTGAAATATTTATACTTTTAATAAAAAATTAAAGATTTTCAATTTTACAGATTAAAAAAATTAAATTTTGTTCAATATTTCATTTAGCGGCAGTTTGCCCGCCAAAAATTTTTTCATGTCATTTTAATTTACTTATCTTAGTAAATTAATTTAATATAATAATATTTATTTGCATAATTTGTATTATAAATGCTACCTATTTTTAATTGTTATATTTCAGTGACTCTTGATTTTATTAACTAAAAAGTTGTAATTATGTCATGTTTAAAATTTATAACGGTAAATATAATAAATACAAGATTACTTAGTTGTATTAAAATTGTAATTATGCTTGTGGATGGCACCTGGATAAGGGTTTGAATCCCATGTAAGGAGGAAATTAAGTTGTACCATATTAACTAATAAAAATACAATAATATATATGTCACATTGGTAATTACATTGTGAATTTATGTCACTATAGTCATGGGGCATAATTGTCCAAAAAGATGTATATATAGATTATGGACTATATACACATTCTAATAATAAACGTCTAATATTGATAATAAGTATCATAGTACTCCTAAGAAAAAAAAGTATCATAGTTGAGTTCTTTTTAATCAATGGTTACTAACAACATAAATAATAAGTTTAATTTTATAAATCATTAATTACAATATTACTAAAAGTAATAGATTAAAAATTAATATTACATTTAATGTATAGAAGTGTCCATTATAAGTATTTAGGAAAAATGTGGTAACTTGATAGTAATGAATAAATGTAACCATCAAAATAATGCAGTGTAAAAGAATGAATTAATTTCACATAAGTTTGTATGAATTAGTTTGCGTAAGAGATTGAGATACCATATATTTGTCTATACATATCATATAATAATATTAGCCACTAGTATTAAATCAATAATAATAAAAAATAATATTTTATCGTAAATTACAATGTTTGGTTCAATTAACAAGATAATTATTTGATAATTATCTAATAGTTGAACCAAAACTATTCTCATATTAGTAGGCAGAGGCTTGAATACTCTATATGCATTATGGATTGATTTCTTCTAAATATTTGAAAATAAATCTGATTAATATGAGTCTAGATATTCATATTACATTTTTCCAACAAAAGATTAATAAAATAATATGATAACTTTTTATATAAAATATCATTAAATTTATAATATACTTAATAAAAAATATTTTATAATTTATAATTATAATTATTTACTTATATTATATAATATCCTCATTAGCAAGAAGTCACATATTTTGAGAAAAAAAAGTCTCATTTTTAAATATATTTTCATGTAAAGTTGAGGGGGTATTTGATATTTTTAATATTTAAATTTATTTTTTGTTATTTTCTTAAAACTAGGGTATCTGATTGATATTTACCTTTAATATTTTTCACTCTAACCGAGTGACATAAGGGGTAACCGATGGCCGGTCATAGAATCTATTAAAAAAAATGATAAAAACGACTGTATGAGATACAGTTGCCGTATTACAGCTGGACCCTACGAAGAAAGGTATTACAACAGATTGCCAGACAAACAAATACGTCAATGATATAGGTCAAACTACTTCATTATTTATTTATTCTTTAATGGACATTCTTGATAACCTTGGCATTTCAGTAAATAATTCCTCATAGATAAAATTACATAACATGTCACAACTACTCTCATTTTTACCACATAAAATTTTAACAACTCAAGAAATTAATGAAACAATTTCAAATAAAAACAAGAAGAGCCCTACAAATTAATTACAAAAATAAATTGGGATGTGCATAAAAGAGTTGAAGCAATAAGAGGATTGGTTTCTCATACTGATGTTATGGCATCTCAAAATGACTAAAGTATTAGGAGACTTTTGAGACTTGGGGGACCATTAATATTGGGGAGATGATTAATGGCAGGTGAATAGATGAAAGCAGCAAACATATTTTAAATTGGGATTTTACCTCTATATTTATCTACAACATAATAGTTACTTATTATTATTTAATTAACTAACTATTTATCATTATATTAAATGAATAAATGAGAGTAAAACATTTATGGTGCATTTACCAAATAAAAATTAAAATTGGTTAGAATTAGAATAGGCTGAAATCAGAATGTGCTGCAATCATAATGAAGAATTGGAATCACAATAGTTATTTACTTAAGTTGTAAGAATCAAACTTGGAATGAATTACAATCCCATTGATGTGTTTAATTTATCTTAAAATCACAATAAACTATTATAAATTATTAAAATAATCTTTGTTAATTGTTGTTCCTTGTATATCTATTATAATATTAACAATAATAAAAATAAAAATAATATTAAAACTAAAAACAACAACAACAACAATAATAAAATTACCTTCGTGATTATGTTATTATTATTTAGTTGGTTGCTAGTGCCCAAATGGCAACGATGTGCTGGCCAATCGGTGACTTCTCCATAGGCGATGAATAGCAATAACGAGGGAGCTTTTGGTAATGACACAAAGGTGTTTGTGCACTGTTGCTCCACAGGAAAATGACTAGTGAAGATCATGAAGCTTTGTCAATGACGAGCCGAGACTAAGTGTTGTGCAAATTTTATTGAACTCACAAGCGCACGAATCTATTGTAGAATATATTAATGGTATTGAGTGTCGATCCCACGAGGAGGTGGATTTTAATTATATGCAGAATTAATTATGTAAATGGGAGGTTGGATTTGTGTGGAAGTGATTTAGATGATGCTGGAATTCAAATTGGATTGGCAGAAATAATTAAACTGGAAACTATTGAGATAAAGCACTTGGGTATCTGGATCCGTATCAACATGCATCATGGGCTAAATAATCCTTTATTAATATCAATTAAATCATAAGGGGGGAATCCACACCTCATGAACCACGCTCTAATCAATATGGTGCTAAGGGCTTATCGTGCTAAATAATAATAACCTTATACTTGGGTGCCGGTAAAACCAGGGCGGTAACTAGACAAGATTATTATTATTTGTCGACGAAAAGTCAAAATCTCCATAGAAATTAGAGGGGAAGAGAAAATAAATTTACCAATTAAAGCCTATGACACATGTTGAGACTTCACCTTCAGCCCAAGCTTAAAAGAAAATTAGCCACTCATAATTGAACTGAGGGTAAATGGGAATTTATTAAAATACGTAGAAAATACAAGATGGAGAAAGAATTACAGAAAACTAAGCTCAAAAATGGATTCAGTGTATCGAATTAGGGGGGGGAGGCCCACTTTTTATAGATACATTGAGTGAATCATGGCCATCGGATTAAAAATAGTTTGGACGCACAGAATTGCACCACGTCATCAGTGAACAGTAACACGGTTTGACCACGCGGTTTGAATAGTAACACGGTTTGCACACGGTTTGAACAGTAACGCGGTTTGAACAGTGTCGTGGACAGTACCCATGAACAGTACCGTACATGTGAACAGTGACATTTTTCCTTTTATGCTCCTCTTAAGGTTTTCGACTGTCCTAAGTTCAAAAGTGACGTCCGTTTTGCTATCCGAAATCTCGTTCATTGTGAAATGACCATGATACCCCTAAAATACATAAAATACTTAATTAAAACAAAACATTCATAATTAAATAATAAGGGACTTAAATAAATAAAATTAGAGATATTAGTGAGACTTGAAGTGTAAAATGACGATTTTCTCCTTTATAAATATACACTTTCTAACACTTAACACACCCCCCAACCAGCTTATTGCTAGTCCCTAGCAAATAAAGCGAAAACAAAATTCAAATCCAAAATGTTTTTTTTTTTAACATAATCATGTTTATTCAATCATACTAATGATAACAATCAAATAAAAGTATAAGCATTATCTCAAGTCTAAAGAAACATCACACCCACATCAACCATTCACATGAATCAACCACCAAGTAGATTTTGTCACAGCTACTTTCAAAAATGACATGTCAAACCCCAAAATCTCACTGGTAATAGTGACACTCTCACAAGAAAATTAAATCCAATAAAAATTGTCACTTCAATGAATGATAAATGGAGTGAAGATAATAAATAAATAATATCACACACTCTCACCAAGATGAAAAGAATATGCCCACAACTTAGAAATAATACGATCTTAAGTCAAACAAAATGTTAGCCAACCCAATGTATTTACTTTTTTTTTCTTTTTTTTTTTATGTACCACTACATCTTTTTAGCCTATATAACTAGCTTCTACTTCAGACTATAGTTTCCTAAAATCAAGAAAGACTTTTATTAGGATGTAAGGTAGGCTAGGGAAATGGTTAACAAAGAAAGGAAATATAGAAAACAAAATATATGTTTGAGAAAAAAAAATATATATATATATATATTTTAAACTAAAAAGTGCATTTCACTTATTTATTATTGTATTATATCTTTCTTTCTTTTTTTTTCTTTTTTTAGAGAATTTTTTTCTCTTTTTTTTTCTTTTCTTTCTCTTTTTTTTTCTTTTTTTTTTTGGTATTGCACAACTTTACTAAACAAAACAATTATTTATATTTTTCTCAAACATGAATAGCTGATGGAACTTGTAAGATATCGGGTAATACTCCAAATTAGAGTGGGTCAAGATGATAAGTTGACAAAGAAAAGTTTTTTTTTTTTAATAAAAGGCTCAAAAGGGCTAACTATAGATATTTCACAGACGGGATGGCTAGAAAGACTCAAACGGGTCAAAGATGACCTTTCCATCATCTTTTAAGGCTCTACATAATCCTCCATATCTACTAGTTAAATGGACATTCAGATGTAGCAACACACTTTTTTTTTAAAGTAATACATTTTTTTAGAGGGTTGATTCAAAAGAATATAGAGATCGTATATAAAATAGTAAACTGCTAAGTTGCATGAAAAATGGGCAAACAGGGTTACTCTCCAAGAAAAATAATAGGCTCAAAAGCTCACTTGGTATTCATTATGACATGTCAATTCTTTCAAGCAACTCATATTTATCTCCGACATCAACATGTAGAGTAGCAAACATAGTGTAACATCACTCAAGACCAAAGATAATACAAATACTAAAATTCGAAAATCATCATGTCATCCAAAAATAAAAACAAAATCACACTATTTTTTTATTATTTTTTTTTAAACAACATTCTATCCCCCAACCTATTCTAAACATGAAAGGAAAATATGCATGCAAAAATGTGAAAATGATGCAGAAAAACTAATTGGAAAAGTTACACTTAAAATAATAGAAAAAAAATGGTTTTTTTTTTTAACGAAAAAGATGCATTTCTAGAGGCACTACACTCTATATTCAGCCATTTTTGACTCAATAAATTTGAAAATGCATATTTATAAAGGAGAAGTCAAAAAGAAAAAGTTAGAAAGATCACACGAAAAATAAGAAAAAAAAATTTTTCATTATTATTTTTTTCCTTTTTTTTAACTAAGAAGATGCGTTTCTAAAGTAACTACACTCCATATTCAGCCATCTTCAACACAAAAAGTTAGCAACAGTTAGTTTCTACAAAAAAAATTAGTAAAAACTTAACCAACATTCCACAATTGTCAACTATCCCCTCCCCCCAACCAGAACGAAACATTGTCCTCAATGTTTTAAAGGAAAAAAGTAGAGTTTAGAAGACATCACCTGGGTAGTGCAACACAAAATAAAACATTTACAGGCGGAGATTTAAATCTAATTTGTATTTTCTACTATCATTGCTATTGTTACCATCGTTATTTGTACACTCCAACACCAAGGTCTTGGGATCTGGCTCTGGTCGATAAGCTTGTAACAGATCAAGTAGCTCATTAGCAGTGTGAGCACAAATAAAATAAATGATTTCAATTAGCAGAAGAAAATAAATAAATAAATAAATCAAATTACCGAAAAGAAAAATCTTAATTCAAATCTGGTGGGTCACTTAAATTTATTTCGGTGTCTCTCCATGTGGTTGGTACTCTAGATATGGCTTTAATCTTTGACCATTAACTTTAAACGTGACACCGTTCTTTGGGTCCTTAATTTCAATTGCCCTATGTGGAAAAACAATATGAACAATAAAGGGACCAGACCATCGAGAACGCAACTTACCTGGGAATAAGTGCAAACGAGAATTGAATAAAAGTACTTTCTGACCTGGAGTGAAAGATTTTCTCATAATCTGCTTATCATGAAAGACTTTCATTCGCTGTTTATAAACCTTGGCATTTTTGTATGCATCGTTGCGAATTTCTTCAAGTTCTGCCAGCTGTAATGTCTTTCTGAGCCGGCTTGTTGCATGTCAAAATTGCATTTCTTGATGGCCCAGTACACACGATGCTCGAGTTCCACAGGTAGGTGGCAAGCTTTTCCATACACTAGCCTATAGGGTGACATCCCAATTGGGGTCTTGAACGCCGTTCTATATGCCCATAATGCATTATCAAGTCTTAATGACCAATCTTTTCTGTTCGGTCTCATGGTCTTTTCTAAGATGTGCTTTATTTCTCGATTGGAGATTTCAACTTGACCACTGGTTTGCGGATGATACGGGGTTGCCATTTTATGAGTGATGGAGTACTTTGTCAAAAGTGTTTTGAATGATTTATTGCAAAAGTGGGCACCACCATTACTGATTATTGCTCGAGGGAATCCAAAGCGTGAGACAATGTTGCTCTTCAAAAACCCTATCACTACTTTATGATCATTGGTTCTGCATGGAATTGCCTCTACCCATTTCGAAACATAGTCAATAGCAACCAAAATGTATTGATGGCCAAAAGAAACGGGAAAGGGTCCCATGAACTCGATACCCCACACATCAAAAATCTCAACCACTAAAATTGGATTTAGTGGCATCATATTCCTTCGTGTAATGCTCCCCATTCGTTGACACCTATCACATGAAGAACAAAAGGTGTAAGCATTTCGAAATATAGTTAGCCAATAGAAACCACATTGTAGAACTTTAGTCGCTGTTTTCTTAGCGCTGAAATGGCCTCCACAAGCTGGTTCATGGCAGAATGAAAGAATGTTCTGAAATTCATTCTCTGGGACACATCGTCTAATAATTTGATCTGCACAATACTTGAACAGATAGGGGTCATCTCAGAAAAAAATTTTTATTTCCGCAAAGAATTTAGTCTTGTCCTGCTTGGTCTAATACTCTGGAAGTTTACCTGTAACAAGATAATTAACTATATCAGCATACCAAGGTAATACTTCCACACTCATTAATTGTTCATCTGGAAATGACTCATTTAATGTTAAGGGTTCTGTGATTGTGTCGAAGTGGAGACGAGAGAGATGGTCAGCCACAACATTTTCTGTCCCTTTCTTATCTTTGAATTCCAAGTCAAACTCCTACAAAAGCCATCCAACGAATTAATCTAGTTTTTGCATCTTTCTTTGTGAGAAGATATTTCAAAGCAGCGTGATCGATGAACACAATAATTTTACAACCAATGAGATAAGATCGAAATTTTTCTAATGCAAACACTACTGCTAGCATTTCTTTTTCAGTAGTTGAATAGTTCAACTGTGCATCGTTTAATGTCATACTAGCATAGTAAATAACATGAGGAATTCGATCAACTCTTTGTCCTAATACTGCTCATACTGCATAATCAGATGCATCACACATAAGCTCAAATGGTAAGCTCCAGTTTGGTGGCTGAATGATGGGTGATGACGTCAACAATCGCTTTAGCTTTTCAAATGCTACAAGACATGAATCATCAAAGATAAAATGTACATCCTTAGCAAGTAGATTGCATAAGGGTCTAGAAACTTTGCTAAAATCTTTAATGAAAAGTCTATAAAAACCAGCATGTCCAAGGAAAGATCTTACTTCTCTGACTGTTTTAGCTGGAGGAAGATTAGAAATGAGATCCACCTTGGCTTTGTCAACCTCAATACCTTTGCATGAAATGATGTGACCGAGAACTATACCTTATTTTACCATAAAATAGCATTTCTCCCAATTTGATCAATAAATGGTAAAGGAAAATGGTCTTTATGTGTGACAGAATTTAACTTTCTATAATCAATGCATACACGCCATCCTGTAGTCATTCTAGTGGGTATCAATTCATTATCAGCATTGGTAACTACTGTGACTCCTGACTTTTTGGGGACAACTTGCACATGACTGACTCATGAACTATCAGAAATTGGGTAAATGATACCTACATCTAATAGCTTAAGGACTTCTGTTCTAACAACTTCTTTCATGTTAGGATTTAACCAACATTGCATTTCCCTTGTAGATTTAGCATTTTCATCAAGGTGAATGTAATGCATGCAGTCTACTAGGTTTATACCTTTTATGTCTGCTATGGTCATCCTAATGCTCCTTTATGCTCTTTTAAAACATCCAACAACTTACCTTTTTGCTCGTCATTTAGGGATGATGAGATGATTACCGGTAGAGTGCTTTCTTCTCCCAAGAACGCATATTCCAAAGTGTTGGGTAATGGTTTGAGCTCGAGTTTCGGTGGTGACTCTGATGATGGGATGATTTTCTTCTCTGATGGTGCTAGTTGTTCAACTCTTGACTTCTATTTATTAGTGTCCATGGATGGTGCTGAGTCAAGTAAGGCGTTGACCTCATCGACTGATCTATCAATATCAAAATCCAAACCAAAGTGAGTTAAACATGTTTGTAAAGGGTCATCAATAAGGTTTGAAATAAAAGTATCATCAACTAATGCTTCAATTAAATCTACGTCAACAATTCCATCATCTGCATTGTGAGGTTGTTTAGCAATGTTGAAGATGTTGAGCTATATGGTCATATTGCCAAAAGACAACTGCATGTTTCCAGTCCTGCATTGAATGTGAGCATCGGCAGTTGCCAAGAATGGTCGGCCTAGGATAATAGGGATGTGCTTCCTTAAATCCTGTATTGGTTGAGTGTCAATTACAATGAAATCAACAGGAAAATAAAACTTGTCTACCTGGATAAGCACGTCCTCCACAATACCACGAGGTATTTTCGTGGATCGATCTACAAGCTGTAACACCACTGGAGTTGGGTGTAATTCTCCCAATCCAAGTTTCACAAATACTGAGTAAGGTAATAGATTAACACTAGCTCCTAAATCCAACAAAGTATTCTCAATTTTGTGGTTCCCTATACTACATGAAATAGTGGGGGAGACTGGGTCTTTACATTTTAGAGGAATTTTGTGTTGGAGTATAGAACTAACGTTTTCAGTTAAAAATGCCTTTTTCTGAACATGAATGTTTCTCTTTTTAGTGCAAAGGTCTTTAAGAAACTTGGCATAAGATGGAACTTGCTTTATTGCATCAAGTAAAGGGATGTTAACACTTACCTGTTTGAAGACTTCAAGAATCTCACCTGTGGATTTTCCCTTCTTTCCTTTAGCTAACCTCTGAGGAAATGGAGCTTTAGGAACGTATTCTCGTGGGTTGGTTTCTTTTTTCTCCTCCGGTGGTGAGTCCTCAGCATTTACAGGTACAATCTGATTTTCTTTTGTCGGTGGCATCTCCACTTTGTTGTCGACTTCTTTTCCTTTTCGCAAGGTCATGACGGCTTTGACCTCTCCATGCTGTTGCGGTGAACTGGTACTTGCTTCATGCACTCCTTTAGGATTAGGCACTGGTTGACTTGGAAATTTACCTTTCTCAACAGTCATTGCCAAAGTCTGAACTGAAGAAACAAGTTGTCCCACCATCTTCTCGAGGCTTGAAACTGATTGGGCTTGTGAGTTGAAGCCTGCTCTCATCTCATTCCGTAGTCCATCAATGGTGCGGTTTTGTTGCTCGATTGTAGATTGAGTAACATTCTTGAAATTTTGGAATGAATCCTCCCATGGTAGTGCAGGTTGAGAGTGCAGTTCTGATTGTATGGTCTAAATGGTGGCTGAGAGGCTTGAGGAGCTTGAGGAATTGGTTGCATTGGTGGAGCTGGAGCTGCTGGTCCATTCTGTTGCAATCCTTGAGACCATGAAAAATTAGGGTGATCTCTCTATCCAGGATTATATGTGTTGGAGTATGGGTTGTAATTTGATGGCTTTCTCATGACACCAATGGCATTGGCTTGATCTGAGTATGAGTCATGGTCTTGTTGCTCTGATGATTTAGCAGTCGTTAACGATGCTATTTGTCGAGAGAGACCTTCAATTATCTCTTTAACTTCTTTGATCCCTGAACTTGACTCGCCAATGTGAACCTCATTCACTCCTTTAATTCTTCTAGTATTCCTGAGTGATCGACTCCGTTGTTGGGAATTATCTGCTTGTCGCTGGAAGAAATCCCAAATCTCTGATGCACTTTTTGACATTAACTCTCCTCCACTTGTTGCAATTAGCCATTCTTGCACATTTGGTAATAATCCTTCCAAAAAATATTGGCATTGATGTCATTTCTCGTACCCATGATGTGGACACTTCAAAAGTAGCCCATTGAATCGCTCCCATGCTTCAAAAAATTGCTCGTTTTCTCTCTGGGTGAACTCTGAGATTTCCTTGCGAATAGCATTGGTTTTATGCACTGGGAAATATTTATTCAAAAATTTTGTTACCATTTATTCCCATGTTGTAATGCTATTAGTAGGCAATGTATTGAACCATGAACGAGCTCTATCCTTTAAAGAAAATGGGAATAGTCTAAGTTTAACATCATTTTCTGAAAAATTCTCATATTTAAAAGTTTGACAAATTGTATGAAAATCATTCAGATGATTATATGGGTCCTCATTTTCTAATCCATAAAACGTTGGGAGACAATTTAGCACACTAGGTTTTATCTCAAAACTCCTAGCAGCTACATTTGGGTATCTTATACAAGATGTGCTCAAATTAGCTAAGGGACTGAAGTAGTCCTTAAATGGCCTCTCTTGTGGTTCTGGTTGTTGCAAATCCATTTTAATTTTTTCTTTAAGTGCAATGTGCTTGTGTGTGCGAAGTGTTCTTTCTAATTCAAGGTCTATAGGTTCAAGATTAGGTAATAATGACCTACGACCATGCATGCAAAGAAAATAAAAATGAGAACAAAATAAATAAAAATAAAGAAGAAGGAGAAATTACGATACTAACCTTATTGCGCTGTTACAACCTTTCTATTAAAAAAACACATTAAAACAAATACGTGAAATTAACTAAAATTAAAATAAATTAACAAGATAAATAAAAAAATTATAAAGAAGAATAACTTGAAAATTAAAATACAGAAATTTAAAGAAGAGAAAAAGAAATTCTTACCTAAAAATGTAAATTCAATTAATTAAGAAAAAATTACAAGGAAACAACTAAAATAATAATAATAATAATAATAGTAATAATAATAATAATAAAATTATTTATAAAAAAATTAATTCTACAAATTAAAATACTTACCTCCCCGGCAACGGCACCAAAAATTTGTTGTGCAAATTTTATTGAACTCGCAAGCGCACGAATCTATTGTAGAATAGATTAATGGTGTTGAGTGTCGATCCCACGAGGAGGTGGATTTTAATTGTCTATAGAATTAACTTTGTAAGTGGGTGGTTGTATTTGTGGAGAAATTGATTTAAAGGATGCTAGAATTTAAATGAGAATAACGGAATTAAATTGAATTGGGAACTATTGAAATAAAGTGCTTGGGTACCTGGATCCGTATCAACATGCATCATGGGCTAAATATTCCTTATTAATACTAATTAAATCATGAGGGGGGAATCCACACCTCATGAACCACGCTCTAATCAATATGGTGTTAAGGGCTTATTGTGTCAAATAATAATAACCTTATATTAGGGTGCCGGTAAAACCAGGGCGGTAACTAGATAAGATTATTATTATTTGTCGACGAAAAGTCAAAATCTCCATAGAAATTAGAGGGGAAGAGAAAATAAATTTACCAAATAAAGCCCATGACACATGTTGAGACTTCACCTTCAACCCAAGCTTAAAAGAAAATTAGCTACTCATAATTGAACTAAGGGTAAAATTGGAATTTATTAAAATACGTAGAAAATACAAGATAGAGAAAGAATTATAGAAAACTAAGCTCAAAAATGGATTCAGGGGTATCAAATTAGGGGGGGAGACCCCCTTTTTATAGATACATTGAGTGAATCATGGCCATCGGATTAAAAATAGTTTGGATGCGATGAATTGCCACGTCATCGATGAAGCGATACTTACGGTTTGACCACGAGTTTGACCACGCAGTTTGAACGAAGAACACGGTTTAAACGAACGCGGATCGAGCGATGTGTCGTGAACGATATCATGAATAATGACAAATACATGTGAATAGTGCGACGCGTGTGAGCGATCATTTTTCCTTTTATGCTCCTCTTTCGGTTTTCGACTGTCCTGAGTTCAAAAGTGACGTCCGTTTTGCTATCCGAAATCTCGTTCATTGTGAAATGACCATGATACTCATAAAATACACAAAATACTTAATTAAAACAAAACATATATAATTAAATAACAAGGGACTTAAATAAATAAAATTAGAGATGTTAGTGAGATTTGAAGTGTAAAATGATGAATTTCTCCTTTATAAATATACACTTTCTAACACTCAACATGAAGAAACAGTGATTACCAGTGATTGTTTATATTTTTTGATATAAAATATCTTTTTGTAATTAATTAAAAATAAGAGTAATAATTTTGTTTTATTATTCTATTTCTATATTGAAAATAATTTTAATTCCCTTTCAATTAAAATAGGTGAGAAAAATGATGTCAGACAATGCAAAATAGGTGAGAAAAATTATGTTGTGGGTAGGTGCATGACTAATATATAAAAATTTAAAAAATTTAATTTTTTTATTTTCGTAATAAATAATAGGATTCCATTATAATTGATCTAAAAAAGACAAAAGAAGAGTACCAAACCTACGGTGCAACGTAGCTTTGCCCATAACATCATAGAAAATTTCTAATTTTAAAATTTATAACCTAAATTGGGCATTCGGGCTCAATTACTGAATTGATAATTTGAGGCGATTTAAAAAATCACGGCTCCTCAAGTGAATTTATCCTTTCTTTTACTTGTATCTAAGCAAGCAAAGCATAGCCAAGAGCGCGAGCCCGAGCTTCAACCTCAAGCTGACAAAATCGTTAATCCCGCTTACACGAGAAAGAGAAAGGCAGAAACTTGTTTATTGTAGTTGTGAAAAACCAAAATCATTTATTATCGCCTTATCTTTTTCAAACTGAAATTTAAGTTCAATGTCAAGAAAAGGCGGAGGAGCAGCGGCGCTGCAAAAGGATGTGCCGTGGCGGCAATCGGGTGTAAAACCAATTCCTAAAATCCACCACTCTCCTGTTCTTCGTGTCGCTCATACCCCTTACTCTAATTACGCCCTTGCCATCAGCAAGGTTTTGTTTGACTTTTAACTTTCTTTATCTTTCTCTTATTATTACTAATAATAATTTATTTACTTTTGCATCAATTGAGAATGTTGCAGCATCCGGATCCGGTTGGTAGTGGGTTGGCTTCGGATGCTATTGTGGAAGCTGCCGGCCCTGATTGCATTGTTCCTGGCCAAATCAAACCTGTTCGATTGCTCGGTTTCAAGGTTTTTTTTTTCGGATTATGGTATTTTGTCATTGTTAAATTTATGAATAAATTCCGCTCTGCATGACTGCTGTTGGCAGAGCTGTAGTTGTATAGCTTTTAAGCCAATGCGGTTTTGTCTAATGGTCTTTTGAAGGGAAAAAAAAAAATACCACCACGATAGCCAACAGACTCTTTCTGTTATTGTGCCTTGCGCAAATAAAACATAAGTTTGTTTTTTGTCTTCTAAATTTTCGCTATATTTGATATTCATTTGATATTCATTTGTTATTCATTTGTTTATATGACTTGTATAATAAGAGTATTGACTTGCATGCACGTCCAATGCTTTCAAATGCAATGCTTTCATAACCTTGAGTTTAGAATAGAACATACTGACATTGTGAGGACACTGCCTTAATCTATTTTAACAAAGTTAGAAAAAGGGAAACTTTGTTGTACAGCCTTTCATTTTTTCTATGTGGAATTTGTTTGTGGGTTATTATGGTTATTCTAAAACATCTATGTAAACTTTTAGGAAGCTGTAGCTGCTTCTGATGGTCTTATGTTCATTAGGAGAGCATACATTGAGTTCTTTGATAGTGTGATGTATTTAAAACCATTATTTATGTTCTAATATTGCATCATAAACTTAGCAAAAATTTATTGCTCACTCGTAGTTTCCTTTTGCATTTTTTATCTGTTATAGTATAGTTATCTTGCTTATTAAGTCTTTCCTGTTTTGCATGTTATAGGTTTGGCCAATTGAGGTGGACCTGAGATTCTTAGAACCAGTTGGAAAAGAACTTAAGCTGTTGGGAAAGGTAGAATTCTTTCCTTTTTGGTAAATTTTGCTGGGTGTGTTAGCTCAATTTAGGGATACTTAAGTCAATACATTTAGAGTTGATAATAAATTGTTTTTAAGGTTAAAAACTAGAGAAAAGAAATTTTTTTGACTTCACATGATACATATGTTACATGTTCAGTAGAGGGGAGGTTTGATTTGGTATAGAGGGTTGATATTGAAAACAATGTCAGCAGCATAGAGAACCTATGGGGAAGTAAAAGACGTTAGATGTGGAGCTAGTCTGGCAAATGACAACACTCTTACACTCAAGCTTGGAAGAGTACAATGGTGTGTAAGTTCTTGAGACCTAAAAAATGAAGAAACAAGAGTTAAGAGCAAGAGGCAGAGAAACTAGAGAGAATCAGTTACTTATTAAAACCCTGGCTTAATCTGGACCCTTTATGGGTATTTTTGTTATTTGGCCTTGTTGGCATGTAATGGTTAGCAAGCTTATTCTATTTCAAGGGTAAAGTAGAGAATTATCTTGGTTAATAGAGAAAATCTCTTCTGCTTGGAGAATAAGCTAGGTGTTTCTAGAAGGAAAGTTATCAGTCCCCTCTCTAGGTATAGGTATTACCCAATTATTGGCCTATTGGTCATGTGGGAATCTCTGCTGAGTTGGCAAGTACTTGATTGGCCTGCTGGCAATCACTGTATAGATTACATGGTTTCTGAGCTGACATGAGAAGTGACACAAAATAAGGGAATAATACTTGATTCTTAGGTCTAGATAAGGTAGCTTGTACCCATGTAGATTTTTCCTTATTTTTCTTATGTTCACCTTTTTATTGGTATGGTGCTTCTAGTTCTTTGAAGCAAATATTTAAAGAGGGCACTTATCATTTCTATCATTTTCTTTTCCTTCGTCTTGTCCACCGGTCATCTTTCAATAAGCAATGCATTCATTTTGATTTTATCTCCAGGTTTTTGTTCCTCACTTTCTTGTATTGAAAGATGCATTAAAGGACAATCCCACTTTTTGAAAATTAGTGCAAAGATTTACTAGAAGTTCCCTACTGACTAAAGGGAAAATAATAAGTCATAGCCAAATCAGAAAATTGGGGGGAGGGGGAATGTGTTGTCCGAGGGTAAAATCAGAAAAAATATGTAGGCCAATTTGGGACATAGCATGTGAGCAAGGCAAAGGAAAAGGAGGGGGATAGAAATGATGATTGCCCTTTTTCATTCAAAGAACTGGAAACACCCAACCACTAGAAAGGTAGATTTAAGATGAACAAGAGGCAATATCCAAATGGGTTCCTGTGGAGGCCAATTGGAAGCTATCTATTCTCCAATCAAGTACTACAAGGCTCAACATAGACTAATACATTGGTGTTGTCATACAACCATCTAATGAAATGGGCCAATTATTAGGTACCTCTAGGTGGAGATTATTATTTTTCCTGTTTCTATAAATTCCTAGCTAAATCTCCAGGTGGTTTTGTTAATTAAATCCTTTGCGAGAGGCATTTCCATCACCAACTCAAGCAGGGTGTAATTACCTCATCCTCCCTCTAGTTTCTCTCCATCTCACACTATCTCTCCATTTTCCTTTAGAAATTTAGTCACCATCCTACCCTTCTTAACTTTAGTGTCAGAGTGTCGCTAGCCACTATTGGTGCCACCTGTAATGCCATTTTTTGTAGGTTCTACTCTAAGCTACTGAAATAGTATTTTTTTCCAAATCAATGCTTTATACTGTATTAGATCTCACGATGGCTCAATTAGTTTTTGTCTAGTTTTAAGCATCGAAAAAAAATAAAATAAAATAAAAAAATGTATTATGCTAGTCTCTCAAAACTGAACCAAAACACTGGAACTTATCTTAATTTATTTTTTTCCGAAGTAGATACCTTTTGTGTCTGATGTGTGTTAAATGTTCTGTAAATGAAGATTACTAAGCAATGCAAACTTTTAAATTAGGTTTAAATCATTATGGTACTACTTCAAGTTCTTGAACAAGTTGAAAAAATTCAAGTTGCTATTTCCCAATTCATGATCCCAAAAATTATTTGATTCTCCATTGTGAATCTTTAACAATTGAAAACCATTTGAGCACTGGAATGATATCCAGGAGTTAGAAGGTAGGACTGGACAGAAAATAACATCAAATTCACAAATGTGAAACAAAAAAACCAGAGAAGATTCCTGCTGCATGTTTTTAAGAAAAAGCAAATTCATCACAAATTCTCTGTTCCATGAGATTTTTCTCTTTTTATTTTTTAAAGAAAAAGGTAAGGGGGTGGACAAGCCCAAATTCGTTTTTTAGCCCTTACCTCCCCTAAGATTCGAACCCGGGTGGCCTTTAAACACTCAGCCATGCCTTGGAGACCTATCTGTATACTTAGTGCATACTATTTTCTTATCTAGAAATCTTTTGTGGCTAGTTGATGACTGCAACCTTGAAATTGGCTGGTTTCTTATTTATGTAGAGAAAAGAGCACACGGTGTGGCAGACAAAGATGGTGGCTTTTGTTACTTAAGTTGCCCATCTATGATTAGACTTCTGCAATACTAGGGCTGCTTAACCTCTTCCCAACTCCACTGAAAAGAGGGGGGAGAGAGAGAGAGAGAGAGAGATGATGCTCTAAGCCTCTAACAAAGTCATGAAACACTATTATTGATCTTTGCAATAAGATATTCTTCATACTTTGGGTTGATGCAAATACAATCCGTGCTTTAACTTTCAAGTCTCTGGTAAAGCATCTGAAACTATAATCAATTGGATATACAAACGCACAGCCGCCTTTAATTTTGAACAGAAGAATGGGTCATTAGCTACCATACAGGTCTTTGGGGTTACAGACTTGAAACCTCCCACTAAAAGAGCTGAAACATCTTGCAGAAAATTTGAGAACTCCAGCATGAGTTGGAACTCTTGCTTAAAAACCATAGCACAAAATTTGAATTCACATTTATGTTGGTGAATCCCTAGAAAATTAATATCATCAGCCTGTTACTCCTTTCTTTGTGAGACCGGATATGAGGACTCAAAGATACTAGTAAATATCATCTGATCTCCTAGATCTTATAGTAATTAGGATACACTTGTTTGTTGTTTCTCTTCTATGTTTATTTCAATCTTCTATAAATATGTTCATTGCCAGGAAAAATTTATGCTTTTTGAATGCAACTTGTATATTTGGTGGATTTCTTGATTAATCTGGTTGTTTTTGTTAATGCAGTTCATGGATGATGCTGTCAACCTCATGAACAAATCCTTCATCGATCGGTAGTGGTGCTAAATTTTCAGTTATGAAGAGAAAAGAAGCAGCTGTTTAAGCATTTTGTATCAGTTTTACTATGCAGAAGCCACCTGAGCAAAGTGGCTGTAGATAGTATTTCATTCAGGCATTGTGTTCTGGCTACCTACTTTTAAATTAAATGATGTCTGGGTCAAAAGCTGGATGTTGATCAATGGAGGTTCTGTTTCTTGTATGCTTCGGCTCATAATTTCTTGGACTTGATACTAATAATACTATGAAAGGGGGTCATGTATTTTCATACTTAAATTTGAATGAACCTTTTTTCATTAATTGGGGGTTTTTTATTTAGTTTTCACCATCTTTGAAAGCTTTGCTTGGAAGTATTGTTCACGTATAAAATGGTTGATTGGGATTTCTAAGTGATTGTCTCCCTATAGTCTTGACACTTGTTACCTGTCCAGCCATGAAAGATGAAAAAGCTGCAATTCAACATGAAGGCCCAAGTCTCCACCCATTTCTTGAATGAGGAGATGCATCATCACTCCTTTCAGTATTGTCTCTGAAACTGTTTTAATCTGCTGGTGAAAAAGATTTAAAATGTTTCCTGTTTGAAGTTGGATAAACATTTACCGGGGATAACCAGAGGGACTGGTTCCAGGAGGGAGGAGATATGAGTGGAATGGTGATGCCCCTGTCAAGGAAAGAAGTAGATATAGATGAAGATTCAAATTCAGGTTTTTTGCCTGAAATTCTTATCCTATCCTTTTGTCTCTTCCCTTTATTAATCATTTATTGGTTATAATATCGAATTTTGATGTTTTATAATTAGCAGAGCATAATAGTAATCTGCATCTGCTATGAAAGTAGTTGTAGAAGCAAAAGACAACCTTTGCATAAAGAACCAGACAAAACATGATGATGCAAAGAAGTGATAAAGAACATAATCCATATCAAGAAACCAATATTAGAAATATTAATGAATGACCTCACCATATCCCTATTTCAGTATGTCAGCTAATGGTGGAGCTACCACAAACTAGTGCTCTACAACTATGGATGCTGTGTAAGAATTTCTGGTCACTTTTTATTTTCATCCACTTTTTGCCGGCCTTTTCTTTCTATAAGAAGACTCAACCTCTCTTCAGCATCTGCAACAAACAATGGCATATCAAGCAGCCATGCAAGAAGAGAAATTGCGCAAGGGGCCTTGGCACGAGGAAGAAGATGAGTTACTTGTAACATTTGTAACTCTTTTTGGGGAGCGAAGATGGGATTACATAGCTAAAGCATCTGGTTTGTTTTAACAAGATAGAAATAGAAAAAGAGACATTGTTTGTCTCATATAATAGACTTAATAAGTTTAAATATTTACTTGCAGGTCTAAAGAGGAGTGGCAAGAGTTGCAGGTTGCGATGGCTGAATTATCTTCGTCCAAATATTAAGCACGGGTATATATGCACTGAAGAGGAACAGATCATCATTCAACTTCATTAGAAATGGGGTAACAAGTAAGGTTCTGTTTCTTCTTTTGTTGAAATTTATTTGCACAGGCACACAGTTAAATGAAGATTTTTGTGAACAATGTTGAACTGTTGGTGGTCGAGGATTGCACGAAGCTTGCCTGGAAAAACTGATAACGAGATCAAGAATTATTGGAGAACTTGTATTAGAAAGAAAATTCAAGCTCAAGAGCAAGGTGCACTGCTGTTTGCTTCAGGTTTTTTAATGATTGCCATATAAACTTGTTATTAGTCTCAGATTAACAACTATGTTCTCACTCACAGAACTTTCAATTTGGAAGAAACAATGCCAAGCGAGATTCCTTATTTTCGAATCTTGATTTTAATGTGCAAAAGCACGAGACTGATGATGAACACAAGCCTGGGGAGAATACTTTTGGAACTGACAACTCATTCCATGTTCTTGGGTTTGCAAACTCTGCATTTGCAAGTTCACCATACGAAATCCGGATTCGAGATTGGATGTCAGAGTTATCGGATGATGAAAGTAAAATAACACAGTAGGGTGGTTCTAACATTGTGGAGTCATGTTTTGGATGCCGGGCAAGGATTTCAGAATATACTGATATATGGGGTTGGTCAGGCTCAATTTGGGATATGAATTAAGTTAAGCGTCTTGGTGTTGAATGAATTTTTAATTGTTAAAAAGATTACATATGCTGTCAAGTTATCAAATTGTATAAATTCAAAGTAATACCATGCACTTTCGTTCTCACGTGCACATTTTTGTTCTCCAATATAAAGAAGTGTAGAACTATAGATGTAAAGGATGAAGAGAAAAAATTTTACAAAAAGAAAAAAAAAATAAATGCCAAATACGAGAGAAGGCCCGGACACGTTACATCGATGCCATCAAGTTTAAGGAAATTGAAAATTTTAAATCTTTTTATTAACTAAAAAATTAAAAATATTTCACTTTCGGGCACCATGAAAGAATTTGAATATCTAACATTAGTACATTACTAAATTTCATTGTTCATGGTTTAAATCACACACATACAGCACAAGACTTGAATTTAATACCTAAGTTATAGTAACCGTCTACTAATTAATAAAATTAAGACTTGATTTTGAATATAAGGGCTTAGTAGCTATATAAAAATTAGAAAACTCAAATTTACTATTCAGACTTTCGTTCAACAAAATTAACAACTTCCAGAAAATTTGTTTCTTTTATCTTTCACATTTCTATTTCGTGATATTTGTTTTTGAAACATTCAAATTTACACCCCCATGGCATGGCACTATTGACGCTTCAATTGGATAAGGAAAGCATAAATTACATATTGTCAGGACGGCTTATATTTTAAGGGCCTTATTACCTTGCGACTTAAACATGCACGTACAAAATTATAAGTAACAAATAGAGTCATTAAGAAAAAAAAAAGAATTTAATAAACTTTGTGCTGAATTTTTTATATATTATGATTGATAATTATTGAATAAAAAATAATATATAATTCAATATTAACCCTTCACTATTAAAGACACACTTCACTATTAAAGATACACTCACTATTAACCCTTCATATTAAAGATACACTCAAGATATGATATTATAAAAGCACAATCAACTCCACTAAATCTACGTTGGTATCTTGAAGGGGAGTTGGTAATGTTCAATAAATAAAAAGAAGATAATAACATTATTTATTATTATCCATATTGCAACTTGAACTATTTCAGCAGGTGGGACCGGAGCTAGAGGAGCCTATACGAGCTTAACAACTGGCTTTAATGATATTTTATGCGACACTTGCTCTGTAAGGAAATTAAGATCAATGATCACATCCTAATCTTCTTATTTTTTTTAGATCCTGATAACATGAATTTAGTAGCAAAAAATCACCACCCATAACATCATCTTCTATCTAATTAATTTGTCCAATCTAATTATGATTTTTTTTTTGTTTATATTAGACTGAAATTAATCATGATATTAAGTAAAAAAAGAAAACAAAAATAAAAATAAAATTGAGAACTACATCATATTGTATCCAAATTAGGGACTTTAATTTTATAATAGAAGGATACAAAGCGAACGCATCTTATCTAGCAATTCCTTTTATTTGCATTGGATTATTGGTTTTATCCAAATAACTAAAGTACGTTATCAAGCATTACGATACTCACTTTAACAAAATGAACATAGACTAAGATATTTGTTTTCATGTTAAAATTAGTTTTTACAGTTATTGGATAAGTTGAGTCTTCATTTTGTGTGTGTGTTTATCTATGGTGGTAGATAGCTTAGTTACAAAACATATCTATAGAAAAATTTCTGTAATTTAAGACTTAGTATGTTCGAGATTAAGGTGCAGTGACTTGTTGAAATAAATCTCTGGTAATCAATTGTACGTAGGTGATGAGTGCTTAATCAATATTATCAACAAAATAAACATAGGTATTTACCTGTTACGCTTTTGAAGTTAAGCCAAAAAAAATGTATGTGTGTGCGCATATTCATTGTTTTGTCGAAAGGCGAAATTAAAAAAGTACTAAAGAAAATCGTTGTTTAATTTCTTGTCATAAAATGAATGTCATGGATCTAGTATACAAGAATAGAATGGAAGAGATTGCAGTTAAGAAAGGAAATATAGCATAGATTGAGGAAGTTGTCAACGATTTTTTGCTTCCTGAATCAAATGAATCAAATCCAGCTTCTCCATCGTTAGGTCCTCTGCTCCACATTCCCAAATTGTTGTCCCTGCATCCATTGCATAAAATCAAATCACATTAATTTGCCCTAAAATTAGATATTATTTTATTATTAAATTTATGTGATCCAATGAGGAGCTAGTTACATAACTGCAATTGTCAGCATACCCATAAGTGCAGTCAAGTGTGAACAACCTTGTGGGTTTACTTTGCATCAATGTTTTCAAATTAATTGGGGTTAAAGCTTAAAGGTGATAGTTCACAAAGTTGAGGGGTTTAACCAAAAAAACATTAAAAAGAAAAAGGCGAAATATTAATAAAGATAGAAAAAGGAAAAGCAAGGAGAAGAAATAAAAGGAGGGAAAGAAAATTAAAATTGTGAATTGTAATGCTAAGTTTACCTGCCACCAACACCTAGGACACCAGAATGCCAAGTGAGCTGCTCAATGAGCTCAGCCGATTTAGGCTCCACACTAAAGGCCCTCTCATACTTAACTTCAACACCTGCACCGGATGCCACAAAGAATGCACCATTTGCCATTACATCCCCCTCGGACCTCCAGTTCCAGTCCCTCCAATCATTCTCTGCTGTGTCCACTCTCTTCGTCACCTGCATCATAAACGTCGACTAAATTATTATTTTTCATACAATTAGTCTTAGCTAGAGTTTTGAAACCACCAAAACTTGAACTCCGCCTTGAATATCCCTTAATTTTTGGTTACAAAAATTTAGAATAACCTAATGTTTTCTAACGCTAACGCTGTGCATAAGAAAGTTAAAGTATGTAGTTTGTATTTCAAGTAACACGACACTAATAATTGATCACCACATGTTAAATAATTATTGATTTGTTATATTGTCATTAGCATAATAATATACCGTATTAGTCACTAAGTGATATTGCAATTGCTATATTACTCAGGATGCAAACTATATGTCCCAACTTAATAAAAATAAAATTACTCTTTTCTAATACTCAAAATGAAAAAGTTGCTCCGTACGGTTAGATATACCAAAAAATCAATCGAGTGTTTCTAATCATCCTCTACTCGTTTTGTCTTTGATATGCCGTTTCACATGGCTAATAATATGCATGTCATAAAGTTCTTAAAAGGCAAGCAAATAGATAAACAAGCCCTAAATAATTCATTTTGGATCAGAATACCAAAATAATAATAATAATAACAACAAAAATTAGAATAGTTGTTATACCTCCTTGGCATTACGATTGCTGGGTGCAGTGTAGCGATTGCCTTGGCTGTTAATGGTAGGATTACCGCTACCACCAATTGCATACATCTCCCACTCTGTAAAATCATTGTTCACTACATGAATGTAACCACGCCTACACCTCGGCATTCGCTGCACCAGCTTCTCCCCAAAGTGGTTAAAAGCTATGGTGACTTGCATTCCTGAGTCTGGCAAGTAGTCATCGCTGTGGCCCAGCAGCATCACCTCATTGTGATGAGAAAAATAGTTGTTTGATATCGTGATTCCTGTTGACCCCATCACTGCATCGATCAGACCGTCCTTGCAATGAGAAAGGGAACAGTGATCTATCCATATGTCTTTGGATCCAAAGATAGAGATTCCATCACCGTCCGATTTTGTGCGGTAACCATAATGAGTTGGGCTTGAACGCACATTAGCGTTACCTGAGTAGGTAGAAATTGGAATAATGTAAAAATTTGGGTTTCTTTGAACTATGTACTATATTTATGAAAACTTAGGATTCGAAATTCACTGGACCCCTCAAGATTGGTTGAGGCCTGCTGTGCACTCTATGGATACAATTACGTTAAATATCAATGCCATTAACTTTAAGCTTAGGATTAGGCTGTGGGTCCCTGGTTGTTGTATACTTGAGATGATAAAATAAAAAATTAGGGATGGGGTTATCATTCTCGTGCATATTTATATACGCTGTATAGTTACATGATAAAAAGAGAATCTTTTCGTCATTTTTTTGAAAATAAATAGTAAGATTTATATTTGGTTAGAAGTATGATCCTCTCTTAAAAAATTTTTCTGTTAATTTCTTCTAATATTATAATTCGAAATAAAAGAATATAATAGTTAATAAATATAATTTTTTTCAGTTGGACAAATATGACTTTATATAATAATTTATATAAAAATTGTAAGTATAAAGCTCTTAATCACATCTTTATAATAATAGAATTTTCGCTTAGAAAGCCACAACTTCACAACTTCACAGCAGCTATAAGCTATAGGGACCCAAGTCTAACAGTTTAGGTTACAGATCTAACATATTGATTCAGGTTACAAGTCTAACATACTGATCAGAATATTAATTTGAATAATCTCATTTTATTCGATTTAAAAATGCATGTAATTATGTAAACAACCAAGCAATTTCTTACCTGATTCCACACAATGGTGGATATGAATGTTGTGTATAATGACATTGCTAATATACTGCAAAGTAATGCAGCCGCCACCGGTAATATGCACATTGGCCCCACGACCATCGAGAGTCTTATAGCTGTTAAAAATAAGCTCTTGAGATAGTTTAATGAGCATGTTACTGGGAAACACAATCCACAGAGGCTGGGGCTGTATGACAGCATATCTCAGCGTGCCTGGCTTGGGGCTGACAGCATCATCATCTGATGAATCGGTGACGATGTAATATTCACCGCCTTTGCCGCCCATTGCGTACTGGCCGAAGCCGATAACGCAGTCGGCGAGTCTCTGGCGGTTGTTGGCCCAGTCAGGGTCACATTTCCAGCAGTCGTCTATGGGGTTGCCAGTGAAGCATGTGGCTGCTGGGGATTGATCTTTTCCAGAAATTTGTAGCATTTGCCTTCTTGACACTGAAGCGTTTACTCTCCTGCAATATTAAAGACAATACAGACGAAGTCACCTACCAGAGCAAAAAGATAGTAAAGATAACTCATAATGCTATTGGTTAGCAATAAAGAAAATGCAGGGTATCGCATTGACAAAACAATAATAAAATCACCACCAAAAACACTATCATTTTATCTCTCTCTTTTTCTTATTAACAAATAAAACGGCGTTGTTAGGTGATTTGGCCTTCCTTTTATTCAAATATCAATTTTCTAAGACAAAACCGGGGGACTCAATTAACGATTGTAGATACCTGTGAACATCTTGAGCTACTTCGTCAGGATTGGGATGTGGAATGGGAAAAGTGAGGTTGAGCATTGCTCTGCCTTGTGGAGAAAATGAGCTTAAGAGAGAAATTAGGACAATGCAGGTTTTTTGAAACATTGTTGCTCTTGTCCTTCTCTACGAGAGAGCGATGGGCCGGCTAGCTTGAGAATAATACTGGAGGTATATTGGGTATCTTCCTACTGCTTGGTACAGTGTAATCATGAGCTCTAATGAAGATTTATGAGTGGAAAAGAGAACAATTATTTGGATCTTCTGTCACTCAAATATTTTACACTCTTTTTCACTGTGGTTTCATTTATAATCATGCAGCTAATAGACTTTTGGGATTCACTTGAAGAAAAGCAGCACAAGAGAGAGAATTGCGTCTCCACAATCAACTCCCCACCCGAGGAAAACGGTTTCTTAGCTTTCTCTATATGTTTAAGGATATTACTGTCACTTCACATGCATTACTAGCAGAATAAATCAAAATTTGCACACAGTACACAGTGAGAGTAAATGGCGATGTGTCAAGATGTGAGTGGGCAGTTTTAAAAAGTTCGTGGAAAAATTTAGTTACGGGGTAGTGCTGCATTAGTTATATTATATTATAATGTATTGCGTTATAGTGTATTGTATTAAGTTGTAATACAATAATATTTTTTGTTATGAATTGTATTATGAAAAAAATATTTTGTACAAAAAATAAATTAATATTTATTTAAATTTATTAATATTTAGGGTTTCAGTATTAATTTTTTAAAATTAATTATTAAATTAATAGTACATAATAATTAATAATACACCATTATTAAATAATAAAATACTATTAGTAAATTATATTATTTTATTTTGATATAATTTATTTATGTATATATGTCAAATATAGTTGTTTAATTTCGATTTATTTTAAAATTTATTATTCTAGTAAATAATAAATGATTAAATAAAAATAAAATAATTTTTTATAATCATAGTAAAATAATTAAAATGATTTTCTGTAATAATATATTATCATATATTTATTAAATATTTAGGTTTATTAATATTTTATATTGTCACTTGAAATTAAATTTTTATTAAAATATAAATAAAAAGAATTATTTAATAAATTTAAATTTATTATAATTTATTGAATAATTAAAGTTAAATGATTATATTTAAAATATAAACAATGTTTTAATGAAAAACAACCTAAACCCTACCCTCCCATGGATTTATTTTATTGACCCTTCATTGTATTAACAAACTTTTTAATATAGCACAATGCAACTTGAAATTTCACCCAAACATGAGTTAGCATTAAAATGATATCTCAATACAATACAATATAATATAATATAAGCTGCCAAATGATAAGGGACTCACTCTCCCTTTCTTCATTTGACACTTATCCATTATATTATTTTTCATACAACAAATAACAGTTTTTGTCTCTTTCCTCTTCTGATAAAATTGAGGACAAAACTGTTATAAGCACGTGAAAAGAGGCATATTAGGATCCTATTCAAGTTCTTGTCGGACCCATCATAAGTGCTTGTGTAAAGAAATTTAAAAGAGCGCTTAATGAGTTGATTCAAGCAACTTGGGCTCAATCAAATTTGTGGAGACTCATTGAAAGAATCACACATAATATTCAGACCACTAAATGCGTGATTCAGGCTTTTTAAGTTTTCAAATAATCACTTCTATGAATTTAGGAAGTTAGCTTACACATTATGGTGGGAAAATATATTATTTTCCTTTTCGGATAGTCTCCTGTTTGGAAAATATACTACTTTTCTTTTTGGATATTTTCTCGTTTCTTGAGGGGTTAGTTAAATGACAAATTAGTTACTTTTTTTTCTAATTGCCTAGTTTCCATTTTAATTGGTGTAAGACATTTAAACCGGTTAGGATTCTAATTTGATTTGTATTCTTTCCTATTTGCTTTAGATTAGGATTCCGATTTGATTTTAATTTAGGATTTATTTCCTAAAATTCTTATAATCAACCCTATATAATGTACTCGTATCCACTAATTTAAGATAGATCAGTTTTGATGTAATTGGTGAGAAAGTTAATTCTCTTTGGTTCTTAAACTAACTCTTTGAACTTATCAGATTTCTGTAGCGTTCAACTCTTGACTTATCAATCAAATCATCTCTAACTGATTGTGGCGTCCCCACATACCAAGGTTCATGCTTTCATTGAACATCGGGTCGCGGTTCCATTCAATTCTAGGTTTAAAATCGATCTTGGAGATTAAATTGATTAAAGTCGCGTCAGTTCTTAGCGAGGTTCGTATCATTTGGTACCAGAGCCAAACAACTTTTTAGTTTTCAATTCCTATTAATTGTAAGTCTTAATTCCCATTCTCCCAAATTTGGTTATAAAAATTCCTAAAACCTTTTTGGCTGAATTTTGCACTCTTTTTAGAATTGTTGCATCTCTTTGTTTTAATTCATTGAGTTGTGAGTCTTGCTTTAATTTTTGACTTTCGTTAGTCTCCTATATTGATTTGTACTAAAAAAAAAGAGGATAAAAAAAAAGGAAATAAAGAAACAAGAGAAGAAGGAAGAGGATAGTGAGAGTGAAAAAAAAAAAAGAATCCCCAATCTCCACTTAAAATCTTTTGTTCATTTTCTATTATCCGTGTCTTGGAGAGTCCAAAATTGGTTTTACCCCATAGGTGAAAATTTTTGCCTGAAATTTTAGAAATTTGTGCTTTCGAAACCCGATCATGTGTATGTATTGCATTCTTGATTTTGAAATCCAAGTCTCCTTGGTGTAATCTTTGTGAGCTCCTGCTGGAATCTTGATATTGGTTTGATTAGTCTAATAAGAACTGAGTTAGAATTACTACAAGTGGAAAAAGGTAAGAGAGTGTGAGCGTATTGGAGGATACAAGCCATAATTTAAGTAAAACACAAGTGGAATTGAGTGAATCATCTTCTTGAGTGAAACACGTAAAGGAATGTAGTGAGGTCCTTTCCACATTATTTCTAACCCTTTTTTTTTTTTTGGCAAATGTCAGTTATGTCTCACAATCAACTACCAACTGCTCAATTCAAGGATTGAGTACACACAATCCAAGTAGAGACACAAATGTGCTGGGTAGCCACAACCCATTCCCCAAGCACGTAAGAGGGAGAGAGCTCTAGCTAGAGGAAAGATTGATGACTATTATAAGGATGAGTATGAAGAGGGGGAGGACTTAACAAGTAATTATAGGAGAAGGGTAGGAGAGCTAGGAATAGGGATAATGGTTTGAGTGGCATAAAGATGAAGATCCCATCTTTTTCAGGTAAATCTGACTTGGAAGCATACCTTGAATGGAAGAAGAAAATGGAGTTCATGTTTGACTGCCACAATTATTAAGAGCCAAAAAAGGTAAAATTGGTTGTAATTGAGTTTTCTGACAATTCTATTACTTGATGGGATCAGCTAGTTATGAACAGGAGGTGGAATATGGAACGTCCAGTTGAGACATGTGATAAAATGAAAACATTGATGAAAAGACGCTTTGTATCTAGCCATTACTATCGAGACTTGTATAAAAAATTACAAAGTCTTATACAGGGTAGCCAAAGCATGGATAATTATTACAAAGAAATGGAGATCCCCATGATTAAAGCAAACATGGAGAAGGATAGAAAACCACCATGGCACGATTCTTAAATGACCTTAATCAGGACATTGCAAATATGTTTAAGTTGCAACATTATGTGGAGATTGAGGAAATGGTCCACAAATCCATCAAGATTGAGCAATAACTCAAGAGAAGGGGTAACAACCGTGCAACCCCAAGTTTGAGTTCCGCTCCTTGGAAGCCGAGCTATGTGAAGCGAAATGAGAGGCCACAAGCATCTATTGCATCTAAGTCAAAATTCGAGCCCTCCAAGCACCATTCATAAAGTAACACCATGACTTCTACTACCAGAAATTGTGACATTAAGTGTTTTAAATGCCAAGGCAGGGGACATATAAGGAGTGAATGTGTGAATAAAAAACTTATAGTATTGCACGACAGTGGTGAGATTGTAATTGAAGGTGAAACATAAGAAAATGAAATGCCACCATTAGAAGACATTGAAGATAAGGAATATACAGCCCTTGAGGAATTGACTTTAGTAACTAGGAGAGCTTTGAGTGTGCAAGTAAAAGAAGACGAAATAGTGCAATAGGAAAAAAAATTTCCATTCTAGGTACTATGTTTAAGACAAAGTATGTAGTATGATTATTGATGGAGGAAGTTGTACTAATGTGGCTAGTACTATCATGGTGGAGAAGTTAGGGCTTTCGAACTTAAACATCCATGACTATACAAACTACAGTGGTTGAATGATAGTTGTGAGGTGAAATTGAAGAAGTAGGCACTAGTGACTTTTCAGATTGATAAGTATGAGGATAAGGTGTTATGTGATGTAGCACCAGTGTAGGCTGGACACTTGTTACTTAGGCGGCCTTGACAATTCGACAAACATGTGAAAAATGATGGCTTCACCAATAAATATTTAATTGTATTTAATCAACGCAACATCACGCTTATTTTAATGATACCAAAGCAGGTTTATGGGGACCAATTGGGCTTACAGAGAGAGAGTGAGTAAAAGAAAAAGAGAGAAAAAGAGAGTGAAAATAAAAAAGAGGCTAAGAAAAATGAGAGAGAAAAAGCAAAGAAAAATGTGGCAATTGAGAGAAAATAAAAGGAAAACAAAAGAATTTCTATGCAACAGCGAGTGAGATAAAAAAAACATTATTTTCACATTAGCCAATAAAGAGGCATTTTTAAATACTAATGAACCTAACCCTACTTTTTCTAGTTCTATTACTTCTCTCTTGTAGGAATATGAGAATGTCTTTCCTGAGAAAACATTACATGGTTTACCTCTAATTTGAGGAATTGAGATTGATTTCGTGCCCAGTGTAACCCTTCCAAATCGAACAACCTATGAGAGTAACTCAAAAGAGACAAAAGAACTCTAAAGGCAGGTTAATGAATTGATGGGAAAAGGGTAAGTAAGAGAAAGCATAAGCCAATGTGCTCCGGTTTATTAGTTCTTAAGAATGATAGAATGTGGGAGATGTGTGTTGACTGTCAAGCCATCAACAACAGAACGGGTATATAGGTTGATGAGGAGAAAGTACCTGCAATCCAGGAGTGGATGAGTCCAACAAGCTTGGTAATGTGAGAAGTTTTCATGGGCTCTCTAGCTTCTATCTGTGATTTGTGAAAGACTTTAGCACATTAGGCACAATGGTTACTAAATTAATTTAAAAAATTTGGATTCAAGTGGGGAGAAGAAAAAGAGAAGGCATTTCAAATAATCAAGCAAAAAAAAATCAATGCCTTTTGTTATTACCTTGAGGGAATGGTCCTTTCTATGCCTTGGAACGAATCAATGACAATTCATACAAGCTGGATTTGCCTAAGGAGTACAACGTAAGTGCTACTTTTAATATTTCTTATTTGAGTCCTTTCATGCAAATGACGATTTGAGGATAAAAAAGAGGAGGGGAATGATGAAATTGAGGACAAAATTGTCGCCAGCACGTGAGATGAGGCATATTCAAATCCCATTCAAGTTCCCATCGAACCCTCATAAGAGCTCGTGCAAAGAAATTTAAAGAAGCACTTAGGAAATCGCACATGATATTTAGACCACTAAATGCGTGATTCAAGCTCTTGAAGTTTTCAAATAATCACTTTTATGAAATTAAGAAGTTGACTTGCACATTATGGAGGGAAAATATATCACTTTTCTTTTTAGAAACTTTCCCATTTGGAAAATATACTACTGTCTTTGTTAGATACCTTCTTGTTTCTTGAGGAGGCTAGTGGCAAACCAAATTAGTTATTTCTTTTTTAATTATCTAATTTCCATTTTAATTGATGTAAGGCATTTAAGCCAATTAGGATTCTAATTTGATTTAGATTCTTTTCTATTTAGATTAGGATTCTATTTTGATTTAAATTCTTTCATATTTTCTTTAGATTATGATTCTGATTTGATTTAGATTTTTTTCTTATTTGTTTTAGATTATGATTCCGATATGATTTTGATTTAGGATTTACTTCTTAAAATTCTTATAGCAACCCTATATTGATACAATTGGTGAGAGAGTTAATTTTCTTTGATTCTTAAACTAACTCTTTAAACTTATCAAATTTCTATGGCGTTCAAACTCTTGACTTATCAATTAGATCATCCATAGCTGGATGTGGCATCCTCACATACGAAGGTTCGGGCTTTCATTGAGCATCGAGTTGCAGTTCCATTCATTTCCTAGTTTAGAATCGATCTTTGGAGACTAAATTAATTAGGGTCGCATTGGTTTTTTGCAGGGTTCGTATCATCTTCAAAACTCAATACGCCTAAAAATTACGTAGTACAACACATCTTTATTATTTTTCCCTTATGTGGCACTAATCCAAATTTATTTATTTATTAAAAGAATCCAAATTTAAATTTAAATCAATTTTTAAATTCAAGAAAATATAAATTCTGTCACAAAAAAGGAAAATGCAATTAGTAGGAGTAATGCTAAAAGGATCCTAATAGTTGAGTTCTAACTAATATGACTTTTTTACATCTAATAATTGAATAATACATAATAGTTGAGACTAAACTGTTAGGATCCAATCATTATTGAATTAACAAATGTAACTAACACACAGAAACACATACATACAAACAGACATAATTTAGCTTTGAGGCTCCTGTTTGGGATTATTTTTGGGAGGATCTAAAGTGATTGCAAAAAGCTAAAAACTAATTTGAGTATGTCGTTAAATTTTTTAAAAGTCACTTTTTTGGAAAAATCACCTTATTTCGATAATAAATTTTAAAAAGTAGGGAACAATCGAGTAGCTTTTCAAAATCTGATTCTAATAATCAATTTTATATTTAACATAAGGTTATTTTCCTTCAGCCATGCACGCTAATATTTCAACAAAAGTTGCCGTGCACCCTAATGTTTCAACAACCATCACTAGACCCCCAAATTAGCACATTCAGCTGTTATTTTTTACGGTAGAAGGGCAAAAGTGAGATTTGATGCAAACGGCTGGAAAAAGAAAATAAAAAAGACAAAACGTATCATTTAGAAAGGTAAAAGAACAGACAAAATGCACCGTTTAGGTCGGTAAAAGAGACATTTGGCACAACGGCAAGAAAAAAAATGAAAGCAAGACGCACCATTTAACATGGGGTTTAGAGAACAATGATATCAGAAATCTCTACAGTCATGTACTGTTCCAAGCATTCTAACTCTGCAATTTTCACTTGAAATTAAGCAAAAAATCTGGGTTTTTGGAGGGAAGAGCATAGATGTAGAGGATAATTTCCCTCCAGAAAGTTGGTAGTTCATCTACTACAGCTCGATTTTCGAGAAGACAAGTCGTAAAGAGTATATAGAATGGATATATTGTCATTTGTGGTGAGTAAGTGTGTGATAGTTATCCATATCTATGGTGCTGAAGATACTAAGGTGAGTTTATTTACTTTTGAATAACTTGATTTTGTTAATATTTTTATCTAATTCTGAGCATGAAAATGAATGTCAAAGTTCTCTGCATGTTGATTTTGATGCATTTTGGTCATGTATTTCATGGTATTGATGTTGTTCTCACAACTAAGTTTTTGAAAGTTTTGGATGTTCCTTTTATGTTTATTTGTCTTTGTTACTATTTCTAATATCACATTCATGCTCTTCATTTACATATAGCTACTTTTTATTTGCCTTAGTAATTATTGCTTATGCCCTTGCTCTGCTATGCTCTGCTCTGCTTTATCAGTGGATGTTTATGAAATTATTAGACATGATTGAGTATTTAGGTTAAATCAGTTGTGAGTCAATTTTATTCTCAATTATAAATAAGTTAGTGTTATTTATTTGGTTATTATGCCACATGTGTTTGATTGCTGAAAAAAGTGTTAACTATTGTTTATTATGCTTTGTTTTATGCATGATTTCATTTGTCTATGGTAGAAAAAATGGATGATGATCGACCAACAACATTCTCTGTGTCATTTATGGGCCAAAGATATTTTATAGGTGTGGTTGACCGAGATAACGTGAGCACATTTGTTCTTGTGAACAAAGTCATGAAACTGGTATATAAGAGAAAGATGACTTGAGATGACATATTCAAGCTAACTGTTACAGAACCATGGGACAACCTGTTAATTAAGATCCTTGATGATGATGATTTATTCAATTTTTGGTCATTATACAACCATGAGAGCCTCTATCACATAGATTTTGACTTGGAGATAATATCCTCACCTGTTGGTTCAGTAAAAAGGTCCCTTTTCAGACAGACAAGTGAAAACACTACCACTATTAACTTAAACATTCCAATTACCTCACCAAACATTACCCAAATTATCATCAAACCTCCCCTCAAATGCTGTAATGATGAAACTAGTACCACCTAACTCATCACAGTCCTGGACCAAGCAAGCTTCTATCACTGGAAATGATGCCAACATGCAAATTAGAGTGTCAGATGCTAAGGCATCTAATTCATCACTATATGAAGACTTTTTGGACACTTATTTCAGATCACCTTCTTGTTATGAAAAATTTGGCCCTCGTAACAATAACAGCAATAGAAGTAAGCAACCAACTATTGATCTGGCTGCGAATGAAGAAAATGAGCAACTGTATTATACTCCGATGATCAGCAGAGACAACCTTTCTTTAATTCTCAGTCTTTGTCCCTATTGCTACATCAAATATTACCTCCATATGTTCCCACAACCCATGATGAAATACCAATATCCCAACTACAAATGTCATCCGAACCAAACACTCAAAAGCCTAAATCTCAGATCTGCCAAACAACTAATCCTAGCACTACCCAACTGCAAAAATATAATTTCAAACACAAGTATAGACATACAAAGTCACCCTTTTATGGCGATAACTCCGATGACAGTGTCTATAACCTTTCTGCTAGTGATGATGATAATGTTTATAACCAGCCTGGCCAAAATGCAAATGAGCCTGAACTTTTTCAATCTGGTGATGATGGTGCTGATGAGCTGTTATCATGCTATTTCAGTAATGACAATGAATTCGGTGCATGTTCTGATGAAGATGGTGATAGAGTAATGAATCAAATGGATTCCGAGATGAAGGCCAATATGTATATTTCTAGAGATGATCATCATGTGGAGTTCTTTGTAGGGCGGTCCTTTTTAAGAAAATTTATTGTTAAAGAAATGTTTAAGGCTTTGAAAGAACACTTTGAGAGAACTAGAATCATTGTTGGGTGTCCTTGGTATTTGCATGCTTCTAGGACTAGATTTAGAGATACATTTATGGTTAGGTCTTACTACAACGTGCATACTTGTCAAAGATTATGGAAGAACCCAGAATGCACTGCCCAGTTTATAGCATCTCAATTTCAGGATACAATACTAGCAAATCCTGAAACCAATGTTAGCTTCATTCAGAGTGAGCTTAACAGGATGTACGGTTGTAGAGTTGATAAGCAGAAGATTTATAAGGCCAAGAAGATTGCTTTACAATCTAGTGGGGCTGATTATGAGTCAAGCTATAGGCTTATAAGGTCATATGCACAGATGGTCTTAAATAGAATGCCAGATGCATTGGCAATAGTTCATGTGATCAGATTACATGGAAATCAACCTAAAACCCACTTTGATAGATGCATTCTTTCCTTTCCAGCACTTAGAGAGGATTTTAAGAGGGGTTGTAGACCATTCATTGGCATTGATGGATACCACTTGAAGGGACCATACAAAGGAGTTCTTTTATCAGCAGTTGCTTTAGATGCTAACACTGGAATTTATCCTATTGCTATCTGTGTGTGCACTATGGAGAGTACAAGTACTTGGACTTGGTTTTTAGGACATTTGAAGGAGTATATTAAAGATTCACGGCAGCTGACATTTATGTGTGACACGCAAAAGGGTATTCAGAATGCCTTGGGACTTGAGTTTCCTAATGCGAATGTGAGATACTGTGCTAGACACATCTTAGAAAATCTAAAGGCAAGACATCCAAGAACTGACTTCAGAAAAGGATTCTGGGAAGCTTAAAGGGCTGCTAATGTGATTGACTTTGAAAAGGGAATGTAGAAATTGAAGGCTATAGATCCTACTTGTTATGATACTCTTAGAAAAATTCATCCAAGATTTTGGTCAAGACATGCCTTTGATAGGGTTTCAAAGTCTGATCATTGTACAAATAATATGACTAAATCATTCAATGCATGGATTGAGGTGCACAGGAAACTCCTTTTACTTGCTTTGTTAAAGTTCATAAGAAAAAAGATGATGAAAAGTATGATAAATAGAAGAAGAAAGTCTGAGACATGGGGCTCTAAAATTGCAAGGAGAGTATATGGAAAGATGCAAAAGAACCTGCAATTGTCAAGAGGCTGTGCTATCATGCCAGCAAGCGAGTGGATGTATGAAGTTGATGACCATGGCAGAACATACATAATTGATCTGGAGCATCATTCATGTGATTGTGGTTTTTGGAATGTTAGTGGGTATCCATGTATTCTTATTTTCAATCAAAAGAGACAAGAAGATTTTGTGAGCCAAAGTTTCAAGAAAGAAGCATACTTCAAATCTTATTTTGGAATGATCCAGCCAATTCCAGATAAAGCAAACTGGCCACAGTTTATGGCGATGAAATACTTCCACCATTAGTAAGGTAACACCCTGGAAGGCCAAAGATAAATAGAAGAAGGGAGCATTGATGAGGTTCCTTCATAGAAAAGAAGATATAAGATGTGCTGTGAGTGTTGTGATCTATTTGGACATAATAAGAGAGCTTGTCCTGTGAATCCTGCTAATGTCAATAAAAAGACAAGACATTACAAGGTAATTTGCTTTAAACTCATTCATTTAACTTTATGTGACTCATGGTTATTGGTGGTGCTTTAATGTTAATCCATTTTTTCTTTATGTATAGAACAATGTAAAAGCCTATAATGAGTCCACTGCAAGAGCATCCGAGGCTGACTTTGGTAACATGTATTAAACTTATTTACTTTTTGTAAATATTTGCTAAACTTGTATTATAGTTCAATTATAAGCTTAATTTAATCTTTACTTACTTATACTGAAAGCTTTGTTGTGAATTGTTAGGCTGTCATGTGAAGATATTCTGGGTTGTAATTATGTGACATATGTAGGACCACAAAAAAGGAACATTGAACAGTCACAACATCTAAGAGCCAAAAGACCAACCAATCAACCTCATTGTCAGATTGTTAATGTACCTCAATAGACCATGTATTGCCAGCAACAACTCTTCGATAAGAGTGTTCACTCACAAAAGCATACTGGTTGCTTCAGTGGCAGTGCTAGGATGCTGGAATCAAGTGACACTTAGATGGGGGTGCAAGCGAAAAAAATCATGCAAGAATGTGGAGCATTTTACAGTAGAAGTGTGGTGGTGAATGACAAGGCAAAAAAAAAAAAAAAAAAGCACTGGACAAAGGGAAAGCACCAGCCTTCCCCCCATTTGTGGTAAGTTTTCTTCATCCTTGAGTAGATACAAATAGGCCTGTCATATTCATGCAAAATATTAATGTATGTCTAATTTATTTTTTGCAGTAACGAATCAAATAAGTTGCAAGCATTGACAATATATATATAAATAAACAGTGGGAAGTATCTAAGGAATTTAACACCTTCTGGAATGCCACAGTAGACCCTATATTGCATTTTGTAAAAGAATACCATGTGGGTAGTTGTACATGGCGTTGTTACACCGGAACTATAACAGTACGAAACTGTCCTTTGGGCTAGTAGCCCACAAGTTCTGGTTTCTAGCCGATATACACTTATCCATAGGAATTCAGATTATAGAAATTTTTTTTAAAATTAAAACTATTTTTCATGATACCACCTGGAACACGGTTTTTCTTAACCTTTAAAAAGGGTGAACGTTGTGAGAAAACATATTTTCTTTTCTTAAATCAGATCTGAGGATAAATCAAGACTTTTCTGATGTACAGGATCCTTAAGCTTAAGGTAAGTGCAGAGCATACTCAGTATAGAAATAGAGATGAAGGTATTTTTTTTAAAAAATAAAACATTAAAAACCAAGTATTTTTTTCCTGCTTCCTAGAAGAAGAGAGTGTTTAGAAGGCCATTGTGAGGGAGATCACCTTATATAAGGCGATTCAAAGCTAAAAGATAAAAAGATAAGAATCTTATCTTATCTTTAACAAAAGATAAAAGCAAAAGCAAAAATCACTCTTAAAGCAAACATCACACTTTTGTACATAAGCACGCTTAATTATTTGAACTTTAGACAAGACAGGACCATTGTCTTTATAGAAAACCGAGAAAGCCGAGATCCTGGAGCTTTAAAGAGTGGATGGAAATCTTGATGGAGACACGTCACCAGTTTTTTTCTCATAATCTTTTCTGGCTCTGGCAATTTATCGGTAGAGTAGATCTTCTTTATCACTGTGAGTGATTTCTCTTTTTTAGGGGAGTTTGGTTCAATGACTGAGTATTGAGATTCATTTGGTGGGAGGAGAGCGTTTTCCCAAGTGTCTTCGGCGTCTTGGAAGAGAACGTTTGTGTAGCTGGCCTTTGTTCTCGAACAAGTATCCCATGAGGACTTGAACTGGTACCTGGAGTACAGGATTGAATTTTGGGTCTGATTTCAAGGGTATAAGATGGTCCAATGGAAGTATAATGAATGTTTTTGGGGACTGATTGGATATTGTTGAGTTCTAATAGATAAGCTCTGCGGGTTGACACTATGTTTAGATCATGGTTAAGAGGGAAAATATAGGGAAAAGTTTTCTATTCATATGCCATATCTTGTGTCTAGTAGTCATTTATTTCAAGGTGCTAGAAATATGGTCTATGAACGATGAACACAGATGTAAATAATTTTGCTTCTTGGTCAGGAATTCTATGCAATTGGTGGAAATTGGATAGATTCTGAAGTTGTTTACGCCACCAGGTGAGAGGGGAAAACCATTCTAGGAGTGTCCAAAGAAGGGTTCGAGCATGTTCAGGAGTTGAGATGTGTCGGAGGGTTGCACGTAGCATAGAGGACTGTGAGACACCACATATACCATAACTCATCATCATAGATGGTTAGGTTGGTGAGAGTAAGACCAGTGAGGAATAAGTGTTCTAGGCAGGGTGAGGGAAATTTGTCAGGCTTGGAGCTATAGACATTGAAGAAAAACCTATAAAGGAATTTCTTTGCGAAGTCTTGGATTTGAAAGGCTGAACTGAAAGAAAGGTTTAAATGGAAGGTTTTCTGAGTAAGAGCTTTGAAGGGAAGTGATCTATTCATGGCTATAACTAGAATGGTGTGAATTAAGGTGATGATAGAAGGTTTATTTATAGTGGGTTGAGTGAGGAAATCAGGGATAAGATTTTGATTACCTTTTATGTGCTAGACTGTGAAATCATACTTTGTGAACCAATTTTTTAGGCTGAGTAATTGCTTATTAGGAAGCAATTTGTTCTTGAAGTCAAAGATCTTTGGGAAAGATGAATTATCCATTATGATGAGAAAGTTATGACTTATGAGGTGGAATTCAAACTTTTTGATTCCATACTTTACTGCCAAAATCTCTTTGTAGATCACATGATAATTCTTTTCAGAGTCTTTGAATTGTCCGCTTGCATGAGCACAAAAGTAATCTTTGTCACATATTCTTTCAAGAAGAATAGCACTCCAATATTCATCACTAGCATCTGTCTGTAGGATGCGCTGGCCATAAGTGGGAATTTTGAGTGCTGGCAGTGATTGAACTATCTTTTTGAGCTGTCTCCCCATGGTTTTGGCTGTTTCTTGAGCAATAATGAAAGTTTGCTGGTGTGGACCGCAACTTTAGGGATAAAGTTTCTAACATAATTAATAATTCCAAAAATTTGTTGGATCTATTTTTTGTTGAGATTCGAGTCAGGAAACTTTAATGATTCTTCTACAATATGTGGTCTATGATGGTAGTGACTATCTTTTAGCACCATGGTAAGAAAGTTGATAGATTCCTTTCCTATGCTGCTTTTCTTTTTAGAAAGCATGATTCCATGTGTCTGGATGATTTGAAAGAAGTCTGAAAGCAAGTTTTTATGGGTATGATCATTATGAGAAAATAAAAAGATATCATCAATGTAGATTAAGGTGTGATGAATGATAGAATTGAAAATTTTGACCATTGCTTTCTGGAACAAGGATGGGGCAACTTTTAGACCAAAGGGCATGATTGTCCATTGGTAATAGACATCAGGGATGTAAAAGGCTGTTTTTGGGGGATCAGTTGGTGAAATACCAAGTTGCCAAAAACCAGCTTTGAGTTTAAACTTCGAAAAAACTTTGGCACCTTGAAGATGAACTAATAATGACTGGATCTTTGGAAGAGGAAACTTGTTATCTTTAAGGAATGCATTAAGAGGCTGGTAATCAATGACTAATCTCTTTTTGCCACGCACTAATTCAGAACGTTTTTCAACGTAAAAGACTTGGTAAGCCCATTCTGAATTTGTTGGTTCAATGAGACCTTATTGCAACAACAGTCCACATTCTTGTTTGGCAAGAGACAAATTTGAAGGAGACATGCCTGGATGGGATGCCTTTGTAGGATTGACATCTTCGTTTAGTTTGAAAGGGAGATGGATAAAGAACTATTCATTTTTCCATAAAGGAAGAGGGTGAGAAAATTGAGAATGATTTTCTAGACAGAACTGGAGGAATTTGAGTGAAATGGACTCATAAGGAGATCTTTGAAGAAATCTTCTGTTCACAAATCTTATCAAGACATAACATAGCCATCTGAAAAATAGAGATATTAGCAATGTCAAGATTAAAGCCTGTCAGCTGTCTTTGCAATTCAGGCTGTAGCTCAGGAGGAAGAGAAGCTATGAAAACATGTTTCAATGTTGAATAATTGAATCCATTTAGCTTGTAGAATAGTATACTCATCCATTTGTAATGTATTTCCAAATAATGTCATTTGAGGAAACAACATATCATATGGTGGTACTCTTTCCTGGCTACTTCATTAGAGGCTGAAGGTTCTCTAATAAATTACTCATAGATGACTGAAAGAGCAATTGCTGCAGTGGTCTGAATTAGCTGAAGCTGCTTGTATTCACCAAGGCTTTCAAACCAATCTCTTAGAGATCCCATAAAACGGGAACAAAATTCTTGAAGGACTATCTGAGACTGTGCATTAGGCCTTGTCATTTGTACATCGATCCAAGCTGTAGATTCTTGGTGTCTGGCTGGCCACTTATGACGTGGGATGTCATCGAAAGTGAACCATGAGGATGACTTAGTAGAACCTTCTTGAGAATTGATGACAGGAGGTAAGGGTGGAACAGGTTCGGTTCCAGAAGGTTGATTATTGCTTTCCTCATCAAAACTATCTACAACAGGAGTGGATGTGCTTGGTGTTTCAGTTTTGGTAGCCATTAGAAGACAAAAAATATCAGCATATTCTGATTCAAGATCTGATGTTGCGTATTCTGGTTCTGTAGAAGAGGATGAATGGCTAGATAAAGATTGTTCAGGTTCTAAAGTTGACTGGAAAGACAAGGGTTGGGTATCTTTTTCAATGCTCTAATAACGGTATTGGTCAACAGAAGCTTTGTCTTTTTTGAAAGGTTCAGAAGTCGATTTAGGTGAGTCTTCTAGTGAACTTGGTTTTGGTTGAGGAATATTGAGATTTAGTGAATGGAGATGAGCAAAACCAAAAGAATGATTATGACTCATTTGGGATGGAGATGGAGTATAGAAAGGTTGGTATGTACTGAAGAATGATGCGGGAATCGGTATGGATTGGGCTTTGGTGAACAAAGAAGGTTGAGATTTGTCTGCATCAACTCTGGCAAGTTCTGCCTTTAGCTTTCTAATCTCTGCTTTTTTTTTTTTATTGAACTCTAGTCCCCAAATTTGATTGTTGATCATCACTCTAAGATCTCTATCTAACTCTGTGATTATGTTTTGCAAATTTACATAAATTTGCTCAAGACGAGAGCTAATAGAGTCGATCTTTGTCTCAGATTGGGAAACCTGTACGGCTACTCTATCAATCTTTTTCCCCATATGTTGTAGAGCTTGATTCTGAATATTGGCATTTTGGGTTTGCCAATTTAAAACTGCTTCATATTATTTTGGCAGTTCTGGCTGTCTAAAAGAAGTGATTGGTGATTGGACAAAAGGTTGGGAGACAATTTTGGATTGAGGGTCTGTTCTTTTTTCAAAAGGAGAAAGAGACTCTTCATAAGATTGTCCTGAAACATCCCATATAAAATGACCATTGATCTTATCAGGATAAACAAGATAACCTGTGGAAGAAAATCCTTGCATTGGAATTTTTTCTTCTTGACCTGTAGATATTGTTGTAATCATGGCAGTATAAGAAAGTCTTAGATTTTCTGTTTGTGAATTTTCTGTTGTTTGAAAAGAAAGTTTGACTTGACCGTCTGGTCTTCTTTTAAAAGAAGCTTGGGTGGTTTGGACTGGTTCTGAATTCTGGTGAAAATGTTCATCGTTGGCAAGATCATCAAGGCATCCGTTGTGGTTTGGGTTGTGGGAAGGTCTAGTGCGTGATTCTGTAATCGATACACTATTTGATGATAAAGGGTTGCAAGTTTTGATGTGGATGACTGTTCTGGTCCTTGGAGTTGGATCTGGACTTTTAGAGTGGTTGGCAGATTGGAATCTTTTAGGGAAATGTTGAAATTTGGATAAAAGATCAACAAAACACTTCCAGTATGGAGAGTGGTAAGAATGGTTCCAATAATAGAATGTTGATACTGTTTGAACCTTGTGTCTAAAAAAGCAATTCGAACTGTGACAAATAAGCCTTTTCTGTCATGAAGGGTGAGAACTAATCTGACACCTCCAAGATGGAGATGTGTGTACCCTTCTCTTTTCCAAGAGGTAACAAGATCTTGTGGGATTTCTAAAGTGACATATTGTTCACTCTAAAAGGCTTGAAGAGCACATTGATCTAGTCTTGAAGACTGGACGTACTCTTTCGGAAGAGGTCTTTTTGTTGAGATCAGAGTTCTTATACTGCGGGTGAGTGAAGGTTTTTGCTTGTAAAGACTACAAAGGCTCATAACAGGAAACTGTAACTCACTAATTTGTGTTGATTCAGGAATATAGGAATATTCAACTAAATTTTCTCTCTTAGAGACAACAGGTTTCTGACAAGTCTTTGGTAAGGAAAGAGTAGAGGAAAGAGAAATATATGGAGAAGATGAGGAAAAAGACTGAACTGATGTAGGTATTTCTATGATGAAGAGTTTCTTCTAGGTTACTAGATACTCATACTTGGATATTTTGTCTTTCTCTTTTTCAAAATACCACCTCTGCAAAATGAGTTTTGGCTCTGATACCATGTTGGTAGTTGTACATGGCATTGTTAGACCGGAACTACAACAGTACGAAACTGGCCAGTAGCCCGCAAGTTCTGGTTTCCAACTGATATACACTTATCCATAGGGATTCAGATTACATAAAATTTTTTGAAAATTAAAACTATTTTTCACGATTCCACCCGAAACACGGTTTTTCTTAACCTTTAAAAAGGGTGAACGTTGTAAGAAAACAGATTTCTTTTCTTAAATCAGATCTGAGGATAAATCAGGACTTTTCTGATGCACAGGATCCTTAACATTAAGGCAAGTGTAGAGCATACTCAATATAGAAATATAGATGAACGTATTTTTTTTTTAACCTTTCATCATCAAATAGTGTATCGATTACAGAATCATACACTAGACCTTCCTACAGCTCAAACCACAACGGATGCCTTGATGATTTTGGCAAATACAGACACCATTCCAACCATTATCCAGATCCCAAAGCAAATCCAGAGGCAAGAACTACTAAAGAAGGCATAAGCTTTAGTAGTTCTTGCCTCTGGATTTGCTTTAGGATCTGGAAAATGGTTGGAATGGTGTCTGTATCTGCCAAGATCATCAAGGCATCCATTGTGGTTTGGGATGTGCAGTAATCGATACACTATTTGATGATGTAGTTGTTTAAGGCCTTATAAGCAATGTTGGTATAAAATGAGTGCATAGACACTGTATCTGGGATATTAAGGCCTGACTTTTGGTTAAGCTTGGAGTCTTTTGGTATTTTAAAAGTTGTTGGGTGGCTGATAGAGATAGGCTGAGCAAAGTAACGAACATTTTGTTTTTTGTTTTTTTGTTTTTTTATCACTGTAACAGTTTAGCTTGTATCAAAACCATTATATGTGTTGTCAATGCTATTAATATTATTTCAAGTAAATTTATCAGATCTGTTGTTGGTCTGCAGTGCATGTATATTAAATTAACTGTCATACATATACCAGAAATGCTTCTCATACATATACCGAAAATGCTTCTCATATTACATAGAAAGATGGATTACATTCAACTTGATATTCAACTTTTAATCCCTAGCTATTTATTCATGTACTAGTAGTAATTTTGTTCATCTTACATACAAGGACATAGAACATAACTAGAAGTATGATTATAATCATGTTGACACATCTCTTTGTACCCCTGATCATGCTTTCAATTTTACTGAATCTACCACTAAATTCAGCTCCAACATTGTCCTGATTGCTCAAGTCATGTTCACCATATGGACCATATCGATCATATTTTCGTAATATCTCATCGGCTTCATCGTTTGTTGGTGACCACCACTGAAAAATTGTGCATCTATTAGTAAAACATTTGTAGAATAGTCTATGTGGATTGTTTGCTGTCATGGAGATCAGGATTGCTGCCCTACGCCCACAATAACACATTTTGTTGTAGAACTTGATAATCCCACCATTTCTACCCATGGCATCTGGAGTGTCATTACTGTTTGATGCATTTACATTGCCATCACTTTTTGCATTCTGATTGCCATGACTACTGGAACCACAAGATGAAGTAGGCACTGTTTTTGTTCCCTTTGATTTCATGGTTTGAAGGTTGGGTGTTTGTTTCAATTAGAAGCTGTAATTGATGAAGTAAAGAAGAAATATGGAATCTATTTCAATTTTCTGCTAGTGAGTGGGTTTTAAATGGTGGCTAAGTTTTTTTTACTGTTATGTTATCGTTGTTATCAATGGTCTCTGCAGTGTTTTAAGACAGAATAAATATGCAATATGGTTATATGGAGTGAGGGTAATCTCATCATTTTCTTTTGCACTTGCATGTAAATAAGTAAACATTGAAAGGGTGTTTAAGTCCATAAAGTGTGTGAATAGCACCACCCAATATATTCCTAATTTTTGGATGCTTAATTTTCACATCAATGGCAGACAAGTATTTTCACTCAGTGGAGTGACTATCCGTCAAAGATAACGGCTGAATGTGCTGATTTGGGGGCCCCGTGATGGTTGTTGAAACATAAGGGTACACAACAACTTTTGTTGAAACATGTGGGGGCTGACGGAAAATAACCCTTTAATATAATTCCATATATGTCCTCACACATATTATAAAAATTTCAATATTACCCTTATTAATTAGGAAATAAAATCACTAAATTTGAAGAGATATTAAATGTAAAGAGATTATGATTATTATCAATTATGTTGAGATAACAAAATACAAAATAAGACTAATAATATAAAAATATCTATTTTAGTTATCAATTATCATGTATACACAATCAAAGTATTTTATATACATATTTATAAATGTGGAAATAATTTTTTTAAAACATTGTATTAATTTCAATAATTTACATTCTTATAATCATTTAATAGTAAGATTTACCAAATACATATGATTGCTTTTGAACCCACGGTATGTTTAAAAATAATTTCTACTAATTATTTAACTGATTCTCTTTATAGCTTATTATTTTTAATGGTACAACTAATGTCAATTAATGTAAAAGTTGTAACATTATCAAATTGGCCCTATATAAGGAAGTAATCAATTTTCATATAAACTTAATTAATGATTAATGAATAATCACAAGATTTTGAAGAATTAATTTTTAATGAAAAAATCAAATTGCTTAATAAATTTTATAGTATAATTAAAAAATAAATACACAAATTTTAATACATACAGTAACAATTATACGTTAACATTAACAAATTATCATAACTCTCAATGTACATAAAAAATGACAATAAAATTTTCAAATTTTACATGAATAACAAAAAAACCATAGGTGGTAATGTAAAATGAGGACTTTTTTTTAATAAAGTAAAATGAGGATTTAACAAAGGAAAAGTAAAACAAATTTATCAAAAAAGACTTAGTAGCTTCTCTATAATACTTCTTGTTGGCCATTGAGACCAACAAAAAATTTCAGACTAAAATTACTTTACAACTCTCGCAATGGTGCTCTTAAAATTAAAAAGTAAATAAAAGTTAATATGTTCCCTATCAATACGCTTCTCATAAATAAAATAAGTGGCATGATTGTAATTATATTTTCAAGTAGTGAGAGATCATTAACCATGTTGAGCGTCAAAGATGAATTATGTTGATATAATTTTTTCCTTGTATCATGGAAAATCTATTATATCTTTAATAATTTTGTTAAAATTATTATTTAAAATTTATATTTACTACAAATTATTAATTTTTATTTTATAATTACAGTTTTTTTTCTACAACCGTTGTAGTTTAAAAGTTACAAGACGTCAGCCCAAAATATAATTCCAATTGTACCCCCTATATTTTCTCTCTCACAGAACTCTTTAGACACCCACATAATCCAATAAATTTGCTCTTCATCGGCTGCGGATAGAGAATTTGCAGAGGATTTGACAGGAGTTGGAGACTCGGAATGAATTAAACGCATTTATTTTGTTGCCTCCATATCAAAACAATATTGGTTATTACAATCAATACCTGAAAGTTCGAGAAGATTGAGAAACAAATCATGGAAAACATAGAGATAGAGAGATCTTGCTGGGATTGTTGGGTAGCAAGAATTATATGGAACAAGCAAAATTTCATATTTATCAATTAACAAAAATTTTATCACCAAAAAATCTGTAGTGTAAATTGTGGTGGGTGGCAAGAATTTAGAAAAATTACATTCTCTAGAAGGGGAGATTCTAAAGTATCTCCTTATATCACATGTGTGCATAAATTAAATATAATTACTAATTATATGATATTTTTTTAAAATAAATGTACTCATATTATACATGCATTAAATGAGTGTAGTAAAATAGAGATATTCTAAAATTTCTCTAAAAAAAAAAAAAAGATTATTTTAAATGGTACGAATAGTCCAACTCTTTTTCAAAGTAGATTCGTTCCGTTTAAACCCAGAGTTCTAGACTATGCCCTATATTCTAAAGCCTATATATCAAGTTTCCATAGATTTTTTATGACAAATATCAATAGATTGTGTTGTAATCTTAAAAAAAAATCATGTTTTTACTCGAATTGAATAATAGGAAGGATTAAATTGTGGAGTATGACTCTAATGCATCGGATGCATTGATAGATTGGTCTGAATAAATGTGAATTTTTTACACTTAGAGATGGTATGAAGAGTAGAAGTAGTAATTTTTTTTTTAGTGATGATGCAGCCACAAATTCTTGTACAAATTTATCTTGTACAAACTTATCTTGTACAAACTGATATAGCATTAATTCATTGGTTGAATGAAAATATAAAATAATAGAAATAAATCATGTGGGGCAAGAGATATTTAATTCAACCAATTTTATCATGCCACATCAGTTTATACAAAATAAGTTTATACAAGAGTTTGTGGCTATATCACTACTCTATTTTTTTTTCAATCTAATAGTAGTATGAAGAATATAATAAAATATATAATAAACTAATGAATTATAGTATTTATTTTCTTATACTTGTAATGTCATAACTAGTGGCTTATTAACTATATATATGAATTGACATGACCGATTGCATTAATTTGTTTTATATCAATTGTAATCAAAGCTATAAATAGTTTTCTATCATACATCAAATTAATGAAACTAATGGGTAGAAAACAATAAACGCATGCATGCACCTGCTGCGCTAATACTTTACATGATTATATCTTTTGTTATTATAAACTGTTAATTAATTATGCCAAGCTGAAACTTGCAAGCTTGAAGAAGAGAGATGCTACTTGCTAGGTTTAAAATGATAAATTAATTTAAGAAGCAGAAGGATCAATGAGGAAAAGTGTAAATTCTCCGTTAAATCCGGGAACACTAGAGCGCTCATTCTCTGCTGCTTTTTATGGACATGGCGGGGACAATTTTAAAGCAAAAAAGATTTCACTTATTATTACCACCCTTATAAAAAACTTTTACTTTATCTTCTGTTGCCTTTTTCTGTTTCATTTGATGGTTCATTTCAGTTTTAATCTTTTTTTCCATTTTTTTAATAATCAGTTTTGATCTATTAACGCCATTAATAAGTCCATTCATAGCATCCACTTATCAATGAATCCAGTCATTAACTAATATGGTGGCAATTTAGATTAGAATACATTTTATTCAAGTTGAATTAAATAATTTTGAATTTAGACATTGATTCATTTAATAAATAAGTCAAATTCAAATAAGTCCTTTTATTAAACAAATCCTTGATTTATTTATATTCATTCAATTGTGCTAATAAATTTACCTTTATTATTTTTTAAATTTTGAAGCACTATGACTTGGATGATAAATTTATAGGATATTAAATTTAGAGTAGTGATAGATATCATAAATTTTTATTTCATATTTTATCCCAAATGATGCAGCATATGGTGTGTTAAATATTTACTATTTTATTTTGCTTAATTTTTTTTGTTTATTAAGTACTATTGACATATATTGTAGATGAACAAATTAAAAAAATTAAATGAATTGGATGCAATTCATTTATTATTATTTCTATTTAAATTATTAAGTTAACCGAATTGAATATTAGTTGATCAAATAAATCAAATTCAAATCTTGATGTTAGGATTCATTCTATAAATAAGTTGAATTCATATCCGTTAGTGCAAAATTTGACTCAATTCATCATAGATTTGACAAGAATTCTGCTGATACTATTCTATTGTTCACCTCTAATTAACACTGGTATTTGAATCAAAGTTTTATATTTGAATTCCACTTCATTAATATAAAGTAAAAATTAGAAAAAAGTGGGTTTATTTAAATTTTAAATTTTGACATAAATCTTGAGCTATTAATTTGGGTTAAAATTGGCTATTAATTCATCATTGGATTGCCTAAAATCAATAGTTCAAGATTTTTGTTAAAATATTTTTAAGCTAGTGTAGCGTAATCCATTAAGAAATATGTGTTTGAAATATCGTAGCTGAAAAGCAAATAGAGTATTCATATTCCTTTCCTCTACAACATGCAAAGTAGAATACTCTCTAAAGTAAAGAGGGTTAGAAAATTTGGCCTCTAGGTACCTCTTTTCCTAAAGTCGGTCCCATCCCTTATTGAACAAATGCATCAATTGGATAAAACTTTGCAGTATAATCAACAGACAAGTGGGAATCCCTAAATAGCTGGGTAATAGGGGTATCTTTTAAACTAGGGCCAGATCCATGCCGTGACTTAGGGGGATTTAGTAGGAGAAAAAGTATATAGAGACAGTCTGGGGAGCACTAACATGGAGCGGAACTAAACTATGTAGAGGCAGCTAAACACTCTCAAGCCGCGCGCCCCCCCCACCCAAAAAAAAAAAAACAGGAAAAAGAAAAAAACAAGAGAATTCCACCAAAGTTCTGCGCATTTCTATGTTCGTTTTGCATTTTGACCCCACTCAGTTACGTGTTTATATGCTTATGTTAAACCTTAATCAAATTTATGATTTATCCATTGTACGCCTATCAGATCAAAAACTTAGTTCCGCAGTCAGTGGCGCTGGCTCCGGTGTTTGAGAACTTTTTCTGGAAAGATAAGGTTCCCATTAAAATTTTTCTCATCTTCTCTCAAAATTTTATGTTTCCGCGCTACTTATTTAATTGATTTTCTATTAGAACCACGTCAAGTTTGCAAACTCTTCACTTCACCCCCATTGAACTAGCGTTAATGATAAATGAAAACAATTAATACAATTATTGTCGAAGTGTCGTCCGATTCTGTTGGTCATGAATCTAATCATCAGCAAAAGAAATTTCGACATTTGAATACACTCTCTAGTCTCTGGCACTGTTTAAAAGGATCAACTTTTGGACAATTTCTGCAACGATTGGCCCAGAGATTTAATTATTTGAGCAACTAATTGGGTCACAACTCACAATCACCGCACAGTGAGCCCCACAAAATTGATACCTTTCGACTCTTTGTCAATAGCGAGGCCCCATCCCTTTGACGAAACATTAACACACACACTGAGTTATTTGCATCGCTCGTTGGACTTCGTTATCCATGCTAAAGGGGTCGCGCATTCACATACTTTTTGGCTTATGCAGTGTTGCTATTTGCTCCTTTCAAGCACGAATATTATTGTTTCAATTTTAATATGAATAATTTTTAAGGTGAAGCAAATTCAATACTTTTCTGTTTCTTTTATCTGCTATACGCAACCTTAACCAACACTTGGTGAGATTATTGGCTCATTTTGTAGGTCTGAATTTCTCAGTTAGCTAGGCTTTGCCATATCAAATATGCATAATAATAATACCTAATTAATTATTACAGCTGTGTTCCTTTTAATAATCTTACAAGTTTCAACATTTGAGCTCTAATTGCCGTGACAGTTTTTAACTAGATATAAAAATTTAACTTTAACACTCTGTCATATTAGTTGAAACATAATGTGGGAATTCTAAACATTACTCTTATCTTCTATGCTTGTCTGATAACTATTAATTATGAATAGACACTTTACCTAGTCAATGGCTTTATTTTTATTTAGCCTATTTTTATTGGCTTAAATCATCCAACAAGCCCATGAGAGCCCAACAAGCTTAGTCACCACAACATTTTCGTAGGACGAGTTCGAGGAAATCTTTGAAGAAAAACTCTTACCACGATTTATCGGACCAAGTCCGAGGAAAGTGTCATTCAAACTTATTTGACAATATGGTTAAATGGGAAAAATGGTTTTAACCTCCCTAGATTGGTAATATATTTATTTGAGATCAAGCTTAAATGAGTCATGGATAATATATGTCAAGTTAAAATTCAAATTTTAAGGAAACTATTTTAGGTTATTCTTTATTTTATGCAATTTTCGTCCCTTTAAACATTTAAAAGCTCAGAACTTATTTTTAGGCAACAAAACATGTTTTGGTTCCATAAATAAGCTTTCTATGCTAAAAAAAATAGAAGTTAAATGTTTTATAAAAAGGGTTTTTCTTTTTCAAAAGTACATGGATTAAAATTAAAAAATCTTGAGAGTTTAAGTTGTCTTGATTCTATTTTCAAAGGACCAAATTGCTAATATAATTATTTTAATTTAATCGGAAGTCAAAAGAACATTATTCTAAATCAAAAGGTAAAAATAGCCAAACAATCCACACATACTCCCCCCGCCGCGGGAGCGCCACCCCAAAATTAAGATAAAATCTATTTATATATATCAAGGAAAAAGTGTCAATTTGAAGTTTTGAACCAACAAATAACTCCTAAGAAATAGAATTTATGTCTTAAGAGAGAGTAAAGCAAAAAAACTCATGATGGCGTCTCTTGAGAACATGTAGTGGGGAGAATTACCTTTTAGTGCCCAATTTTTTAAAGATATGTGTGTGTAGCTTGTGTTTTATTTTGAAATCATTTGGAAGGAGGTAAAAAAAAAAAAAAAACTCCGATATTTAAAAGACAAAAAAGTGTAATAGATATTGAGATATCCACATCTGAACATGGGTCTATAAATAATTTTAAAAATTCAACAAAAATTAGAAGTTGCAATATACTATATTAGGAAAAAATTTAGTTGGTTGTAATTGCATTATACACTTACCTTCATACAATCTTTGGATTTGAAACTTAACCTGTTATGAAACCAAAAGTTAAGTTTTTATGTTGTTGAAGCAGTGGGGTGAACATGAGTATGGTTTTAGGGGACCATTCTCGTAATTATAAAATATTAAAACATCAAGTTTTTGGAAGAACAAAATTCGGGAACTCATGGCACATTCAAATTTTATTACATTACTTTTCGGCTTTTTGACCTTTTCGTGTTATTCAACGTGGCTTAATAAGTAAAACAAGAAACTGATAATCATTAATTAATTCGTTCTCCGAAATAAAAGTATAGAACAAGCCGTGCATCTTTAAAGACTAAAAACTTAATTTTGTAATCTACTTAGATTACAGAGTTCATGGAGAATATACAGTGTCTTCGGATAAGCTCTGGCTTAGTTGAGTCGAGTTTTACGGACAAAAAATCAAAGGTTCAGTAAATCAGTGGGTGCACACTTTTAACAAAACTAATATAATTAAAGTTGTTGTTTGAATTAAGTAATTACTTCTTAAGAATAATTAATTAGATGTGTGTTTGAATCAATTAAATGGAAAGCATGAACAGAGAATCACCGCTTAAGTAATGATAGTTTTAAAGCTGTCGTCTTAAGCAGTGTCGTTAAAGGCATCATTGTTTAGGACGATTTATGAACCATCATTGTAAATGCCAAAAATATAATTATCTATTTTTTTTGCTCTTTAATTGCTCTGAATCGGACAAGTAAAGGTCTTAAGACTATCCAATTGTGTCAGCTATAGGGAAATAATCGAATATCATGATTTGGTTTAAACATGATTGTTAATTGGCTTAATTAATTTAGTTTACATAATCACAAGAATTACTTCTAAAATTAGGTTACATGTAAAATACTGATAATTGATTGTAATTTGCACATCGCACAAACTACTTTAAAAAATTAGATGATCTGATGTATAGATCTGGATTTTTGCGTTTGCAAAGCGATGAAAGAAGTTCAACGAACACGATAGCTCATTTGAATAGCTTCTGGAATCAATTTACAAACGTCAAAGTCTCCATAATAATGACTTAGAATATATCTTTTCCTTATGATTGCCTTAATCTCTTATCATGTCTCAACGGACCTTTCACGATTTTATCTCCTATTCAAAATAAGTTGATCCCACCGAACAATAACATCATTAGTGAATTCAATAGCAGCCAATTTTACCTTTCTTAATTTATACTAGTTTTGACAATCAAATATTAATTCCACCCTTTTTTCCCATTTTAAATAAGCTTCAGAATCATTTCTGCCTTGGAAAGATGGAATGTTTAACTTAATGGAATCTTAAACCCAATGTTTCCTAAATTGTTATCAACTCTATCTCCATATCTAACCTCTCTCTTTTCATTCCTTTGCCCAAATCTACTTAAATTAATAAACTATATCTTTGTGTGCATTACAATATATGAAAACTTATTATTAAGTTTTGTCATATTCTTAAATTAACTGCACAAATTAGGTTAGTACATCTCTATCTCCCATGTAATTCATAGCATTACACAAAGTAAAAACACATAAATCTTTTCTCGTTCTCATTATGTATTATCAAATTATTTAAATATTAGCTAGATATTCAAAAGCATTAAGCATAATAATGAATAGCCAATCATGGAATAATAAAATAAAATAACACACGTTTATGAAATGAAATCTTCATAGTTAGATTACATTATAGCCTTAATAAAATAAATCAGTTCATGGGATTATAAAGAGAATCCATAAACATTGTAGGGAACATTCAAGTAAAATAATTAGAAAAAGGGAGACAAAAGCTTAAGAACTAATCTAGGATCTCTCTAGATCATTTGTAGATACTATTTTTTTTTTTTTTTGGTTCTCATTCTTTTCTCTCCCCCCACTACCTATAAGACTATATGCTTTTATAATGCTAAAAGAAAAAGTCCATACACATAAGTTAAATTACTAAATTTATTAGGATTTGGCCACTGACTTTTGCATAGGTAATTCACATGCATGCTTAATTAAATATGGCAATTATTTTTTTTAATTTGCTTTTGTGTGATCGCTTAATCGGAAATCAACTTCTTAATTCGGCTTGGCTTCCTTTTGACTTCCAAAAATCGTCTATTATTTCCTTTAAGCTCTAATTGATTTTCTTTTTAGCTCTATCAGCTTAAATATTCCCCTTAATATGGCTACAATAATAAAATATAAAAATTAAGATAAAAACTAACGTAATAAAATATAATTAAACATAACGTTAAGTTAAGAAAAAATTAAAAAAATATATAAATTATAAGCACATCTATCCATAACATTTTTAACATTACATTTTCGGATAACATTCTTTTAAGGGGTGCTTAGTTTTTTGATGGCCCTTACATCCCTTTTTCTCTTTGTAACAACTAGCTTACCAGAATCGAATATGTGGATTCTTACCGGAGTTGCATGTGCATCCAAATCTTCTAGGGAAATTTCCGAATCATCATACATATCATCCCTATAAAAATCATCGTCATTAGAAAAAGCAGCAAGCTCGTTTTAATTCGAAACAGCCAAGAGAGCACATGTCAATGAGAGATTTTGGAACCTTTAGATTTGTAGGGAGAAAATCAGGTTTTTCAATTTTTTAATTAAAACTTTTTTGGACCGATCTCATACAACATATAAGAATTAAGTAATCTAGAAATTCGTACCTTGATGATCTGAGAAGATGAATGATTGAGAGTTGTAGATCCGTCTCCAAACGATCTTCCAGGCTATGACTCAAGATCGATCAACACTGGACGTGTGGGCGTCTGTTTCACCACTCCCAATTGCAACTGGCGTCTCTTAGATGTCTTCTATATTTTTCTCAAAAATCCTGGGATTCTCCTCTCTCGCAAAAGAGAGAAAAATACCCCTTTTATAATATCTTATGAAAAACCCTAGTATGTTAGGATTAGGATTATGATTCCTATTTTAAAATAGAATTCCCCTTTTAATTTAAATATTTAAATATTTAAATTAAATACTTTCTCTCCACTTACGTAAAAGTAGAGAGAATGTGTAACTAACTAGGGGACCACCTTGTAAAATATCACAAGCCCCCTTTTACACTTGAGTATAACATACTAGGCTTTAACAAATATTATAATTATGATTTTCACCTAATACGCCAGTTTTCTTACTTTTGGGTCCAGTGATGGTGTTGTCAATTAAATGAGCTAACCCGGGGATCATTTGGGAACATACAATAGTGGCTACAATAATTAAATTTGTAATTAAACAAATATAATTATCTAATTCCAATTCTACTCCACTATAAGATTGGAACTGATCTCCATAATTGTATGCTCGAATAATAATTCGCCCAAGCCACATTGATTTCTTTACTGCATATTCCTTTATACCACATCATTAATTAAATCGATATCTCAACTGTCCAATCGATTTAATTACATCTTGTTCCTTGATACTTACTGGTTTTCTCTAATGATCATTTTCAACATAAATATGTTGACACACTCGCCAAAGAATTTCTATGATCAAGTCGAAAACCCATCAAGAGATGTGTCGTACAAATTCTATATTGTTAATCTATAACTCCAATACTCATAATTGCCTCCACCAAGATACCGGGTAATCTTGACCACAATTGTGTGTCGTGCCCATTGGTAACTCAAATGGAATAACAATTACAATCATGAAATCATAACTAACTCAAGATTAAGATTACAAGTAAAATCAATGCCTATGAGATTTTAATAAGTCTGTCATTTCAAGGTTAATTAAATCTCATATATGATCCTGTTCAATGTAGTCGTACTACATCAATAAATTCATACATGATTAAGACAAATCATTCAATGAATTTATTACAGTCTATACTTAAATAAAGTGCCCAACTTTATTTATCAACTGCGAACATAATTTATTTAATCATAAGATAACTTGTATTTATGTCTTCTGTGAATCCACATGGTGATCACATAAATACATATAATATGATCAAATAGACTTTACTCAAAATATTAATGCAATTAAGATACTTGAATAAAATACCTCATTTATTTCATTAATCAGAAAAATTGTTTATTACAATTAAATAAACACATATGCTTTTAAAGAGCACATTTTCCCAACAAGATTACCATCTTGATCATGGTCAAGATGGTTAATTTGCTCCAATCTCTTCGTAGCATCTAATATTCTGCGGTCCTTTAAAAGCCAAATTTCGGGTATAACCCATTATAATTTTCCTTTAGATATGTTGATTGGACTGTATTGGGCTCTAATTTTCCGTTAGATATGTTTTTTTTTTGATAGATTCCTTTAGATATGTTGATTGGACTGTATTGGGCTCTTTGCTTAAACAAAACCCGAAAATAATAGTGAGAATAAGAAATGAGAAAAAGAATAACAACAACCAAGCAAAGGAAGCAGAGGAGAAACTTATGGATCGTCATAGGACCGAGGGTTATCAAAGCTAGTCTCAGAAGCTATTTTTACCAGAGAAAGCCAAGTACTAGGCTTCATCCTAAAGCCCTAAAACCTCTGGCATGCATACTTGGCCCACCAACTACAAAGGTGTTACTTGTCTCAAATATGCAAGAAAGAATAATTGAAATGCTAAAACATGTTGACATTTTCATTTTCTTGCTAGGAGATATTGTAATTCTAGAGACACTAATTACATTTACTTCTTGGGCATATTTGAACATTCATTAAAAGCCCATTGGTTTATTAAAATGTTAATAACTTTTACAATGACTTGATAGCTTTTATTAACCATGCAATTAAGAATCATTTCATTTCATTTACAGCAAAAAATTTTTTATTTATGCTCCAGTTGCTAATGATTTACTTAATCTCTTAGAAGCTTATCATAGCCAGATCCCAAGACTCTTGCATTAGATTGGTCGACTAGTGATGATAACAGCAGTAGTAAGAAGCACAAATTAGATTTAACTCTCTGTTTATAAATATTTTCTAATGTAGTATTCAGTTGATAGAGTTGGCAATTTAAAAGCTTGGCCCGAGCCTATATTATTGTCCTTAAGCCCAACAAAATATTAGCAACACTAGGAGAAAACTATGGTGCAATGGTGGTACCGTGCCACCGTTGTACCCAGCCGTTGGACCCCAATGGATCCATCCATCCAAGTGGATTGAACGGCTGGATGCAACGGTGGCACGGTACCACCGTTGCACCGTAGCCGGACCCCAACACTAATATAAACGGGTTGCAAGCTCTCTAAGGACGGAGGCTATTGTAGCATTTGCTCTTAACATTTGGAGATTTGTCCAAGCAGCCATTTCTGATAATCTTTCTCTCCATTTAGCTGCAGGTATATCATCAAAAATAAACCATAGGCCATTTGAAAGTAATAGACTTGTGTGTCAGAGAAGTGTCTACTTGCATATGCAATACAATGTTCTTTTCCGTCTGTTTCTTCAAGGAGGATGGCCCCCCAAGAATCGTCACTTGCATCAGTCTACAATATCCGTCTGCCATCTATGATAAGCTTTAATAGTGGCAGGTTTTGCGAGATTTGCTTTGTTTCTTCAAGGAGGATGGCCCCCCAAGAATCGTCACTTGCATCAGTTTGCAATATCTGTCTGCCATCTGTGATAAGCTTTAATGGTGGCAGGTTTTGCTCGATTTGCTTTAAAGTTGTGACAACAAGTGTGTGGTTTTTGTTCCATGGTGGTGGATTCTTTTTCAAAAGGGCAAAGTTGTTGATGAAAAACAGTTTGAAACCCGTCGTTTTCAGAATCATCAAATGAGTTTTCCAATGCGAACACTGTTTCATCAGTAGGCTCCTCTTGTTCTGAGAAGTAGAACTCAATTTCATCTTTGTAAGGAGAGTAATCAGTAGTGGCTTGTAGATGTTCAAGTAAATGGATTGCCTTATCTTTTTTGACCAACTTTACTAAATTTTTACTCCATAATGTCATAATAATTTTTCTAACACAAGACAATTTTTACACCATAATTCCATAATGTTTTTTGAAATAAAACATATCATTTTCTACATTAACCAACAACCAACCTTACTAAATTGAACTACTATTTCTAATAGCAATACATTCACAGTTATGTTAAATTAACCACAATTAGAACATTTCCAAATTGAACTACTTTTTCTAATTTAACCAGGTAGCCAACTCAAATACATTTACTTCACAAAAATGAATTAACATTTCAACTCAAAATACCTATATTTAGGCCTCAAACGATACAATAAAAAATTTAGAGCTTATTTGAGGTAGAGTACTGGAGTTGGTGATGGTTTACTGCATTGCTAGTTCGAATCGCATTAGCATTGGTTCGGGTCACATTAGAGCTGTGATCGCTGTTGCTACGGTGTCGCGTGGGTGGGTGTGGATTATTGCTCTGTCTTCCATTTGGTGCTGCACTGCTGTTGAGTTGTTAGCTCGTTGCTGAACAATGGTGGTTGTAATCCTTGATTCAATGTGAGGCGGTGAACATCGGCTGTTGGTTGCTATTGGCTACTGGCAGAGAGAGCTGTGAGAGGTTGAGGGAGAAGTAGCTAGAGTAGTGGAGCTAAATTAAGGGATTTTAGGTTTTGGCAATTTGGTTCCCTTTTTTTTTTTTGGCTAATTACTTAATTTTGACCTTTTTTTATTTTTTATTTCTCTTTTTTTAATTTGAATTTTTTAATATTTTATAAAACTTTTTCTTAAAAAAATATATGTATTATATTATAAAGCCCAGGCTTAGGGTAAAGAGTCTAAAGTCAGTAGATATACTGGGCAATACAAATTTTTTCAAATGGAATAAAATGAGAGTGTTCATTCCATGTATACTAGATTTACGGATATTATAAACACTCTAAGAGCTCTAGGAAAAACTTTTTCGAACATTAAGAAGGTAAAGAAAATCATTAGGCCTTTACCAAAAGAATTGAAACCTAAGAGAATTGCCATTAAAGAAGCCAAGGATTTAGATACTTTAACTATTGATGATTTAGTTTACTCACTTATTTCTTATGAAGAAGATTTGGTAGCTAGATGAGGAGATGAAGATAAAAAAAAAGAAGATGATACGAACCCCCGTAAAAAACTGACTTGACCCTAACCAAATTAGTTCTCAAGATCGAATCTAAATCCAGGAATAGAATGGAACCTTTACCCAATGCTTATTGGAAGCACGAACCTTGGTATGTGAAGACGCCACAATCAGCTATGGAAGGTCTGATTGATAAGTCAAGATATTGAACGCCACGGAAATCTGATAAGTTCAAAGAGTTCGTAAAGAACCAAAGAGAATTAACTCTCACAATTGCATAAAAAAAAAAAAGCTTCTTCTCGTTTATTAGATACAAGTACATTATATAGGGTTGGTTACAAGAATTTGAACCAAATCAGAATCCTAATCTAAGTAAATAGGAAAGAAGTTAAAGCAAATTAGAATCCTAATCTAAGTAAATAGGAAAGAATTTAAACCAAATTAGAATCCTAATCTAACTAAATAGGAAAGAATTTAAACCAAATCAGAATCCTATTTGGCTTTAAATGCCTTACATCAATTAAATGGAAACTAGGCAATTAAAATAGAACTAACTGATTTGTTTTCCTAATAGCCTCCTTAAGAAATGGGAAAGTATCTGAAAAAGGAAAATAATATATTTTTTCACCATAATATGCAAACCAACTCCCTATTTCATGGAAGTGAATATTTGGAAACTTTAAAAGCTTGAATCATGCATTTATCATGAGCAATTCCTTCAAAGGGCCTCTATGAATTTGATTGAGCCCAAGTTGCTTGAATCAATCCATTAAGCGCTTCTTTGAATTTCTTTGGTCGAGCTCTCGTAACGGGTCCGACGGGAACTTGAATACGATCTGAATATACCTCATCCCATGTGCTTGTGATAGTCTTATCCTTAATCTCATCATTCCTCTCCTCTTGAAGAGGATTTGTTCTCAAATCGTCACCTACATCAAAAGGACTTAAATAAGAAATATTAAAAGTAGCACTTACATTGTACTCACCAGGCAAATCCAGTTTGTATGCATTGTCATTGATCCGTTCCAAAACTTGGAATGGACCATCCCCTCGAGGTAATAGCTTAGATTTCCTTCGTTCTAGAAATCGTTTCTTGCGCATGTGTAACCACACCCAATCGCCAGGTTCAAAGACTAGCTTATGTCGCCCTTTGTTGGCTTGTTTAACATATTGCTCAGTTCTCTGCTCAATGTTGAACTTCGCCCTCTCATGTATCTGTTTAACAATTTCAGCCTTTTTCTTGCCATCTAAGTTAACACGCTCGGAAACAGGTAATGGAGTTAAATCTAATGGGGTTAAAGGATTAAAACTATAAATAATTTCAAACGGTGAATACTTAGTAGCAGAATGAACGGAACGATTATAAGCAAACTCAACATGAGGTAAACAATCTTCCCAAGTTTTAATGTTCTTTTTAATGATAGCTCGCAATAGAGTAGATAAAGTTCTATTCACAACTTCTGTTTGACCATCAGTTTGAGGGTGACAAGTAGTTGAAAACAACAACTTAGTTCCTAACTTAGCCCATAAGGTTTTCCAAAAGTAACCTAAAAACTTAGCATCCCTATCAGAAACAATTGTCCTGGGCATACCATGTAACCTTATAATCTCCCTAAAGAATAGGTTAGCAACCAACTTTTCTTTTCTAAGCACATCTAAAACAGATTTCAAATGTACTACATGATCATTTATGTTTTTGCTATAAATGAGGATATCATCAAAATAAACAACAAACTTGCCAATAAAACTCGCAAGACATGATTCATAAGTTTCATAAAAGTGCTCGGGGCATTAGTTAGACCAAAAGGCATGACTAACCATTCATACAAACCATATTTTGTTTTAAAGGCAGTTTTCCATTCATCTCCTTCTTTCATTCTAATACACTAGACCCACGTAATTCATCAAGCATGTCATCTAGTCTAGGAATGGGATGTCGATACTTTACTGTTATGTTGTTGATGGCTCGATAGTCAACACACATCCTCCACGTCCTATCCTTCTGAGGAACTAATAAAACGGGAACTGTACATGGACTCATGCTTTCTCTCACGTACCATTTTTCCATCAATTCATTAACTTGCCTTTGAAGTTCCTTGGTCTCCTCTGGATTGATCCTATAGGATGGTCTATTTGGAATAGTTGAACCGGGTACAAAATCAATCTGATTCTCAATCTCTATTTGGATTGGAGGTAAACCATGTGGTGTTTACTCGGGAAAAACATCCTCATACTCCTGCAAAAGAAAAGTAATAGAATTAGGCAAAGTAAAGTCAAATTCGTTAGTGTTCAAAAATGCCTCTTTGTATAAAAGTACAATCATCGGCTGATGTGAAAACAATACTTTTTTTATCTCACCTACTCTCGCATAGAAATTATTTTGTTTTCCATTTGATTTTCGCTCAATGGCCGTATTTTTCTTTGGTTTTTCTCTCATATTTTCCTCGGCCTCTTTTTGAATTTCACTCTCTTTTTCTCTCTTTTTCTTTTCCTCACTCTCTCTCTGTAGGCTCACTTGGTCTCCGTAAACCTGCTTTGGTGTCAATGGAACAAGAGTGATGTTGCATTGATTAAATACAAATCAATATTTGTTGGTGAAGCCATCATGCTTCACACGTCTGTCAAATTGCCAAAGCCGCCCAAGTAACAAGTGTCCAACCTGCATTGGCACTATATCACAAAGCACCTTATCTTCATACTTGCCAATCCGAAAAATCACTAGTACCTGCTTGTTCACTTTCACCTCACCACTGTCATTTAACCATTGTAATTTGTATGGCCGTGGCTGTTTAAGCGTCGAAAGCCCTAACTTCTCTACCATTATGGTACTAGCAACATTAGTACAACTTACTCCATCAATAATCTACTACATACTTTGTCTTGAATATAGCACCTAGTATGGAAAATGTTTTCCCATTGCACTGCTTTGTCTTCCTATACTTGAACACTCAAAGCTCTCATCGCTACTAAAGTCAATTCCCCAGGGGCTACATACTCTTCATCTTCGACTTCCTCTAATGGTGGCATCTCATTCTCTTCCGTCTCATCTTCAGTTACAACCTCACCATTGTCTAGCAACACCACACATTCACTTGCAATATGCCCCCTGCCTTGACATTTAAAACACTTAATGTCACGATTCCTACTAGTAGGAGTCACGGTGTTACCTTGTGAATTGTGCTTGGAGTGCTCAGTTACTTGCTTAGGTGCAGTAGATGCTTGTGGTCTCTCATCTCGTTTCGCATAGCTCGGCTTCCAAGGAGTGGAACTCGAGCTTGGGGCTGCATGAGTGTTACCCTTCCTCTTGAGTTGCTGCTCAATCTTGATAGCCTTGTGGACCATCTCCTCAATCTCCACGTAATGCTGCAACTCAACCTTATCTGCAATCTCCTAATTAAGACCACTTAAGAATCTTGCCATGGTTACTTCTCTATTCTCCTCCACATTTACTCTAATCATGGTAATCTCCATTTCTTTATAATAATCCTTAACACTTCAGCTACCTAGTTGAAGATGTTGTAATTTTTGGTACAAATCTCGATAATAGTGGTTAGGTACAAAACACCTTCTCATCAATGATTTTATTTCATCCCATGTCTCAATTGGACGTTCTCTATTTCGCCTTCTGCTTATAACAAGTTGATCCCACCAAGTAATGGCATAATCAGGAAACTCAATCACAACCAATTTAACATTTTTTGCCTCTGAATAATTGTGGCAGTCAAATATGAACTCCATTTTCTTCTCCCATTCAAGGTATGCTTATGGGTCGAATTTACCTTGAAAAGATAGAATCTTTATCTTTATGCCATTCAATCCATCATCTCTATTCATAGTTCTCCTGCCTTGTCCGTCTCTCCTATAGCTACCCGCTGAGTCCTCACCCTCATCATACTCATCCCTATAATAATCATCAATCTCTCCTCTAACTAGAGCTCTTTCTCTTCTATGTGCTTGGGGAACGGGTTGTGGCTGCCCTGCACGTGTGTTCTCCACTTGATCCAAACGCTCGTGTATAAGCTCTAATTCAGCCCTTATCATCCTTCTCATCTCTCCCATCAATGCTTGAATTTGTAAATCCGGAGTAGTTGCAGATTTATCCTCTTTATTTGTGTTTCGTTCTAGGTTGTGAGACATAGCTATTATCTGCAAAAGAAAGTTAAAAATAATGTGGAAGGACCTCACCTCACTCCCTTACGTGTTTCACTCAAGAAAAATGAATCACTCAATTCCACTCGTTTTTCACTCAAATTAATTCGCTTTTACCCTATAATATGCTCACACTCTCTTGCCTTTTTCCACTCTTAATAATCCTCACTCGGCTCTTATCAAACTAATATCATGATTCACCAGTAATTCACAAAGATGACATTAAAGAGAATTTAATTTCAAGAATAAGAAGGCAATGTGTACGAAAGTTGAGTTTTGATTTTGGACAAAAATTTCACCTATTAGGTAAAACTTATTTTTTTGACTTTCAAGACACAAATAATGGAGAGAAAAAAAATGAAAGATTTTAAGAAAGGTTTTTTTTTTTAGGAATAAGTAAAACTTGTGGATTTAAGGAGAATTACCTACAAGGATACAAAATTGATTTAAAAAGGAAACCCAAAAAATACTATTCATGCGGTACTGTTCACGTGGTACTGTTTACGGTTTTTTTTTTATACTAGAACAAGGATGAAAAATTCAAACAAGAATGAAAAGCAACAAAGATAGATGAAACCCCGTGTAGAACTGACGTGACCCTAACCAAATTAGTTCCCAAGATCGAATCTAAACCCAGGAATAGAATGGAACCTTAACCCAATGCTTATTAGAAGCACGAACTTTGGTGTGTGAAGACGCCACAATCAGATATGGAAGGTCTGATTGATAAGTCAAGATATTGAACGCCACGGAAATCCGATAAGTTCAAAGAGTTTGTAAAGAACCAAAGAGAATTAACTCTCATAATTAACTCTCAGAGCCATATCGGAGTTTTACTTACCTTGAAAACCCTTTTGTTTTCAAAATCTTGTTCGTCATTTCCCCAAAATGGTATGATTAAAATCTTTTATTCAATTTTGCTCAATAGACTTCAGGAGCAGAGAGAATTTCTAAATCATGGCATCATCTTCATCTTCATCTTCAACTCCTTCAAACCCTATTACTCTTTCTTCTCCACTTTCTTTACCCAAATCTTGCACTTCTCACACTACCAATAAAATCGAAAACCTTGTAGAATACTCCTATATTCCTGAATCTGCCCAAATTAGTGAATCTTCCTACCCTCTTATCAGTCCTTACCAGTTGTACAAACGACCCAGTTCTTTTACCCGAAGCCTCAGAACTCTCATATCCACTAAAAGGCCTCACCCAAAAGAATACATCCAGTCTTCTCGACTTGATCAGTGTTCACTCCAAGCAACTTTCTTGAGCAATATGTCACTCTAGAAATCCCTTCAGAGTTAATCTCAAACTGGAAAAGAGAAGGTTATACTCATCTCCATCTCGGAGGAGTAAGATTAATCCTCACCCTTCATGGGAGAAAAGGATTAGGTCACGGCTCAATTGCTATGCTAGATACCGGTTCTCAAAACAAGACCAAGATCTTTGTTATAGGTACTTGTCCTCACAACCCTCCATGGAAGTGTTTTACTCACTTTCTATCCAAATTTCAACCTTTCTCTTCAAGATACCAACCTTCCAATGAGCCTTGAAAGTTCAAGTCCAAATTCAAGGTGCAGAACAAATTTCTTCAGCCAAAATTGCTACTCTCCATCATCAATTGGTCTATAGGCTTCAAAATCATGCCTTAGATCTACCCACACCTGAACATCACTCGACACCCATGGTGTTAGCAGAATCGATCGATCCCAACTATTATCCAGATCCCAAGACAAATTCCTCGACATGAGCTCATCCAAATTTTATGCCTCTTGAATGGATCTCAAACTATGAGCAGTTCCATAATAATACAGCTCCTATTCAGACATCAGAAAGCATGTTTGAAAGACGACACGATGGAACCGTTCGTATGACTTTCAAACCACCTCCAAGTGTGCCCACAAGAGCCTCCTCGGCTCTCTTTCACTTATTCCTCCATGATCACAGCTGTTCAGACAGCTCAAGAAGCTCTGCCAATCACAGGGTTCAATTCTGATGGTTATCCTGTATATCCAGCCAAACACAACGGACATTTCTTATGGGATGTCCCTGGCTCAGGAATGTGCGACCCAAATTGTCCCTGTTGGGATGATTGGGAAGAGGACGATGATTACGACACCAAAAGGAAAAGAAAACCCAAACAGAAAACCTTCCCTGTCCCATGTAAACACTGTGAACCAAAACCACCAAAAGACCCTCCACCTCCACCAAGTCCACTACCCATTTACAAAAAAGAACTCAAATGGATTGCACGAAATTGCAAATCTGAAGTTCCCTCAGTTTCTCACACCTCCACACCAATCGTACAACCATTGGCTTGTATGATGTTTTCCTCCACCTCTTCAGACTATTCTTCCTCTTTTCCTTCTCTTGAAACTCATACAGATTCACAACGCAATATTGTGTCTAAACCTTTCATTCCTTCAGCTATTACCTCAAGCGGCCATCTTGAACCTCCTAAACCTTTTGAATCCGTTCTCAACTGGCAAACCCAAAATGCCAGAGCACAAAATGATACCTTGTTGAATATCCATTCCAAGGTTGAAAAAATCAGTTTACGAACTGAACAGATTGAGACGAAAGTTGACTCAATTCATGACTCAAATGGAGCAGATCCACCAGAATCTTAAATCCAGAATTGTTCAATTGGATTCAGAGCTCCGAACCATGCTTGCTCAACGATACAATGGCCCAGAGTTTGACCAAAAAGAAAGAGAGATCAGACGCTTACAAACTGAGCTTGCCCAAATTGAATCTGAAAAACAAAGACCTACCTTGTTTACCACATCACCACCCATACCCACCATAAGTCCACCTTACCACCCATTTGCTTCTATGCTTTCTCCAATCCGATCTTATGATCCATCCAAATTATTTGGCATGACCCATACTCTATTCAGAGACCACCCTATTCCACCAGCACCTAAACCCAAATCAAAACCAAAACCCAAACCTCAGCCTCCTCCTCCAGTCAGAACCTACAAATCCTCATTAACTATTCCAGAGCACCACTCTCCAACTCACACACCAACATCACCACAGCCTCCACCACCAACACAGTCTAAAGATAAAACACCTATGCATCAATACAGTGCTCAGATAGCCAATCCATCTCCAGAAATTGATGAATCCACTTCTGATTCAAACCTAGTCTGTTTGTAATCTCTCTACCTGACAAAGATCCTCTTCTGAAACCTCTACTCACACACCATCTACAACCAGTGATTCTGAAAAGTCTTATGCTGATATTACCAGAATCCTCATGGCTGACAATCCACCCGACCAAGGTCAACCCTCTAGACCACCCGAACCATATTTTGACATTCCCTCAGATATTGAGGATGAACCTCCAGCTGAATCTTCTGCCACAACTCAACCCCCTCGCGGTCAAACCAGTGAAAAACCATCCAATGGTCCATGGTTTACATTTGATGATATTCCATCTCATAAATGGCGAGACAGACTTACTGAAATGTCTGCCTGGATTGATCTCCAAATGTTACGGCCAGGAGCAACTACTCATTCCGTCCTTAGGGAATTTGCTACTCGTTTTACGGGTGCCCTAAGAGATTGGTTTGATTCATTAGGCCAATACAGGCAACTGCAATTTGTTCAATTACCAGAAGTCTCAACTGCTCTTGCAGTCATTCATGATCAGTTTCTAGGCGATCCAGCTGCAGTTTTTGAAGCTGCACGCAGAGACTATCTCAATATGAAATGCTGCTCTCTCAATGCTAAAGATCTTGAATTCCATTACAAAAGAATGTCTCTCTTGTACTACAAGCTTAATGGATTCAATGAGCCTACATTGAAGCATGTCTTTCTGGCTTCTCTACCAGATGAACTACAACCAGACATCCAAAGGCAGCTCAAAACTCACAATCTCAGTCTTGACACTATATCTCTTGGCAAAATCTTTCAGATTGCTAAGACATGCCTTGATAAACTTTGTGAGCAAAAACAGTTTTTCAAAGAACTGTTAAAAGACAAAGAGCCATTCCGTAGTGCTTGCAAAAAACCTTATCTCCAGATCAAGTGCAAAAAGAAAAAGGATTGTGATTGCAGTTCCAAAAAGAAAAGGCATTTCCGGAAATTCAACAATCCAGAATATTCTTCAAAGCCTCGCAAATCCAGAAAGCCTTACAGATTCTTTGGGAAAAAATCAAGTTCATTCAGAGATCGAAACGGAGAAAATCAGCGGATGTTTTATCTGCAGAAAAAGGTCACTATGCCAAAGATTGTCCCAACAAACGAGAAAAATCTATTCGGCTAGTTGAACACCTTGAGCCACCACCTGATTATTCTCACGAAAAAAAGAAGAGCTTGAATTCTATTTCTCTCGAACAAGAAGAACCCTTTGATGAAACAAGGTGTTCGACTTTGGAAGACTCATCTAGTGATTCAGAAAATGATGAGCCCCAAAGCATTTTCCACCAACAGTTGTTGTCTCTCGACACTTCTGTTCCCATTCCTTCCATTAAACTCCAAATCTTACCTTCAAAATTCCACAGGCCCATTCCAAAGAATTGGTCTTTTGATCTGGAGCCAGAGAAGTATGTTAAATCCACCATTCTTCCCCCGAAAAATTTGGACCCACTACGAAGAACATTTAGGGTTGCAAGTGGAAAATTCTTCACTACCAAATTGATTACCAAAAAACCCATTGGTATTCAACTTTTTCCTAATTGTGTCATTTGGACCAAAGTTATCGGATCCAATCTGCCTAATAAGGATATCTTGTTAGGTTTTGACATAATTCACCAGATCAAACACCTCCAGATCATTCCCAATGGCATCCGAGTCAAATCCATGTTCAAACCTTTCACAAACATCTTGAAACTTTACAATTTGTCTGAAACACCCCCATCTTACCACGACATTTCCACCAAGCTTTTACAATATTGTCCAGAATCCCATTCTGAGTTCACCCATCCAAACCCACTTTGGAAAAATCAGTCTTTCTTCATTAAGTTGCCCTTTAAACTAAATGAAGACATTAATCCCACCAAAGCCACTCATCCAGGAATGAGTCCTTCTGACTTAGTCCTAGCCCAAACCGAGTGTTCTCAATTGTTAGCCCAAGGTCTTATTGAACCTACCCATTCTCAATGGGCTTGCCAAGCCTTTTATGTTGAGAAACATTCTGAGATTGTCCGAGGAAAGAAACGCTTAGTCATTGACTACCAGCCATTAAACATGTTTTTACAAGACGATAAATTCCCATTGCCCAAAAGACAAAGCATGTTTACTTTTCTCAAAAATGCCCAGATCTTTTCCAAATTTGATTTAAAATCAGGTTTTTGGCAATTAGGCATTGAACCTTCTGAACGGTACAAAACTGCTTTTTGTATCCCTAATGCTCATTTCCAATGGACAGTTTTACCCTTCGGTCTTAAAACAGCCCCTTCCATTTTCCAAAAATCCATGGTCAAAATCTTTGAACCCATTCTGCATCATGCATTGATTTACATTGACGATATTTTACTGTTTTCAGGAACACATGATGAACATCGCCAGCTGTTAAATCAATTCTTTGATATTATCCAAACTCATGGCATCATGTTGTCAGCAAAGAAAAGCACCATTGCAACGGATAATATTGAATTCCTTGGTATGATCATTAAAGACGGACACTACCAACCAGGAAAGCACATTGCCCAAGAATTGCTTCACTTTCCAGATCAGCAACTTTCCAAAAAGCAAGTCCAACAATTTCTTGGCATTATCAACTACATCAGAGACTTTATCCCACATGTCGACCATTACACTCATCACCTTTCGGCTTTATTGAAAAAGAAGCCTCCAGAATGGCATTCAGACCACACAAGTGCTGTCACTACTCTAAAGCAACTTGCGCAAGATCTGCCACCATTAAAGTTGATCCCAGATGGCAAACGCATATTGCAGACAGATGCTAGTGATGAATCATGGGGTGCCATCCTTCTTGAAGAAATCAATGGAAAAGAACACTTTATCGCTCACGCTAGTGGACAATTTTTCGACACGGAAGAAGCACTACCATAGCGTTTTCAAAGAGATCTTAGCGGTAAAGAATGGTATCAAAAAATTTGAGTTTCATCTCATTGGACATAATTTCCTCATCAGAATGGACAGTTCAGCCTTTCCCAATATCCTCAATTTCAAAGGTAATCTTGTTTCGAAAAGATGTTACTCAGGTTAAAAGATTGGTTTTCCAAATATGACTTTTCTGTCAAGCATATAAAAGGATCTCAAAACCTCATCCCTGATATGCTATCCCGACTCTCAAAACGAAGCATGACCTCAGCCCTTGTTTCCACTAGATATCACTTTCCCATTATTCTCATGGCTACTTCCTTCCTTTCAAGCCATCACCAAAAAGGCATTTCCCCTTGGCAAAACCTTCACCTCAGTCTTTGCCCTCCAAGAATTTGCAAAAAAGGCTATGTTTCGATTCTTCATGAAAGCTTACCTTTTAGCAGATTCATTTCCTTTCTCAACCTTCCATCCAGAAAACATGTTTCTTACTGGTTTAACACTTGATCCACCCAATGAAATTACCGAAGATGAGTTATGGTACATCTGGTGCCTAACTGTCTTATATGCTACTAAGTTGGTTTTACCAGTTCATTCAACCTTGTCCCATCTCCTTAATCCAGACAAATCCACCTCTCTTATCTGGACCCTTCTCGAGTGGTTCTCCCCCATTCCCCTGGTGGAGAAAAATTAAAGACAATTAACTGAATTATACAATCTTGATCGAATGCCTGCATCTGAAGCCAAAATGTTCACATCTGTGTTCATTATCCATCGCCCATATTTCCAACATCCAGACACCAACCTTTTCTGGACTCAAGATCAGGTATATGAATATCTCACCACTCCTCATCCTGCCCTCATTGAAAATGAATTCCAGCCCAACCTCAACAATTACCTTTCCCAACTCAACCACCAAACTCCACCGCATAAGGATATTTTCACACATCCCTTGGCCTCAACATGACATGATTATGATTCCCACTCCATCGGCCATATCCAAACCAAAGTCCACCCAGGTATCATCATCAAGGAAGAAAAAACCAGACTACACTGACTTCCTTTACAAGACTCTCAAGACCCGTGGGAAGACTTCCTTCCACTCGGCCAACACCTTCAACAGTTCCACAACCATCCATGCATGAACCGGGATCATCATCTCAACCTCCCTCGAAGAAAAAAAGACAAAGCAACTCAGACATCACCTCAACAATTACCACCAGGCTACAGGAGAGATTGTCCTTATCCACCTTGCCGTGGTCCCGTTCTGCAAGCATCCAAAGCTCTCCAAGACATTTTTCCCAAAAGATAATGATCGTGATCCAGATGAAACAGATTGGTCATCTGAAGACGACTACATGAATCTCCGCTCTCCATAAAGTAGTTTGTCTTGTTGCAATAATTAAAGTAGTTTGTCTTGTTGTAATAATTATGTTTACTTTTGCTTTATGATTTTGTCTTCTTGTAATCATTAAAGCTTGCTTTTACTTTAAGCTTTTACTTTTGTAAAAGTCATGTCCACGTCATGCTTTAAGTCTTTGTCGCTTGTAATAATTAAAGGAGTGTCATAAGTGTGTCTTTTACTTTTCAAAAGCAAAAGATAAGGGTCCTGTCTTATCTTTACGCTTTGGAATCCTTATATAAAGGATTTCTCTCCTCCTTGTAACATATATCGAATCATCAGCTATCAAGCAATAAAACCTCTCGTGTTTTCTAAGCTATGACTTTCTAAACTCTTCTCTCATTTTGAAATGAAGTTCTTTAAAGAAAAGAAAAGAATAAAGATTTTTTATCATTGTTGGTATCATATTAGTACGTGGCGTTGTTTACACCAGTCTACAAGATTAAAATCGTACTTTGGGCGATGCTTGTAAGTCTGCAAGTCCCGGCCGATATACTTGTATGAGCATCAAAATCCTTAAAACAATTTTTTAGGTTCTACAACCCAAAACAGATTTTCCTTTTAGTCTAAAATAGGGTACCAAACCAGATAAAATTTATCAAGTTTTCTGATGCACAGGATCCTTGCTGAAAGGCAAGTGCAGAGCATACTTCCTTGAGATTTCAAAATGAACAGATAAAATCTTTATTCTTTTCTTTTCTTTAGAACTTCATTTGCAGAGAGAGAGAAGAGTTTAGAAAGTCATAGCTTAGAAAACACGAGAGTTTTTATTGATTTCGATCTATGTTACAAGGAGGAGAGAAATCCTTTATATAAGGATTCCAAAGCGTAAAGATAAGACAGGACCCTTATCTTTTGCTTTTTGAAAAGTAAAAGACATACTTATTACACATATTGATTACACACCTTTAATTATTACAAGCGACAAAGACTTAAAGCATGACGTGGACATAACTTTGACAAAAGTAAAAGCTTAAAGTAAAAGCAAGCTTTAATGATTACAAGAAGACAAAATCATAAAGCAAAAGTAAACATAATTATTACAACAAGACAAACTACTTTAATTATTGCAACAAGACAAACTACTTTATGGAGAGCGGAGATTCATGTAGTCGTCTTCAGATGACCAATCTGTTTCATCTGGATCACGATCATTATCTTTTGGGAAAAATGTCTTGGAGAGCTTTGGATGCTTGCAACGGGGACCACGGCAAGGTGGATAAGGACAATCTCCCGTAGCCCGGTGGTAATTGTTGAGGTGATGTCCGAGTTGCTCTGTCTTTTTTCTGAGGCGGAGGTTGAGATGATGATCCTGGTTCATGCATGGATGGTTGTGGGAACTGTTGAAGGTGTTGGCTGAGTGGAAGGAAGTCTTCCCATGGGTCTTGAGAGTCTTGGTAAAGGAAGTCAGTGTAGTCTGGTTTTTCTTCCTTGATGATGATGCCGGTGGACTTTGGTTTGGATATGGCGGATGGAGTGGGAATCATAATCATGTCATGTTGAGGGCCAAGGGATGTGTGGAAGATATCCTTATGAGGTGGAGTTTGGTGGTTGAGTTGGGAAAGGTAATTGTTGAGGTTGGGCCGAATTCATTTTCAATGAGGGCAGGATGAGGAGTGGTGAGATATTCATATACCTGATCTTGAGTCCAGAAAAGGTTGGTGTCTGGATGTTGGAAATATGGGCGATGGATAATGAACACAGATGTGAACATTTTGGCTTCAGATTCAGGCATGCGATCAAGATTGTATAATTGATTAATTGTCAGTAATTTCTTTCTCCACCGAGGAATGGGGAGAACCACTCGAGAAGGGTCCAGATAAGAGAGGTGGATTTTTCTCGATTAAGGAGATGGGACAAGGTTCAATGAATCGGTAAAACCAACTTAGTAGCATATAAGAGCTTAGGCACCGATGTACCATAACTCATCTTCGGTAATTTCATTGGGTGGATCAAGTGTTAAACCAAGAAGAAACATGTTTTTCGGATGGAAGGTGAGAAAGGAAATGAATGCTAAAAGGTAAGCTTTCATGAAGAATCGAAACATAGCCTTTTTTGCAAATTCTTGGAGGGCAAAGACTGAGGTGAAGGTTTTGCCAAGGGGAAATGCCTTTTTGGTGATAGCTTCAGAAGGGAGTGAAGTAACCATGAGAATAATTGGGAAGTGATATTTGGTAGAAACAAGGGCTAGAGGCTGTTCTGGTTTTGAGAGTCGGGATAGCATATCAGGGATGAGGTTTTGAGATCCTTTTATATGCTTGACAGAGAAATCATATTTGGAAAACCAATCTTTTAACCTGAGTAACATCTTTTCGGGAACAGTATTACCTTTGAAATTGAGGATATTGGGAAAGGCTGAACTGTCCATTCGGATAAGAAAATGATGTCCAATGAGATGAAACTCAAATTTTTTGATGCCATTCTTTACCGCTAAGATCTCTTTGAAAACGCTATGGTAGTGCTTCTGTGTGTCAGAAAATTGTTTCACTAGCGTGAGCGATAAAGTGTTCTTTTCCATTGATTTCTTCAAGAAGGATGGCACCCCATGATTCATCACTAGCATCTGTCTGCAATATGTGTTTGCCATCTGTGATCAACTTTAATGGTGGCAGATCTTGCGCAAGTTGCTTTAGAGTAGTGACAGCACTTGTGTGGTCTGAATTCCACTCGAGGCTTCTTTTCAATAAAGCCGAAAGGTGATGAGTGTAACGGTCGACATGTGGGATAAAGTCTCTGATGTAGTTGATAATGCCAAGAAATTGTTGGACTTGCTTTTTGAAAGTTCTTTCGATCCGGAAAGTGAAGCAATTCTTGGGCAATGTGCTTTCTGCGGGTAGTGTCCGTCTTTAATGATCATACCAAGGAATTCAATATTATCCGTTGCAATGGTGCTTTTCTTTTGCCGACAAAGATGATGCCATGAGTTTGGATAATATCAAAGAATTGATTTAACAACTGGGCGATGTTCATCATGTGTTCTAAAAAAACAATAAAAATATCGTCAATGTAAATCAATGCATGATGAAGAGATGGGTTCAAAGATTTTGACCATGGATTTTTGGAAAAATAAGGGGGTTTTGAGACCGGAATGGTAAAACTGTCCATTGGAAATGAGCATTGGGGATACAAAAAGCAGTTTTGTACCGTTCAGAAGGTTCAATGCCTAATTGCCAAAAACCTGATTTTAAATCAAATTTTGAAAAGATCTGGGCATTTTTGAGAAAAGTAAACATGCTTTGTCTTTTGGGCAATGGGAATTTATCATCTTGTAAAAACATGTTTAATGGCTGGTAGTCAATGACTAAGCGTTTCTTTCCTCGGACAATCTCAGAATGTTTCTCAACATAAAAGGCTTGGCAAGCCCATTGAGAATGGGTAGGTTCGATAAGACCTTGGGCTAACAATTGAGAACACTCGGTTTGGGCTAGGACTAAGTCAGAAGGACTCATTCCTGGATGAGTGGCTTTGGTGGGATTAATGTCTTCATTTAGTTTAAAGGGCAACTTAATGAAGAAAGACTGATTTTTCCAAAGTGGGTTTGGATGGGTGAACTCAGAATGGGATTCTGGACAATATTGTAAAAGCTTGCTGGAAATGTCGTGGTAAGATGGGGGTGTTTCAGATAAATTGTAAAGTTTCAAGATGTTTGTGAAAGGTTTGAACATGGATTTGACTCGGATGCCATTGGGAATGATCTGGAGGTGTTTGATCTGATGAATTATGTCAAAACCTAACAAGATATCCTTATTAGGCAGATTGGATCCGATAACTTTGGTCCAAATGACATAATTAGGAAAAAGTTGAATACCAATGGGTTTTTTGGTAATCAATTTGGTAGTGAAGAATTTTCCACTTGCAACCCGGAAATGTTCTTCGTAGTGGGTCCACTTTGGGGGAAGAATGGTGGATTTAACATACTGGCTCCAAAGATCTAAAAGACCAATTCTTTGGGAATGGGCCTGTGGAATTTTGAAGGTAAGATTTGAGTTTAATGGAAGGAATGGGAACAAGTGTCGAGAGACAACAATCAGTTGATGGAAAATGTTTGAGGCTCATCATTTTCTCGAATCACTAGATGAGTCTTCCGGTGCGTAACACTGTTTCATCAGTGGGTTCTTCTTGAGAGAAATAGAATTCAAGCTCTTCTTTTTCGGAGAATAATCGGTGGTTTTTGAAGGTGTTCAACTAGCCGAATAGATTTTTCTCGTTTGTTGGGACAATCTTTGGCATAGTGACCTTTTTTTGCAGATAAAACATCCGCTTGATTTTCTCCGTTTCGATCTCTCGAATGAACTTGATTTTTTCCCAAGAATCAGAAGGCTTTTGACGGATTTGTGAGGCTTTGAAGAATATTCGATTCGTCAATTTCCGGAAATGCCTTTTTCTTTTGGAACCGCAATCACAATCCTTTTTCTTTTTGCACTTGATTTGGAGATAAGGTTTTTTGCAAGCACTACATGAATGGCTCTTTGTCTTTTAATGATTCTTTGAAAACGTTTTTGCTCACAAAGTTTATCAAGGCATGTCTTAGCAATCAAAGATTTTGCCAAGAGATATAGTGTCAAGACTAAGATTGTGAGTTTTGAGTGCCTTTGGATGTCCGGGGTTGTAGTTCATCCAAGGAAGCCAGAAAGACATGCTTCAATGTAGATTCATTGAATCCATTAAGCTTGTAGAACAAGAGAGACATTCTTTTGTAATGGAATTCAAGATCTTTAGCATTGAGAGAGCAAAGATTTCATATTGAGATAGTCTGCGTGCACTTAAAAACCGCAAAATGGATCGCCTAGAAATCGATCATGAATAATGCAAGAGCATTGAGACTTCAGTAATTGAACAAATTGCAGTTGTCTCAGATCTTGGCCTAATGAATCAAACCAATCTCTTAGGGCACCCGTAAAAACGAGTAGCAAATTCCCAAGACGGAATGAGTAGTTTCTCATCGTAACATTTGGAGATCAACCAGTGACATTTTGATGTAAGTCTGTCTCGCCATTTATGAGATGGAATATCATCAAATGTAAACCATGGACCATTGGATGGTTTTTCACCGGTTTGACCGCTTTGGGTTGAGTTGTGGCGTAAGATTGGTGGAGGTTCATCCTCAATATCCGAGGAATGTCAAAATATGGTTCGGGTGGTCTAGAGGTTTGGCCTTGTTCGGGTGGATTGTCGCCATGAGGATTTCGTAATATCAGCGATAAGATTTTTCGAGAATCACTTGGATGTAAATGGTGAAGAGGAAGGCGTGTCGAGTAGAAGGTTCTCAAACAAATGAGGTTTGAATCGAAGTGGATTCATCGGGTTCGGAAGATGGATCGGCTACTTGAGCCTTGTATTGATGCATGGGGTTTTATCTTTAGACTGTGTTGGTGGTGGAGGTGTGGTGATGTTGGGGTGTGAGTTGGAGAGTGGTGCTTGGAATAGTTAAGGAGGATTTGTAGGTTCGTTTGGAGGAGGAGGCGAGGTTTGGGTTTTGGTTTTGATTTAGGTTTTGGTGCTGGTGGAATAGGGTGGTCTCTGAATAGAGTATGGGTCACTCCAAATAATTTGGATGGATCATAAGATCTTATTGGAGAAAGCATAGAAGCAAATGGGTGGTAAGGTGGACTTATGGTGGGTATGGGTGGTGATGTGGTAAACAAGGTAGGTCTTTGTTTTTCAGATTCAATCTGGGCAAGCTCAGTTTGTAAGCGTCTGATCTCTCTTTCTTTTTGGTCAAACTCTGGGCCATTGTATCTTTGAACAAGCATGGTTCGGAGCTCGGAATCCAATTGAACAATTCTGGATTTAAGATTCTGGTGGATCTGCTCCATTTGAGCTGTAATTGAGTCAACTTTCGTCTCAATCTGTCACATTGATTAGAACTGATTTTTTCAACCTTGGAATGGATATTCAACAAGGTATCATTTTGTGCTCTGGCATTTTGGGTTTGCCAGTTGAGAACGGATTCAAAAGGTTTAGGAGGTTCAAGATGGCCGCTTGAGGTAATAGCTGAAGGAATGAAAGGTTTAGACACAACATTGCGTTGTGAATCTGTATGAGTTTCAAGAGAAGGAAAAGAGGAAGAATAGTCTGAAGAGGTGGAGGAAAACATCATACAAGCCAATGGTTGTACGATTGGTGTGGAGAAATGGCGAGGGAACTTGATTTGCAATTTCGTGCAATCCATTTGAGTTCTTTTTTGTAAATGGGTAGTGGACTTGGTGGAGGTGGAGGGTCTTTTGGTGGTTTGGGTTCACAGTGTTTACATGGGACAGGGAAGGTTTTCTGTTTGGGTTTTCTTTTCCTTTTGGTGTCGTAATCATCGTCCTCTTCCCAATCATCCCAACAGGGACAATTTGGGTCGCACATTCCTGAGCCAGGGACATCCCATAAGAAATGTCCGTTGTGTTTGAAATTTGGATATACAGGGTAACCATCAGAATTGAACCCTGTGATTGGCAGATCTTCTTGAGCTGTCTGAACAGCTGTGATCATTGAGGAATAAGTGAAAGAGAGCCGAGGAGGCTCTTGTGGAGCACTTGGAGGTGGTTTGAAAGTCATACGAACGGTTCCATCGTGTCGTCTTTCAAACATGCTTTCTGATGTCTGAATAGGAGCTGTATTATTATGGAACTGCTCATAGTTTGAGATCCATTCAAGAGGCATAAGCTGGATGAGCTCATGTCGAGGAATTTGTCTTGGGATCTGGATAATAGTTGGGATCTGATCTGATTCTGCTAACACCATGAGGGTGTCAGAGTGATGTTCAGGTGTGGGTAGATCTAAGGCATGATTTTGAAGCCTATAGACCAATTGATGATGGAGAGTAGCAATTTTGGCTGAAGAAATTTGGTCTGCACCTTGAATTTGGACTTGGACTTTCAAGGCTGTTGAAAGGTTGGTATCTTGAAGAGAAAGGTTGAAATTTGGATAGAAAGTGAGTAGAACACTTCCTGCATGGAGGGTTGTGAGGACAGTACCTATAACAGCATCTTGGTACTGCTTGAACCGGGTATCTAGCATAGCAATTCGGGCAGTGACCGGTAATCCTTTTCTCCCATGAAGGGTGAGGATTAATCTTACTCCTCCGAGATGGAGATGAGTATAACCTTCTCTTTTCCAGTTTGAGATTAACTCTGAAGGGATTTCTAGAGTGACATATTGCTCAGCAGTGGTTGCTTGGAGTGAACACTGATCAAGTCTAGAAGACTGGATGTATTCTTTTGGGTGAGGCCTTTTAGTGGATATGAGAGTTCTGATGCTTCGGGTAAAAGAACTGGGTCGTTTGTACAATCAAAAGGACTGATAAGAGGGTAGGAGGATTCACTAATTTGGGCAGATTCAGGGATATAGGAGTATTCTACAAGATTTTCGATTTTATTGGTAGTGTGAGAAGTGCAAGATGTGGGTAAAGAAAGTGTAGAAGAAAGAGTAATAGGATTAGAAGGAGTTGAAGTTGAAGATGAAGATGATGCCATGATTTAGAAATTCTCTCTGCTCCTGAAGTCTATTGATCAAAATGGAATAAAGATTTTAATCATACCATTTTGGTGAAATGAAGAACAAAGTTTTGAAAACAAAAATTTTCAAGGTAAGTAAAACTCCGATATGGCTCTGATACCATAGGGCGTTGGTTACAAGAATTTAAACCAAATCAGAATCCTAATCTATGTAAATAGGAAAGAATTTAAAGCAAATTAGAATCCTAATCTACGTGAATAGGAAAGAATTTAAACCAAATTAGAATCCTAATATAACTAAATAGGAAAGAATTTAAACCAAATCAGAATCCTATTTGGCTTTAAATGCCTTACATCAATTAAATGAAAACTAGGCAATTAAAAAAGAACTAACTGATTTGTTTTCCTAATAGCCTCCTTAAGAAATGGGAAAGTATCTGAAAAAGGAAAATAATATATTTTTCCACCATAATGTGCAAACCAACTCTCTATTTCATGGAAGTGAATATTTGGAAACTTCAAAAGCCTGAATCATGCATTTATCATGAGCGATTCCTTCAAAGGGCCTCCATGAATTTGATTGAGCCCAAGTTGCTTGAATCAATCAATTAAGCGCTTCTTTGAATTTCTTTGGTCGAGCTCTCGTAACGGGTCTGACGGGAACTTGAATAGGATCTGAATATACCTCATCCCATGTACTTGTGATAGTCTTATCCTTAATCTCATTAGAAGAGTATTGCCCTAAAAGCTTTAAGATCGAAAAGCGATGATGAAAGCGAAATTAAAGATGAAGATATGGCTATGATAGCCAGAATATTCAAGAAGGTCTTCATGAAATCCAATGAGTGAAGAAAGTTTGGGAACTTTAAAAATCAAAAAGAAAAGAAAGAAACAATCATATACTTTGAATGTAAGAAGCCTGGACATATAAAATTAGAATGTCCTCAATAGGGCAAAAAAGAAAGCTATGGTGGCAACGTGGGATGACAATGATGAGGAAACCTCAAATGAGGAGGAGCCACATGAAATGTCAAACCTAGTACTTATGGCAATAGGAGAAAAATTTGACGAGGTAAATGATCTCCCTTCTTATGATGAATTGTTTAAAGCATTCACTGAATTGTATTAAAGAAGATTCGAATGAAAAATGTTTCCCTTAGAAAGAAAAATGTAAGACTTTCAAACAAGAACAAATCTTTAAATGCAAAGGTTAAATTCCTAGGATTACAGAATAAAAGATTACATGATGAGATTATAATTGACAAGGCATTGCATTTGAGCATGAAAGTTCACTTGTTGATGACTTGAAAAAGAAATTAAATGCTTAAGAAAATGAGTAACAAACTTAATGACATTGTCTTAAAATTTACAAATGGGGAAAAGATTTTAGATAACTTGCTTAGCTCTCAAAAATATGTTTTTGACAAAAGAGGTATTGGTTATAAGCCAAATTTGAAACAAAGATATTACAAGAATTATTTTATGAAGGCTACATCTAATAATGATCAAATTATATGTCGTTATTGCAATAGAGATTGGCACATGAGTTATAAATGTCCAGTGAAGAAAAATTCATTTATGGAATCAAATGTGTTTGGGTTCCAAAAGGAATCATTGTAACACCTTAGGCAAATTCCACATCAGCAAAGCACGGGAGAGATGCTGGGTTTATAAGGGGTGATCCACACCTTAATTGACAAAATACGTTTTGGGGTGTATGGACACCCCAGAAACAAATCTGCGCGGGCCTTGACAATATCTTATCAGGTCTAGGTTGGGTCATGACGTTATGGTATCAGAGCTGCTCCGCATGTCCTCTTGAGTGATGATGGGGGAAACATCAGCGAGAATGATGATTCCCTAAGGGGGGTGTGTATATAACACCCTAGGCAAATCCCACATCGGCAGAACATGGGAGAGATGCTGGGTTTATAAAGGGTGATCCACACCTTAATTGGCAAGATGCGTTTTGGGGTGTATGGGCCCCCTAAAAACAAACCCGTGTGGGCTTTGTTAAGGCTCAAAGTAGACAATATCTTGCCAGGTCTGGGTTGGGTCATGACATTGATTGAAATCACATTGCTCGAAGATATGTTGCAAGGATGTGCTATCGATTTTCAAGGATCGTGGAGCAAGTATTTACCATTGGTTGAATTTTCCTACAATAATAGCTACCAAGCAACAATCGGTATGGCACCATATGAAGCTCTATATGGTAGAAAATGTAGATTGCCTATTCATTTTGGATGAGATGAGCAAGCGAATGCATTTTGGACCCGACTTAATTACTACCTCATCTAAAGCAATCGAGAAAATATATCAAAGAATGCAGGCAGCTCAAAGTCGATAGAAAAGGTATGTAGATAAGAAGCGAAGGCCTTTGGAATTTCAAGTTGGTGACAAAGTATTTCTAAAAGTTGCCCCAATAAAGGGATCAATGAGATTTGGGAAAAAGGGAAAATTAAGTTCGAGGTTTATTGGGCCATTTGAAAAACTGGAACGTGTTGGGAGTGTTTCCTACCGACTTGCTCTCCCATCATCATTATCAAGAATACATAATGTCTTTCATATCTCCAAGCCTCTTCAACTACAAGCCTCTTCAACTAGAAGAAGACTTAACCCATGAACAACATCCAATTCAAATTCTTAATAGAAAGATAACAGAGTTAAGGAATAAGAAGATCCTTTTAGTTAAAGTACTAGGGCGAAATAGCTCAATGGAGGAGGCAACATGGGAACGTGAGGAAGAGATGAAGAATGAGCATCCTAAGCTATTCAGTACGTAAATTTCGAGGATAAAATTTTTAAAAAGAGGAGGAAATTGTGAGGTACAAGTTTCTCACTTAAGTATAAGAGCATTTATTTTAAGCTAACAAGCCTCTTAACTATTAAAATAATAATAATATAAAATATTTAATTCTTAGTAATGATGACATAAGCAATGACATAAGTGATATATAAGAGAAGTTTGTGGAGATAGTTAAGAATTCTAGAATTTAGTAAGGTATTTATGAAGGATAATGATGCGAACCCCACAATGAAACCTTAAAACCCACACTTAATTTGTAATTTCAACTTCCTAAGAAAGTTCTAAATAGATTTAAGACAAACAAAACCTTGACCCAATGTTTAAGAAAACATGAACCAGAGGTATAGAGAATGATATTGATGCCACACTCAAGATGTAGATGAGAAGGTAAGTGATGAGTCTAGATTTAGAACGGCACAAAAATGCAAATTCTTGATAAGTTCACTAGTTCTCAAAAGAACCAAAGAAAGAATAATTCTTTTAAATTCGATTAACATTAATCTCTAATTGTCTTACATAGCAAGGTTGCTGAGTTTAAATAGGCTAATAGAAACCAAAGATCCTAAAAATACAGATGAAAACATTGGAACAACCCTTCAAGTATAGGTTTGTCAAAGGATGCTTCAAAAGTCTTCACCAACCCACCATTAGTAATGCTAGTCAATGACAAACTTAATGCTAGCCTCTCATAATTAATGCTATCATTGACAAACTTAATGTTAGTTCACCATCATTGATGGTAGGGGTGGGTAAAATCGGATTCGAGTCAGGTTCAGGTCAACCTGATCGAGTTTCAGGTTATTCAAGTTTCGCAAACATTGATCCGAATGCAACCCTAACTTATAACTCGACCTGATTCGATCCGATATATAATCGGATTGGGTCAAAAATCGAGTTGAATTCGAGTAGGATTAGTTCGAATTAAAAACAAATCGGATAGAGTTCGAGTCAAATCAAGTTAATTCGGGTCAGTTGAAAGCAGGTCAATTCAAAACATATATACCAATATTCCATGAAGCTTCAAATTCAAAACAGAAAAGGGAGAAGCTTGGGTCGAGTTGGAGGCTTGGGCCTTGGAGCAGTAGATCAGTGGCCACGGCAGTAGATCACGGATGGGTTTTTGGCAGCATATCGATGGCATTTAGTGACAGCAGATTGGTGGACGCACAACAGCAACTTCAGATGGCTAGACACACAACAACAGATCGTGAGGAATGAAAGATGGTTGAACGTAGCACGACGGCAGCAGATCGCAGACGCAGCAATAGATGGTCAGACGCAACAAGGCAGCAGCATGACAGCAGCACGACAACAACAGATCGTGGGAGGGAGAGTGTTTTCTTGCTTCTTGAGGGTGGATTGGATGTTGTGAGTTTTTTTTTTTCTAAAAAGAAAAAGAAGGTGCTAAGGATAATTAAGAATGGATTAGAGAATTTTTCCTCATGTTAATATCAGATTAACGACATTAATTTCACTTATCATTATAACACCTTGTCTTCTAAAAAAGTATAATTAAGAAAACAAAAAAGAACAAGAAAGAATTTTGAAAAAAAGCAAATACGCAGACGACTGAATTGGGGTTTATGTTGTGTTGTGTTGTATTGTGAGTCTTGTGTTTGTATAACTCTATGAATATGTGATTTGTGTGTGACTGTGTGTGGTGTGCGTGTGTTTAGCCACTTAGGTTTAGTTTTTTTTTTAAGCAACCTGATTGGGTTTTCGAATCCCGATCACAACCCGATTGGGTTTGCAAGATTTCATCCGATCAGGTTCTATTTACAACCCGACCCGACCCGATCCGATCCGAACCTAAAATTTTTTGAGTCGGGTCGGGTGTTTTGCCCACCCCTAATTGATGTTAGACTTACCTTACACATTGACAAACTTGAAACAAAACAAACAAAAGAAGTTGAATAAACAAATGAGTCATTGGAAATCCCAAGTCTGAACAAGTTATAATAAGTTGGTCATAACTCCTAGAGAACTCCAAATCCAACTCTGTAAATTGCATTTGAAAGTTAACTTGATTATCTTTCCAACAGTATATAGCTTGCACATCACGTATGGCTCAATCAATAGTAGTTTTATTTCAAATTTGCCTTTTTTGCATTTGATCCAAATTGCTTATTTGGCTACCAAACAGCTTGAATAATGCCCACAATGCCTTGTCTTCTCTCCAAGCCCAATTCATGATGTCTTGCATCTTGAATTGCATTTTCAGTCCATATTTTCTCAATTAATCCATTTAATATAGCTTGCATCTTTTTTACGCTAATTGGGCCTCCATGAATGTGAAAAGGATCAGTTGAAGCCTTAATAGTATTCCCCTGATGGTTCTCATCAAATAATCTCAACCATTGATTAAGAGTTATGGTGCCAAAATCCTAGCCATCCATTAGCGTTAAGAAATCCTATAAATACCCACTACCTCCTTTCATTTTCAATGTAACCTAGAAATTTCATTCTCTTCTATTCTAAGTCATAATAACAAGAGTAGAGAAGTCAAGGTCAAGAGTAAGTAACGACAAAATTCTTTTCATACTTAATTTCAGTTTTAACAATTTTTGTCTCTTGTGATGATAATGTGATATGGTCGGTTATGCCGCCTATATTATGATATTTGTTTATTTACTCCTTGTATGGTTGGCTATGCCGTCTAATCTATGATACTTAGTTATGGTCGGCTCTGCTACCTATACTATAATTCTATTTTATTTAATCCTTGTATGGACGGCATTGCTGCCTATATTAAAAAATTATTATCCTTAAATAATGTTGTGTGTTGATTCTATTGTCCATCTAAGAACTTCAAATGTTATGATATAAGTTGCATTGGATGCATACATATCATTGTTACTTTATGAAGAAGACGATTCAAAAAATGAATTTATGAAAACGGGTGGTTGTACTACCAGGTGGCAAAGTTTCAAAGGAGGGCAAGCCCTCCAAGTTAAGTGAAAAGCCCTCCAAGTTAAGTGACCGTTGTGCTCAAGTCGAATGTGGTTGCTTAGTTTAAATTGCATTAAGTTTTAGTTGCTCAAATATTTAGAAACCCAATTCACTCCCCCTTTTGGGTTGGCTAGTTAGTATTTCTTTTGGTATTAGAGCTTTGTGCTCTTATTTAGACTTAACCATCTAGAGTTAAAGATCAATGGCAACTCAAAATGATTCCACATTTAGGAAAGGTCAATCAACCAATAGATCTCTATTTTTTTATGGAAATGACTACCGTTATTGGAAAACTAGAATGAAAATTTACTTGCAAGCATTAGATTATGAGATATGGGAAGTTGTTTGTGATGGACCTTTTATAACTACTATTAAGAATGAACAAGGGGAAGATATCCCAAAATCTCCAATCAGTGGAGTGAACAAGAAAAGAAAAAGATGTTTTTAAACTCCAAGGCTATGAATGCCTTATTTTGTGCACTTGATAAGAAAGAGTTCCATAGAGTATCTAGTTGTGAAAGTGTTCAGGAAATTTAGAACAAACTTGAAGTTGTCTATGAGGGCACAAACCAGGTCAAAGAGTCTAAGATTAGTAGATACACTAGATAATATGAATTGTTCCAAATGGAATAAATTGAAAGTATTTATTCCATGTACACTAAGTTTATGAACATATTAGAAGCCCTAGGAAAAACCGTTTTAAACAACAAAAAGGTTAAGAAGATCATTAGGTCTTTACTAATTGAATGGAGAGTTAAAAAAGAACTGCCATTGAGGACGCTAAGGAAGACTACACTGACTTCCTTTACCAAGACTCTCAAGACCCATGGGAAGACTTTCTTCCACTCAGCCAACACCTTCAACAATTTCCACAACCAACCATGTATGAACCAGGATCATCATCTCAACCTCAGCCTCAGAAAAAAGACAAAGCAACCCAAATACCAAGCCCCAGATCCAAGTCATCATCACCCAAGACTTTACCAACCGGCTACAGGCCCCATCCACCTACTCCTGGTCCCCACAGGAAGTTTCCTAGGCGCTCCAAGCCATTTCCCCCACCAGTGCCAGTGACCCCAGACGGTCGATTGGTCATCTGAAGACGACTACATGAATCTCCGCTCTCCATAAAGTAGTTTGTCTTGTTGCAATAATTAAAGTAGTTTGTCTTGTTGTAATAATTATGTTTGCTTTATGATTTTGTCTTGTTGTAATCATTAAAGCTTGCTTTTACTTTAAGCTTTTCCTTTTGTAAAAGTCATGTCCACGTCATGCTTTAAGTCTTTGTCGCTTGTAATAATTAAAGGAGTGTAATAAGTGTGTCTTTTAGAATCTTATCTTTACGCTTTGGAATCCTTATATAAAGGATTTCTCTCCTCCTTGTAACATATATCGAATCATCAGCTATCAAGCAATAAAAACTCTCGTGTTTTCTAAGCTATGACTTTCTAAACTCTTCTCTCTCTCTGCAAATGAAGTTCTAAAGAAAAGAAAAGAATAAAGATTTTATCTGTTCATTTTGAAATCTCAAGGAAGTATGCTCTGCACTTGCCTTCAAAGAAGGATCTGTGCATCAGAAAACTTGATAAATTTTATCTGGTTTGGTACCCTGTTTTAGACTAAAAGGAAAGTCTGTTTTGGGTTGTAGAACCTAAAAAATTGTTTTAAGGATTTTGATGCTCATACAAGTATATCGGCTGGAAACCAGGACTTGCGGGACTCTTGGCCCAAAATCTGATTTTAGCGTTGTAGACCTGGTGTAAACAACGCCACGTACTAATACCATATTAGTACGTGGCGTTGTTTACACCAGGTCTACGGTCACTTTGGGTTTGAGTCGCAAGTCCCGGTTTTTCTTCCTTGATGATGATACCGGTGGACTTTGGTTTGGATATGGCTGATGGAGTGGGAATCATAATCATGTCATGTTGTGGGCCAAGGGATGTGTGGAAGATATCCTTATGCGGTGGAGTTTGGTGGTTGAGTTGGGAAAGGTAATTGTTGAGGTTGGGCTGGAATTCATTTTCAATGAGGGCAGGATGAGGAGTGGTGAAATATTCATATACCTGATCTTGAGTCCAGAAGAGGTTGGTGTCTGGATGTTGGAAATATGGGCGATGGATAATGAACACAGATGTGAACATTTTGGCTTCAGATTCAGGCATGCGATCAAGATTATATAATTCAGTTAATTGCTGTAATTTCTTTCTCCACCAGGGAATGGGGGAGAACCACTCGAGAAGGGTCCAGATAAGAGAGGTGGATTTGTCTGGATTAAGGAGATGGGACAAGGTTGAATGAACTGGTAAAACCAACTTAGTAGCATATAAGACAGTTAGGCACCAGATGTACCATAACTCATCTTCGGTAATTTCATTGGGTGGATCAAGTGTTAAACCAGTAAGAAACATGTTTTCTGGATGGAAGGTTGAGAAAGGAAATGAATCTGCTAAAAGGTAAGCTTTCATGAAGAAGCGAAACATAGCCTTTTTTGCAAATTCTTGGAGGGCAAAGACTGAGGTGAAGGTTTTGCCAAGGGGAAATGCCTTTTTGGTGATAGCTTAGAAGGGACAAGTAGCCATGAGAATAATTGGGAAGTGATATTTGGTGGAAATAAGGGCTAGACATTACGGTTTTGAGAGTCGGGATAGCATATCGGGGATGAGGTTTTGAGATCTTTTATATGTTTGATGTAAAAGTCATATTTGGAAAACCAATCTTTTAACCCGAGTAACATCTTTTCTAGAACAAGATTACCTTTGAAATGAAGATATTGGGAAAGGTGAACTGTCCATTCGGATGAGAAAATGATGTCCAATTAGATAAAAGTCAAACTTTTTGATGCCATTCTTTACCGCTAAGATTTCTTTGAAAACGCTATGGTAGTGCTTTTTGTGTCGAAAAATTGTCCACTAGCGTGAGCGATAAAGTGTTCTTTTCCATTGATTTCTTCAAGAAGGATGGCACCCATGATTCATCACTAGCATTTGCAATATGCGTTTGCCAACAGTGATCAACTTTAATGGTGGCAGATCTTATCAAGTTGCTTTAGAGTAGTGATAAAGACTTGTGTGGTCCGAATTCCACTGGAGGCTTCTTTTTCAATAAAGCCGAAAGGTGATGAGTGTAATGGTCGACATGTGGGATAAAGTCTCGATGTAGTTGACAATGCCAAGAAATTGTTGGACTTGCTTTTTGAAAAGTTGATCGATCCGAAAGTGAAGCAATTCTTGGGCAATGTGCTTTCTGGTTGGTAGTGTCCGTCTTTAATGATCATACCAATTGCAATGGTGCTTTTCTTTCCGACAACATGATGCCATGAGTTTGGATAATATCAAAGAATCGATTTAACAACTGGCGATGTTCATCATGTGTTCGAAAACAAGAAAATATCGTCAATGTAAATCAATGCATGATGCAAGATAGGTTCAAAGATTTTGACCATGGATTTTTGGAAAATGGAAGGGCTGTTTTGAGACCGAAGGGTAAAACATGCCCATTGAAAATGAGCATTGGGGATACAAAAAGCAGTTTGTACGTTCGAAGGTTCAATGCCTAATTGCCAAAAACCCGATTTTAAATCAAATTTTGAAAAGATCAGGCATTTTTGAGAAAAGTAAACATGCTTTGTCTTTTGGGCAATGGGAATTTATCATCTTGTAAAAACATGTTTAATGGGGGTAGTCAATGACTAAGCGTTTCTTCCTCGGACAATCTTAATGTTTTTCAACATAAAAGGCTTGGCAAGCCCATTGAGAATGGGTAGGTTCTATAAGACCTTGGGCTAACAATTGAGAACACTGTTTGGGCTAGGACTAAGTCGAAGGACTCATTCCGGGTGAGTGGCTTTTGTTGGGTTGATGTCTTCATTTAGTTTAAAGGGCAACTTAATGAAGAAAGACCATTTTTCCAAAGTGGGTTTGGATGGGTGAACTCGAATGAGATTCTGGACAATATTGTAAAAGCTTGGTGGAAATGTCGTGGTAAGATGGGGGTGTTTCAGACAAATTGTAAAGTTTCAAGATGTCTGTGAAGGGTTTGAACATGGACTTGACTCGGATTCCAGTAGGAATAATCTGGAGGTGTTTGATCTGCTGAATTATGTCAAAACCTAACAAGATATCCTTATTAGGCAAATTGGATCCGATAACTTTGGTCCAAATGACACAATTAGGAAAAAGTTGAATACCAATGGGTTTTTTGGTAATCAATTTGGTAGTGAAGAATTTTCCATTTGCAACCCGGAAATGTTCTTCGTAGTGGGTCCAGCTTTCAGGGGGAAGAATGGCTGGACTTAACATACTTCTATATTGGCTCCAGATCTAAAAGACCATTTTTGGAATGGGCCATGTGGAATTTTGAAGGTAAGATTTGGAGTTTAAGGAAGGAATAGAAAAGTGTCGAGACAACAACTGGCGATGGAAAATGTTTTGAGGCTCATCATTTTTCGAATCACTAGATGAGTCTTATGCGAACACGGTTTCATCGGTGGGTTCTTTCTTGTTCGAGAGAAATAGAACTCAAGCTCTTCTTTTTGGAGAATAATCGGTGGTGGCTCGAAGGTGTTCAACTAGCCGAATAGATTTTTTCGTTTGTTGGGACAATCTTTGGCATAGTGACCTTTTTTTTTGCAGATAAAACATCCGCTTGATTTTCTCCGTTTCGATCTCTCGAATGAACTGGATTTTTTCCAAGAATCGGTAAGGCTTTCGGATTTGCGAGGCTTTGAAGAATATTCTGAATTGCTGAATTTTAGGAAATGCCTTTTCTTTTCAAACCGCAATCACAATCCTTTTTCTTTTGCACTTGATCCGGAGATAAGGTTTTTTTGCAAGCATTGAATGGCTCTTTGTCTTTTAATGATTCTTTGAAAAACTGTTTTTTGCTCACAAAGTTTATCAAGGCATGTCTTAGCAATCAAAGATTTTGCCAAGAGATATAGTGTCAAGACCGAGATTGTGATCTATTTGGATGTCGGTTGTAGTTCATGGTAGGAAGCCAGAAAAGACATGCTTCAATGTAGGCTCATTGAATCCATTGCTTGTAGTACAAGAGAGACATTCTTTTGTAATGGAATTCAAGATCTTTAGCATTGAGAAAAAGCATTTCATATTGAGATATCCGTGCGACTTAAAAACTGCAGCTGGATCGCCTAGAAACTGATCATGAATAACTGCAAGAGCAGTTGAGACTTGTAATTGAACAAGTGCGATTGCGCTGTTCAGATAGCCTAATGAATCAAACCAATCTCTTAGGCACCGTAAACGAGAAAAAAATTCCCTAAAGGACGGAATGAGTAGTTGCTTTTGAAGTAACATTTGAGATCAATTGACATTTGAAGTAAGTCTGTCTCGCCATTTATGAGATGGAATATCATCAAATGTAAACCATGGACCATTGGATGGTTTTTCACCGGGTTTGACCGCGAGGGTTGAGTTGCAAATTGAGGTTCATCCTCAATATCCGAGGAATGTCAAAATATGGTTCGGGTGGTCTAGAGGTTTGGCCTTGTTCGGGTGGATTGTCACCATGAGGATTCGGGTAATATCAAGATAAGACTTTTCGGAATCACTTTGGATGTAAATGGTGAAGAAGAGGTGTGTCGGTAGAAGGTTAAAAATAGGTTTGAATCGAAGTGGATTCATCGGAGTTCGGAAGATGGATCGGCTACTTGAGCAACTTGTATTGATGCATAGGGGTTTTATCTTTGTTTGTGTTGGTGGTGGATTTTGTGGTGATGTTGGGGTGTGAGTTGGAGAGTGGTGCTCTGGAATAGTTAAGGAGGATTTGTAGGTTCTGATTGGAGGAGGAGGCTGAGGTTTGGGTTTTGGTTTTGATTTAGGTTTTGGTCTTTGGTGGAATAGGGTGGTCTCGAATAGAGTATGGGTCATTCCAAATAATTTGGATGGATCATAAGATCGATTGGAGAAAGCATAGAAGCAAATGGGTGGTAAGGTGGACTTATGGTGGGTATGGGTGGTGATGTGGTAAACAAGGTAGGTCTTTGTTTTTTGATTCAATCTGGGCAAGCTCGGTTGTAGCGTCGATCTCTCTCTCTTTTTGGTCAAACTCGGGCCATTGTATCGTTGAGCAAGCATGGTTCGAGCTCGAATCAATTGAACAAGTCTCGGGATTTAAGATTACGGTGGATCTGCTCCATTTGAGTGTAATTGAGTCAACTTTCGTCTCAATCATTGGTTAAACTGATTTTTTCAACCTTGGAATGGATATTCAACAAGGTATCATTTTGTGCTCTGGCATTTTGAGTTTGCCAGTTGAGAACGGATTCAAAAGGTTTAGGAGGTTCAAGATGACCGGTTGAGGTAATAACTGAAGGAATGAAAGGTTTAGACACAACATTGTGTTGTGAATCAAGTATAGGTGTCAAGAGGAGGAAAAGATGAAGAATAGGTCAAGAGGTGGAGGAAAACATCATACAAGCCAATGGTTGTACGATTGGTGTGGAGTTGTGGCGAGGGAACTTGATTTGCAATTTCTTGCAATCCATTTGAGTTCTTTTTTGTAAATGGGTAGTGGACTTGGTGGAGGTGCAGGGTCTTTTGGTGGTTTGGGTTCACAGTGTTTACATGGGACAGGTAAGGTTTTCTTTTTGGGTTTTCTTGTCCTTTTGGTGTCATAATCATCGTCCTCTTCCCAATCATTCCAACAGGGACAATTTGGGTCGCACATGCCTGATCCAGGGACATCCCATAAGAAATGTCCGTTGTGTTTGGCTGGATATACTGGGATAACCATCGAATTGAACCCTGTGATTGGCAGATCTTCTTGAGATGTCATGCGAGCATTTGTGATCATTGAGGAATAAGTGAAAGAGAGGAGGCTCTTGTGGAGCACTTGGAGGTGGTTTGAAAGTCATACGAACGGTTCCATCGTGTCGTCTTTCAAACATGCTTTCTGATGTCTGAATAGGAGCTGTATTATTATGGGGCGCTTTCATAGTTGGAGATCCATTCAAGAGGCATAATTTGTATGAGCTCATGTCGAGGTATTTGTCTTGGGATACGGATAATGGTTGGGATCGATCGATTCTGCTAACACCATGAGGGTGTCAGAGTGATGTTCAGGTGTGGGTAGATCTAAGGCATGATTTTGAAGCCTATAGACCAATTGATGATGAAGGGTAGCAATTTTGGCTGAAGAAATTTGTTCTGCACCTTGAATTTGAACTTGGACTTTCAAGGCTGTTGGAAGGTTGGTATCTTGAAGAGAAAGGTTGAAATTTGGATAGAAAGTGAGTAGAACACTTCCTGCATGGAGGGTTGTGAGGACAGTACCTATAACAAAGACATACTGCTTGAACCAGGTATCCAACATAGCAATCCGGGCTGTGACCGGTAATCCTTTTCTCCCATGAAGGGTGAGGATTAATCTTACTCCTCCGAGATGGAGATGAGTATAACCTTCTCTTTTCCAGTTTGAGATTAACTCTGAAGGGATTTCCAGAGTGACATATTGCCCAGCAGTGGTTGCTTGGAGTGAACACTGATCAAGTCTAGAAGACTGGATGTATTCTTTTGGGTGAGGCCTTTTAGTGGATATGAGAGTTCTGATGCTTCGGGTAAAAGAACTGGGTCGTTTGTACAACTGGTAAGGACTGATAAGAGGGTAGGAGGATTCACTGATTTGGGCAGATTCAGGAATATAGGAGTATTCTACAAGATTTTCGATTTTATTGGTAGTGTGAGAAGTGCAAGATTTGGGTAAAGAAAGTGTAGAAGAAAGAGTAATCGGGGTTGAAGGAGTTGAAGTTGAAGATGAAGATGATGCCATGATTTAGAAATTCTCTGCTGCTCCGAAGTCTATTGATCAAAATTGAATAAAAGATTTAATCATACCATTTTGGTGAAATGAAGAACAAAGTTTTGAAAACAAAAATTTTCAAGGTAAGTAAAACTCCGATATGGCTCACGATGAGGAAGATTTAGCGGTGGAAAAGGCAATGAGGAAAAAAAGAAGAAACACATTGCACTCAAACCATTAAAACATTAGAGTGATGACAGTCAAACTGAATGTAATGTTCAGGAGTTTTTATGTGCATGCATGTCACTTGTTTGAAGGTTTTGTAGAGTTTAAGTGATCAGTGCACGTATGCTGAAACGTAAAAGAATGTATGGTTTTGATAAAAATAATGACTTGTAATTTTGCTTGATTTTAATGTCTATATGTTTAATGCCGATATAATATGAGAGTGCTAAAATAACAAAAAGCCAATTTTATTATAAAATTATTTCAAGTTTGTCCATATTTCCTTTTCCTCAACTAAATTATTCTTGAATTTATTTTAGCAACCAAATAATCTGATTTTTAGTAACTTTCTTTAAGTAACCCTTGAGATATTTTTTCTTATTAATGACTTGGTATGATAAAATCTCCCTATAATCATAATATTGAAACTAAATTAAAATTTATTACTATGAGAAAGTTGTACTTAATAGAGGTATGCAAGTGATATAGATTGCTGTTTTGACTTGAGCGAGTGACCGTTGTGCTATAATTTCAAATTGTCGGATCACCATTTTCCAAATGTCGATTTGCTGTCAATATCCAGAAGCTAATCTTAAATTCTGTTTGATGTCGGTTAACTGTTTCTCCTAAACGGTTAGCCGTTGGCTATAGTGATTGCTAGAGTGAAACTATTTTCCAAAATTATAGTTTTTTCGTAAAACTATTTGTAATTATACTATAACTCAAAACTTTATAAAACTTTTCAAATAAGTCCATCTCTAGAATTTTAAGCAATACTTGTTGATTTCAAAATTTTCAAAATTCTCAAAACATTTTCAACTAGATCATGAACTGAAAAAATAATCAATTTCATAAAATCATTTGTCCTTTGAGTATAAAACCTTTATATTATCAAAATAATGATTTATTTAAAATGTATGAAAAATAATTTGAGCTTTTAAAAGCTTAATCATTCTTAATCTTGTCTGTTATTATCAAAATCATCATTATAGACACATTCATGTTAACAGTTTTAGATTGAGTTTCCCAAGTTGAGTTAATCTCAATTTGAATAGGGCCATGCTTGATGTAAAATTAGTGAAGAACTAGACATATGGATAATTGGAACCTAGAATGCATAATTCTATATCTAATGTTACCGTAACAACTAATCATTGTTAGGTTACTTTTAGATATAAGATATCCAACATGTGATAGTTGAGGATGCATGAGGGATTTTGCCCAGTGCTGTAAAAAGTGTTGTAGCAACAAAATCTTAATTGAAAAAATAGTCAATACTATTAAGTGAGTTTAAGCACTCAACTACTCCTTTCTTATTAAGTTTGTCCTTGTGTTTGACTTAAGATTTTTCTTATTAGTTTCATTAATTATTTTATTTTAATTTAGCTTGCAATTAAGATATGTTGTAGCAAATCCTATAACATCAATCCATGTGGAGATTATCTAAAATTCATTATTATATTACTTCTTGTGTACACTTACATATTGACACCTATAGCAATAAGCAAACCACCAACAGACATCAAACAATCTATCACTTGCTCTAAGATTTCACCAAATATTATCTCTAGCAATGACCGTCCTCCAGATATGGACCTATTCAAAATTGTTAAAGTAGTCTGTAGTCATCATCCAAATGCATATAAATTAAAATTTGTAGACTTCAATGTGAAACAAGAGATTAAAGTAAGTGATTACCTAATTACGATTTTCAGCATACATAAGCATTTTACCAAAATATTTTCAATTGCCCACTAATGTGCTGAGAGGAGAAAAAAACACTATAGAGATCATTCACAAAGCAACAAAAAAATATCATTCGATGCTGAATTAACATCTGATAATCAAATAACAACTTTGCTCATGCTCCATTCATGATCAAGACTATTCTCAAGAAACAAAAGCCTCATCTCTAATGCAAAAAGATTGAAAAATAATCGAATCTTAATCCACCTTGAGCAGTTGGTTCACATAGTTTAGGATAATATGTTGCTTAGAAAAGAAGAGGACATTTTAGAGTGAGTTAATGCTTGTTTGATTTTAACCATAATAACAAGGGCCAAGACAAAAATTTTGAATTTTGATTATGAACTAAAAAGCACACAAACCATAATACATACATCTTTAATAATTGTTATAATAATTAGATGAAGAGCATGTAATATCTCATTCGCCAAAATCAGATACAATAATGCATCCTTGTCAACATATTGATTGCAATACTTGTAACAAGAACACCTCATGTTGAAATAAACATTGAACTAGTTGTAACAAAGTTTACAGAGCAAACATATCAAGAATTATTGTGAAGTTGAAATTGGGTTTAATAGCAAATCAGCCAGTTTCCTCCCACATTAACTTGAATCAAACCAAATGACAGTTTATCAATTCAAACAAAGAATAATATTAACTAAAACATAATAAGAAAGACACAATAAAATAATTGAACCTAACCAAATGAAAGTTTGTCAAAATAATATGAACCCAAACATAATATGAAAACACAATAAGTAAATTGAACCAAACATAATATGAAAAAAAATTTAACCTAGACAAAGAATGATACCAATGAAGCAATGTCGATCTTCCAAATTTACCCAAAAATATACACCACCACTACTACCATGATCCTCAATACAGCAGTAGCAGTCGATCCTAAATGTAGTAGTTGTAGTCAATCCACCACTATCCGAAGCAGAGCAAAGACACGCCACCACTACCAGTTGAGATGGAGCAAAGATACAGCAGCAGCCGTCAATCCACCCCTAGCTCAAACAAAGTAGAGACACAGTACCGCCGCCACCACGAACCAAAAGAGAGTTGAGACATAGCAGTAGCAGTATCCGATTTTGCTTGAAGAATTGTGACAAAGAGAGAGAGTCATGGCAATGAATGGTGGTTGAAGAAAAGGAGTATGCAAGGGGGAGAGAGAGCTGTGAATTTAAAAGTAGTAGTGAATTATGGTTGAAAAATAAGGGTATCTTTGGGTTTTGCTTTTTAATTTATTTTTGGAGTTTGGATTGTGATTCTTAGTTTTATAACTATAAAGCGAAATCTGAATTATTTGTTTTATGATTCTTTTTTTAAATTCAATTTACCAAACATCTATCTTTATTCTCTTAAAACAAAAGTGACAACGTCACCTTAAAAATGGTATCGAATAGGCCTTAAACTTGCTAGTTTTAGGATTCTGTTTTAAACATCCTAACTATTACCGCCTTTTTAAAAATACATGATAAAATTCTTCACTTTTTATTAAGTCTACAAAATATAGGCGTTTTATACAATTTTACTAGTTTGTGAAACGAATTTGTATATCTATTTCCTTTATACTCCGTAAAAGGCCATAGCCTCACGCAAAGTCCATTCAATCTCATCAACTTCCTTATCAACATCTTGCAAGATTCAATTGTGAAAAATACATATAATCATAAAAATGAGGAAAAAAAAAAGGAGAATGAGAAATTAGATTTGAGAATTTTTAGGGTTTTATATAAAATAATTGAATGTTGAAAGAGTATCTAGGGGCCCATTTGTATAAATGGCAATGGGGAGGGGAAGGGATTGACATCCCCTTACCTATCCCTATCAAAATTACTTGAGGAGAAAGGATGGGATCCCAAATAATAACATCGGATCACTAGGCATCCTTGGTCTCCAAATAATTGATATATTTTTAGTTTCCAAACTTGGTTTAATCATATTGAAATAAAAAATTTAAATAAAGTTTGGGAATATATCTTACATTGGCTTATTCTATTACAAAATTCACACCATAAAATACAAGTGATCAAAATAATTATCTTCATCAATATTCATAATCCTGTAACAAAATGAAAAAAAATTATTTTCATAACAATAATGAAATAAATGAAGTGGATATAGATACTTAAATAAATGAGTTGAGTACGTGATGTGTTACTAGGTATGATGAGATGAGGATGAGCTAGATGTTGGCTTTATAGTGAATAATTTGGAAATGATGAGTGAGAATGTGAGGGAATGGCTTAGAGTTTGATTTGTAAATTATGCACTTGTGGGGCTATGGGCTTTGAGTTGTGGCTAAATCTAAATTATATCAAAGTATTTATATTAACTAATATTTATATTATTTGTATAAATATTTTGATATTTGTTATTTACACCAATATTTAATATTTTAAAATTTAACATCGTTTCGATATTCATTATAAAGTTTATCTTCAAGTCGCATCCAACTTTTATTCATTATTGACATCCTAATGAAATAAAATCTTGTTCATATCAATGCTTCATTAATTGAAAAATTTCATATCAACATTTCATTAAAGAAATAAACACCCAAGAAAGATCATAAGCACTACTGCATAAATCATGCAATATAAATCTCAAAACAACAATCATTGATTTTAACATCTTATATGTAACACCTAAAAAATCACTTGAAATTTTTCTCCCTATTACTCTCGCTAATAGTTACGAGTGTTGAGTAGAAATTTGCCCCAACTTTGGAATCGATTATCCTTCTCCTCTCTGTGAAAAAAAAAATTGCAAATGACTAACAATTTTTTGTTTCCATGAGCTATGAAAATAGTTAAAAAATCAAAACTAGTAAAAAATTAACCAAAAGCAGCAAAAAAACCAAATAATAGATTTATCTATAAAAACAGTAAAAACAGTCAAGATAACAGTAAAAACAGTAAAACAACAGTAAATAACAGTTGAAATAGTAGAATCAACAAAAATAACAGGAGAAAAAATAAAAAGTTGCCTTTCATTCCTTCATTCCTTCAGCCATAACTTGAACTGGCACCTTGAACCACCCAAACCTTTTGAATCAGTCCTCAATTGGCAAACCCAAAATGCCAAAGCACAAAATGATACTTTGTTGCACATCAATTCGAAAGTTGAAAAAATCAGCTTACAAACTGAACAGATTGAGACAAAAGTTGACTCAATTACTGAACAGATGCAGCAGATCCACCAAAATCTTCAATCCAGAATTATTCAACTGGATTCAGAATTACGAACCATGCTTGCTCAAAGGTATTATGACTTAGAGTTTGACCAAAAAGAAAGGGAAATCAGACGCGTAAAAGCTGAGCTTAACCAGATTGAATCTGAGAAACAAAGACCTACCCTCTTCACTACATCTCCACCCATGCCTTCCACTGCTCCAATTTACCATCCATTTACTTTTATGCTTTCACTAATCAGACCTTATGATCCATCCAAATTATTTGGGATGACCCATACCCTTTTCAGAGACAATCTAATACCACCAACACCCAAGCCAAAACTAAAACCTAAACCTCAAACACGACTAGTTAAGGTTCACTAACCACCACTGACCATTCCAGAACAACAGCCTCTAACCTATACACCGGCCTCTCCATCAGCACCTTCACCCTCTCAACCTAACCCACAAACACAATCCAAAGACAAAGAACCCATGCACCAATACAGTGCTCAAACAGTCAATGAATTATCTGATATAGATGATCAAACTTCTGATTCAAACCTAGCCATTTCAGAAAGCAGTACTAACACAAAATTCTCAAATTCAACTACTGATTCTGAAAAGTCCTATGCTGATATCACCAAAATCCTTATGGTCCAACCAGATCAAACCGAACAAGGCCAACCTTCTCAAACAGATGCATATGTTGATATACCCTCAGATATTGAGGAAAAAATACTTAAATCTTCGACAATAAATCAATCTTCCCAACCACAAACTCAACCCAGTCAAAAACCATTAAATGGTCCATGGTTCACATTTGATGACATTCTATCTCACAAATGACGAGAAAGACTTACTGAAATGTCTGCATAGATTGACCTACAAATGCTGAGATCAGGAGCAACCACTCAATCAGTCCTTAGGGAATTCGCTACCCATTTTATGGGTGCCCTGAGAGATTGGTTTGATTCTTTAGGCCAATACAGACAATTACAGTTTGTCCAAATCCCAGAAGTCTGAAGTGCCCTTGCTGTAATCCATGATCAATTCCTTGGGGATCCATCTGCAGTCTTTGAAGCTACAAGATGAGATTATCTCAACATGAAATGCTGCTCACTCAATGCTAAGGATCTTGAATTCCATTACAAATGGATGTCTTTATTGTTCTATAAGTTGAATGGATTCAATGAACCAACTTTAAAGCATGTCTTTTTGGCTTCACTTCCAGAAGAACTCCAACCAAACATTCAAAGACAGCTCACAGCCAATAATCTCATTCTTGACAACATCTCTCTCGGCAAAATCTTCCAGATTGCGAAAGCATGCCTTGATAAACTTTGTAAGCAAAAACAGTTTTTCAAAGAACTGGTAAAAGATAAAGAGCTATTCAGAAGTGCCTGTAAAAAGCCTTACTAAGATTGTGATTGCAGTTCTAAAAAGAAAAGGCAATTCTAGAAATTCAAAAATTCAGAATTTTCATCAAAGCCTAGAAGGTCCAAAAAGCCCTACAGGTTTTTCAGAAAGAAATCATCTTCTTCCAGAGAATTCAAAAGGAGAAAATCAAGCAGATGTTTTATCTGCAAGAAAAAAAGGCCACTATGCCAAAGATTGTTCCAACAAAAGAGAAAAATCAATCAGGCTAGTTGAACACCTCCAAGCCACTATAGATTACTCTTCTGAAAAAGAAGAACTAGAATTCTATTTCTCTTAACAAGATGAACCAAATGACGAAACAATGTTGGCACTGGAAAACTCGTTTGCTGAATCAGAAAGTGATGAGTCCCAAGTCATTTTCCATCAACAGTTGCTGTCCCTTGACACTTCTGTTCCAATTCCCTCCATCAAACTTCAAATATTGCCTTCAAAATACCAAAGGCTCAAAGGCTCATTGGAGCCCAACGGAGCATGTTAAACCCAAACACGAATACTAGACACAATATGAAGAAAATTTCAGAGGAGTCAATGGGAAAATATTCTCTACAATTTGATTACCAACGGAGCATGTTAAACCCAAACATCCTTCCTCCTGAATACTAGACACAATATGAAGAAAATTTCAGAGCAGTCAATGGGAAAATATTCTCTACCAATTTGATTACCAAAAAACCCATTGGTATTAAAATCTTTTCCAATTGTGTCATTTGGACCAAAATCATTGGTTCAACTCTTCCTAATAAGGATATCTGTTAGGTTTTGACATAATTCACCAAATCAAACACCTCAAAATCATTCCCACTGGAATCAGTGTCAAGTCTATGTTCAAACCATTTACAGACATCTTGAAACTTTACAACTTGTCTGAAACTCCCCAATCCTATCAGGATATTTCATCCAAACTTTTGACTTACTGTCCAGAATCTCATTCTGAGTTTACCCATCCAAACTCTCTTTGGAAAAACAAGTCTTTCTTCATTAAGTTACCCTTCAAACTAAATGAAGACATTAACCCGACCAAAGCCACTCACCCAGGAATGATTCCTTCTGACTTAATCTTATCCTAAAAGGAATGTTCGCAATTATTAGCCCAAGGTCTTATTGAGCCCATAAACTCTCAATAGGCTCGCCAAGAATTCTATGTTGAAAAGCATTATAAAATTGTCAGAGGAAAGAAACGCCTAGTTATTGATTACCAGCCATTAAACATGTTTTTGCAAAACGATAAATTTCCTTTACCAAAAAAACAAAGCATGTTTACTTTTCTCAAAAATACCCAGATTTTTTCAAATTTTGATTTAAAATCAGGTTTTTGGCAATTAGGCATTGAACCCTCTAAACGATATAAAATTGCCTTCTGTATCCCAATTGCTCATTTTCAATAGATAGTTTTACCCTTCGGTCTCAAAACTGCCCCTTCCATTTTTCAAAAATTCATGGTCAAAATTTTCCAACCCATCCTACATCATGCATTGATTTACATTGACGATATTTTACTTTTTTCAGGATCACATGAAGAACATCGCCAGCTGTTAAATCAATTCTTTGATATTCTCCAAAGTCATGGAATCATGTTGTCAGCCACGAAAAGCACAATTGCCACAGATAATATTGAATTCCTTGGTATGGTCATAAAAGATGGCCACTACCAGCCAGGAAAGCACATTACTCAAGAGTTACTCTACTTTCTAGATCAGCACCTTTCCAGAAAGCAAATCCAATAGTTTCTTGGCATTGTCAATTACATTAGAGACTTTATCCCACATGTATACCACCACACCCACCATCTTTCGGCTTTATTAAAAAAGAAGCCACCAGAGCAAAATGCTAACCACACAACTGCTGTCACCACATCAAAGTAGATTGCACAAAATTCGCCACCACTCAAATTGATTACAGATGGCAAGCGGATATTGCAAACCGATGCAAGTGACGAATCTTGGGGTGCCGTCCTCCTTGAGGAAACCGATGAAAAATAATACTTTATTACCTATGCTAGTGGACAATTTTCTGACACACATAATTTTCTCATTGGACACCATTTTCTTATCCGAATGGATATGAATAAAGATAAAGCACCCACTTTGTATATCTGGCTGTAATTCTCCAAGTAATGATGCTAGAAATACATGTTTGAGAGTAGGATCATTGAATCTATTGAGCTTGTAGAACAAAATTGACATCCGTTTGTAATGGAAATCAAGATCTTTGGCTTTGAGTGAGCAGCATTTCATGTTAAGTTAGTCACGTCTTGCAACTTCAAACATTGTTGCGGATTGTTCATGGATGACAAAAAGAACACTTGAGACATTAGGAAGTTGCACAAACTGTAGTTGTCTGTACTCTTCTAAAGTATCAAACCAGTCTCTTAGAGATCCCGTAAAGCGGGTAGCAAGTTCTCTAAGGACAGAGGCTGTTGTTCCATTTGCTCTTAACATTTGGAGATCTGTCTAGGCGCCAATTTCTGATAGTCGTTCTCTCCATTTGGTTGCAGGAATATCATCCAAAGTAAACTATGGGCCATTTAATGGTTTATAATCATTTTGAGTTTGAGGTTGGGCAGGCCCGTTTGTGGCTGATGTTCCTTCTAGTGGATCTTCCTCAATATCAGAGGGTATTTCAAATAATGGATTTGTTCTTGATGATTGGGCAGGTTCAGTTTCTTCAGGTTGGGCCATGAGGATTTTAGTGCTATCAACATAGGACTTTTCAGAGTCATTAGTTGATATTGAAGATTCAGGGGAAGATTCAGGGAAAGATTCTGTCTCAGATTCTGATGGGCTTTCTGAAGCAACTAGGTTTGAATCAGAAGTTGGATTATTTGTATCAGATGGATCTGGGGCCATTTGGGCACTGAACTGTTGCATGGGTGCTTTATCTTTAGTTTGAGCTGACAGTGCTTGAATAGGGAGTGAAGTATGTGGCGTTGTTTACACCAGATTTGCAACAGTTAAAACTGTGCTTTGGGCCAGTAGCCCGCAAGTTTTGTTTTCCAGCCGATATACCACTATGAGCATCAAAAACTTAAAACATTTTTCTAGGTTTTACAACCCAAAACAGACTACTTCCTCTAGTCTAAAATAGGGTACTAAACTAGATAAGCTTAGCTTATATAGGAGCCGGGGAAACATGAGCAGATTTAAGCATTCTTAACGTAAGGCAAGTGCAGAGGATACTTCCTTTAGATTTCAAAATGAGCAGATTTAAGCTTTCTTAATTTTCTTTGAAGCATTAGAGCTTCATCGACAAAGAGAGAGAGAAAGTTTAGAAACTCATGATTATGGAAAACATTAGATTTTATTTCTTCCAACTGAGTCCCCCTCAAACTAAGACAAGCTTAGCTTATATAGGAGCCGGGGAAAAGGATAGGACAAGTCCTTATCTCTTTTGGAAACATAATAATGAAAAGGATAGGACAGGACCCCTATCACTTTTCTAAAAACAAGCTTTGATTACAAACGATAAGGTTTTCTAAAAGTAAAGGCAATAAAGTCAAATTAATGCTATAAAGTCATGCCTTAATAATTACAAGCATTTGAAAAAGTAAACACTCATAGGCAATAAAGTCATGCCTTAATTAATACAAGCTTTGAAAAAGTAAACACTCATAATTAAACTTTTGAAAAAGCAAGTCAAGACAAACTACTTTAATTGATTATGGAGATGACAAATTCATATAGTCTTCGTCGGATGAGCTGTCGGTTTTATCCTTATCTTTTGAGAAAAGGATTTTGAGTGATGGTCGTGGAGTATCTGGTGGGTTTGCTAGAGCTGGCTTTCATTGCTGGTTCGTCTGGTGCAAGTGTTGGTTAGATTTGTTGGAGTTGTTGGAGATGCTGACTCAATGGTAGAAAATCTTCCTATAGATTTTGTGCATCTTGATACAAGAAATCTGTCAAATCTGGTTTCTGCTCTTTGATGATGATTCCAGTCGATTTGGGCTTTGACATTGTTGAAGGAGTGAGAATCAAAATGATCTCATGTTGTGGACCAAGAGAGGTATGGGAAATATTTTTGTGTGGAGCAGGTTGATTGTTTAACTCACAAAGATAGTTTTGGAGGCTGCTTTGGATTTCTTTGTCTTAGTCAAGGAGAGCTAGGTGTAGAATAGTTAACTAATCATATACCTAATCTTGAGTCCAAAATAGGTTGGTGTCTGGGTGTTGGAAGTATGGCCTATGAATAATGAACACAGATGTGAACATTTTTGCTTCAGATGGTGGCATACGTTCCAAATTATGAGTTTTTGATAACTGTATGAGTTTCTTTCTCCACCAAGAAATTGGAGAAAACCATTCAAGGAGTGTCCAGGTTAATGAAGTGGACGTGTCTGGGATAGGGACAATCAGTTTAGTGGCATAGAAGACAGTTAAGCACCATATATACCATAACTCATCTTCTGGGATTTCCCTGGAAGGGTCTAGGGTTAAGCTTATGAGGCAGGTTTTCTGGATAAAAGGTTGAAAATGGAAATGAGTCTGATAAGAGATTGGCTTTTTTCACAAATTCTTGGATAGCAAAAACTGAGATGAATATTTTCCCGAGAGGGAAGGATTTTTTAGTAATGGCTTCTGTTGGGAGTGGCGTGGCCATGGAGATAATAGAAAATTGGTAATTTGAGGATACAAAGAACAAGGATTTGTTTGGTTTTGCAAGGCGCGAGAGCATGTTAGAGATGAGGTTTTGGGCTCCTTTTATATGCTTCACAGAGAAGTCATATTTTGAAAACCAATCTTTTAGCCTTAGCAACATCTTTTCAGGAATATTTTTACCTTTGAAATTCATGATAGTTCATTCTGACAAGAAAGTGGTGACCGATAAGACGATACTTAAATTTTTTAATACCATTCTTGACTGCTAAAATTTCTTTGAACACACTGTGGTAATGGACTTGTGTGTCAGAGAAGTGTCCACTTACATATGCAATAAAGTGTTCTTTTTCATCTCTTTCTTCAAGGAGGATGGCCCCCCAAGATTCATCACTTGCATCGGTTTGCAATATCCATCTGCCGTCTGTGATAAGCTTTAATGGCGGCGGATTTTGCTCAATTTGCTTTAAAGTTGTGACAGTAAGTGTGTGGTTGTTATTCCACGGTGGTGGATTCTTTTTCAACAGGGCTGACAGCTGTGTTCAAAATTTCTTTGAACACACTGTGGTAATGGACTTGTGTGTCAGAGAAGTGTCAACTTACATATGCAATAAAGTCTCTGATGTAGTTGATAATACCAAGGAATTGTTGTATTTGTCTATTGGAAAAGTCCTGGTCCGAAAAGTGGATGAGTTCTTGGGCAATGTGCTTTCTTGACTGGTTGTGTCCGTCTTTGATAGTCATCCTAAGAAATTCAATGTTTGTTGTTGCAATTGTACTTTTCTTGACTGACAACATGATTCCATGAGTTTGAATTATATCAAAGAATTGAATTATTAATTAGCGATGTTCATCTTGTGTACCTGAAAATAACAAAATATCGTTAGTGTAAATCAATGCACTATGCAGAATGGGTTGAAAAATTTAGACCATGGATTTTTGGAAAATGGATGGGGCTGTTTTAAGAGCAAAAGGTAAAATCGTCCATTGATAATGGGCATTTGGGATGCAGAAGGCGGTTTTATATCTTTCTGTAGGTTTAATTCCAAGTTGCCAAAATCCGGATTTAAGATCAAATTTTGAAAAGATTTGAGCATTTATTATGTAAGTGAACATGCTCTGTCTTTTTGGCAAAGGGAATTTGTCATCTTGCAAAAACATGTTTAGAGGCTGATAGTCAATCACTAATCGTTTTTTCCCTCTAACAATCTCAGAATGTTTTTCAACATAAAAAGCTTGGCAAGCCCATTGAGAACTGTTAGGTTCGATGAGCCCTTGGGCTAGCAACTGAAAACATTCTTTTTGGGCTAAGAGTAAGTCTGAAGAACTCATTCCTGGATGAGTGGCTTTGGTTGTGTTGACATCTTCATTCAGTTTGAAAGGTAATTGAACAAAGAAATGCGGATTTTTCCACAAAGGATTTGGATGGTGGAAATCAGCATGAGACTCAGGACAATATTTCAAGGAAATGTCTTGAAAGGATTGAGAGGTTTCAGTTAAACCATAAAGTTTAAGAATATTGGTGAAGGGTTTGAACATGAATTTGACTCTAATTTCAGTAGAAATGACCTGGAGGTGTTTTATTTGGTGAATGATATCAAATCCTAACAAGATATTCTTATTAGGAAGATGAGAACCGATGACTTTTGTCCAGATAACACAATTTGGAAAGATTTGAATACCAATGGACTTTTTGGTAATCAATTTGGTGGTGAAAAATTTTCTGTTAACTGCTATGAAATTTTCTTTATAATATTGCCAAGACTGAGGTGGAAGAATGTATGGGTTTAACATACTTCTTTGGGCACCTGTATCAAGAAGTCCAATGGCAGGGATTGGTCTTTGGAATTTTGAAGGTAAGATTTGGAGTTTTATGGATGGAATGAGAATGGTGGTGTCTAAGGACAAAAGTTATTGGTGAAAAACAGTTTGAAACTTATCGTTTTCAGAACCATCAGATGAGTTTTCCAGTGCGAACACTGTTTCATCAGTAAGTTCCTCTTGTTCTGAGAAGTAGAACTCAATTTCATCTTTGTAAGGAGAGTAATTAGCGGTGGCTTGTAGATGTTCAAGTAAACGGATTGCCTTATCTTTTTTGTTGGGGCAACCTTTGGTATAGTGGCCTTTCTTTTTACAAATGAAACATCGGCTTGATTTTCTCCTTTGCTGTTCTCAGAAAGAACTTAATCTTTTCCTGAAGAATCTGTATGATTTTCTCCGGGACTTTGATCTAGAAAAAGAATTTGGATTTTTGAATTTTTTGAAATGCTTTTTCTTTTTGGTGCTGCACTCACAATCTTTGCAAGGCTTTTTGCAAGCACTTCGGAAATTCTCTTTATATTTCAGCAGTTCTTTGAAAAATTGTTTCTGTTCACATAGTTTCTCGAAACATCCTTTACCAATTTGAAAGATTTTTCCCAAAGAAATGTTGTCAATGTTGAGATTAAGAAATGTGAGTTGCCTTTGTGAGTGCAACTAAGCTTCTACTTCTTCTGTAATTACTCTAATTTCTCTTTCTTCTACTCTCTCTTTACCAAAATCCTGCATTAAACAAACTGCCAATAAAATAAAAAACTTAGTTGAATATTCCTACATCCCTGAATCCGCACAAATCAATGAGTCTTCTTTTCCATTACTTAGTCCTTACCAACTTTATAAACGCCCCACTCCTTTACCCGCAGCATTCGTACCCTCATTACCACCAAACGACCACAGCCAAAAGAATATATCCAGTCTTCTAGATTGGATCAGTGCACTCTTCAAGCTACTACAACTGAACAATATGTTACTCTAGAAATTCCTTCAGAATTAATCTCCAATTGGAAAAGAGAAAGTTATACTCATCTCCATCTCGGAGGAGTAAGATTAATTCTGACCTTACATGGAAGGAAATGGTTACCTGTTACAGCCAGAATTGCTATGCTAGACACCAGGTTTAAACAGTATCAAGATGATGTTATTGGTACTATTCTAACTACCTTTCATGCAAGAAGTCTGCCTTGAAAGTCCAAGTACAAATTCAAGGTGCAGAACAAATCTCTTATGCAAAGATTGCAACCCTTGATCATCAGCTAGTTTATAGGCTTCAAAACCACGCCTTAGACCTTCCGACACTTTGATCACCACTCTGACATCTTTATGGTGTTAGCAGAATTAGATCAGATACCCATCATCATCCAAATTCCAAAACAGATCCCTCGACATGAACTCATAAAGCTCATGCCCTTGGAATGGATCTCAAATTATGAAAAGTTCCATACCAACACTGCTCATATTCAGACATCAGAGAGTATGTTCGAAAGAAGATCTAATGGAACTGTCAGAATGACTTTCAGACCCCCACTAACAGCACCATAAGAGCCTCCAAGGCTCTCATTCACCTATTCAGCAATGATCACAGTTGTTCAAACAGAATAAGAAAAGCTACCAATTAAAGGATTCAATTTAGAAGGATATCATGTCTACCCAGTTAAGCTCAATGGCCATTTTCTTTGGGATACACCAGGATCAGGAAACTGTGACCCAGATTGTCCCAAATCTCCGTATTCACACAATCAACCCAAACCACCAGATAATCCTCCACCTCCACCAGCTCCTTTACCCATTTACAAAAAAGAACTTAAATGGATTGCAAAGAATTGCAAAACTGAAGTTCTTCCACCAGTTCAAAATACCATACCTACTATACAACCCATGGCCTGCATGATGTTTTCATCAACATCACAGGATTATTCCTCTAATTTCCCTGTTCTAGAAACACATGCCGACCCACAAAGAAAAGTTATAACCAAACCCTTTATTCCTTCACCCATCATACCTACCAAACCTTTTGAAGTCGTCCTCAACTGGCAAACATAAAATGCCAGGGCTCAAAATGAAACTCGGGTAGACATTCATAAAAAGATGAATCATATCAGTTTACGAACTGATCATATTGAATCCAAAGTCGATTCAATCACTTCACAGATGCAACAGATATATCAGAATCTCCAATCTAAAATTTCTCAACTGGATTCAGAGTTACGAGCCATGCTTAGTCAAAGGTACTATGGTCCAAAATTTGATAAAAAAGATAGAGAAATCAGGAAATTAAAAGCAGAACTTGAACAGATTGAGTCAGAGAGGCAAAGGCCAACATTATTCACCACATCACCACCTTTACCTACCATCAGCCCAACTTTCCATCCTTTTGCCCCAACGCTATCTCCTATTAGACTACAAGATCAATCTAAATTGTTTGGCATGACACATACCCTTTTTAGAAACAATCCATTCCCTAAACCATCTCTGTCTAAACCTCAACCCTGACCTCGACCAGAAAACAACCTTCCCAACCATCCTTGTTAATCCCAGAATACCAATCATCTTCTTATACTTCACTCCCTATTCAAGCACTATCAGCTCAAACCAAAGATAAAGCACTCATGCAACAGTTCAGTGCCCAAATGGCCCTAGATCCATCTGATACAGATAATCCAACTTCTGATTCAAACCTAGCTACTTCAGAAAGCCCATCAGAATCTGAGATAGAATCTTCTCCTAAATCTTCAATATCAACTAGTGACTCTGAAAAGTCCTATGCTGATATCACTAAAATCTTCATGGCCCAACTTGAAGAAACTAAACCTGCCCAATCATCAAGAGCAGATCCATTATTTAAAATACCCTCTGATATTGAGGAAGACCCACCAGAAGGAACATCAGCCACAAACCAGCCTCCCCAACCTGAAACTCAAAATGTTCATAAACCATCAAATGGCCTATGGTTTACTTTTGATGATATTCCTGCAACCAAATGGAGAGAACGACTATCAGAAATGGCCGCCTGGACAGATCTCCAAAATGTTAAAAGCAAATGCAACAACAACCTCTGTCCTTACAGAACTTGCTACCCGCTTTACGGGATCTCTAAGAGACTAGTTTGATACTTTAGGAGAGTACAGACAACTACAGTTTGTGCAACTTCCTAATGTCTCAAGTGCTCTTTTTGTCATCCATGAACAATTAATTGGAGAATCTGCAGCAGTGTTTGAAGCTGCAAGACGTGACTATCTCAACATGAAATGCTGCTCACTCAAAGCCAAAGATCTTGATTTCCATTACAAACGGATGCCAATTATGTTCTACAAGCTCAGTGGATTCAATGATCCCACTCTCAAACATGTATTTCTGGCATCATTACCTGAAGAATTACAGCCAGATATACAAAGGCAACTCACATTTCTTAATCTCAACATTGACAATATTTCTTTGGGAAAAATCTTTCAAATTGTCAAAGGATGTTTGGAGAAACTATGTGAAAGATTGTGAGTGCAGCACCAAAATGAAAAACTATTTCAAAAAATTCAAAAATCCAAATTCTTTTTCTAGATCAAAGTCCCGGAGAAAATCATACACGTTCTTTAGGAAAAGATTCAGCTCTTTCAGAGAACAGAAAATGAGAAAATCAAGTCGATGTTTCATCTGCAAAAAGAAAGGCCACTATGCCAAAGATTTTCCCAACAAAAAAGATAAGGCAATCCGTTTACTTGAACATCTACAGGCCACCACTGATTACTCTCCTCACAAAGATGAAATTGAGTTCTACTTCTCAGAACAAGAGGAATCTATTGATGAAACAACATTCGCACTGGAAAACTCATCTGATGGTTATGAAAACGATGAGTTTCAAACTGTTTTTCACCAACAACTTTTGTCCTTAGACACCACTATTCCCATTCCATCCATAAAAACTCAAATCTTACCTTCAAAATTCTAAAGACCAATCCTGCCATTGGACTTCTTGATACAGGTGCCTAAAGAAGTATGTTAAACCCAGATATTCTTCCACCTCAGCCTTGGCAATATTATGAAGAAAATTTCATAGTTAACGAAAAATTTTTCGCCACCAAATTGATTACCAAAAAATCCATTGGTATTTAAATTTTTCCAAATTGTGTTATTTGGACAAAAGTCATCGGTTCTCATCTTCCTAATAAGGATATCTTGTTAGGATTTGATATCATTCACCAAATAAAATACCTCCAGATCATTCCTACTGGAATTAGAGTCAAATCCATGTTCAAACCCTTCACCAATATTCTTAAACTTTATGGTTTAACTGAAACCCCTCAATCCTTCCAAGACATTTCCACAAAGTTTTCGAAATATTGTCTTGAGTCTCATGCTGATTTCCACAATCCAAATCCTCTGTTGAAAATCCTGCATTACTTTGTTCAGTTACCCTTCAAGCTGAATGAAGATGTCAACCCAACCAAAGCCTGTATCCAGGAATGAGTCCTTTAGATTTAGTCCTATCCCAAAAAAAATGTTCTCAGTTGCTAGCCCGAGGGCTCATCGAACCTACCAGTTCTCAATGGGCTTGCCAAGCTTTTTATGTTGAAAAACATTCTGAGATTGTTAGAGGGAAACAATTATTCATTGACTATTAGCCTCTAAGCATGTTTTTGCAAGATGACAAATTTCCTTTGCCAGAAAGACAGAGCATGTTCACTTACATAAAAAATGCTCAAATCTTTTCAAAATTTGATCTTAAATCCGGATTTTGGCAACTTGGAATTAAACCTACAGAAAGATATTCACCGTGATTTCGCTGGTTTCCAGTGACCCCACCACTCGGGGTTTGTTCTCTACAATTCCCTTTGTCTTTTCCGACTAGCCACAGCCACCGAGTGAGCTGATTTGCCGATGATCGACCGTTGAAAGATTTACGGGTTTGGGAGAAATGAACCTAATATTTTTGAAGTAAAGTTTAAATAAGAATAAGTAAAAGGGGCCTGAGTGATATTTTCAGGGAGTGTGGTACCGTAGCCGGATCCTATAATTATACCTCTATAAAAATACTTGGAAAGAGCTCTGCATTTATATCCCAAATGCCCATTATCAATGGACGGTTTTACCCTTTGGTCTTAAAACAACCCCATTCATTTTCTAAAAATCCATGGTCTAAATTTTCCAACCCATTCTGCATAGTGCATTAATTTATATTGACGATATTTTGTTATTTTCAGGTACACAAGATGAACATCACCAATTGTTAAATCATAATTCAAACTCATGGAATCATGTTGTTAGTCAAGAAAAGCACGATTGCAACAACAAACATTGAATTTCTTGGGATGACTATCAAAGACAGACACTACCAGGTAGGAAAGCATATTGCCCAAGAACTCATCCACTTTCCGGACCAGGACCTTTCCAAAAGAAAAATACAGTAATTTCCTGGTATTATCAACTACATCACAGAATTTATTCCTCCTGTTGATAATCACACCTGCCAGCTGTGTGCCCTGTTGAAAAAGAATCTACCACCATAGAATAACAACCACATACTTGCTATCACAACTTTAAAGCAAATTATGCAAAATCCACTGCCGTTAAAGCTTATCACAGACGACAGACAGATATTAGAAACCGATGCAGGTGATGAATCTTGGGGGGCCATCCTCCTTAAAGAAACAGACGAAAAAGAACACTTTATTGCATATACAAGTGGACACTTCTTTGACACACAAGTCCATTACCATAGTATGTTCAAAGAAATTTTAGCAGTCAAGAATGGTATTAAAAAATTTAAGTATCGTCTTATCGGCCACCACTTTCTTGTTAGAATGGACAACTCAGCCTTTCCTAACATCATGAATTTCAAAGGTAAAAATGTTCCTGAAAAGATGTTGCTAAGGCTAAAAGACTAGTTTTCAAAATATGACTTCTCTGCGAAGCATATAAAAAGAGCCCAGAACCTCATCCCTGACATGCTCTCGCGCCTTGTAAAACCAGACAAATCCTTGTTCTTTATATCCTCAAATTACCATTTTCCTATCATCTCCATGGCCACGTCACTCCCAACAGAAGCCATTACTAAAAAATCCTTCCCTCTCGGGAAAACATTCACCTCAGTTTTTGGTATCCAAGAATTTGCCAAAAAAGCAGTCTTTAGGTTTTTTATGAAAGCCTATCTCTTATCAGACTCATTTTCATTTTCAACCTTTCATCCAGAAAACCTGTTCCTCACAGGCTTAACCCTAGACCTTTCTAGGGAAATCTTAGAAGATGAGTTATGGTACATATGGTGCCTAACTGTCCTCTATGCCACTAAATTGATTGTCTCTGTCACTCTTACTTTGGAGAACCTGCTTAATCTAGACAAGTCCACTTCATTAACCTAGACACTCCTTGAATGGTTTTCTCCAATTCCTTGGTGGAGAAAGAAGCTCCAACAGTTGTCAGAAATTCATAATTTGGAACGTATGCCACCATCCGAAGCAAAAATGTTCACATCTGTGTTCATTATTCATAGGCCATACATCCAACACCCAGACACCAACCTGTTTTGGACTCAAGATCAAGTATATGATTGGTTAACTATTCCACACCCAGCTCTCCTTGACCAAGACAAAGAAATCCAAAACAGCTTCCAAAACTATCTTTGTGAGTTAAACAATCAACTTGCTCCACACAAAAATATTTTCCATACCTCTTTTGGTCTACAACATGAGATCATTATGATTCCCACTCCTTCAACAATCTCAAAGCCCAAATCGACTGGAATCATCATCAAAGAGCAGAAACCAGATTTTATAGATTTCATGTATCGTTTGTAATCAAAGCTTGCTTTTAGAAAAGTGATAGGGGTCCTGTCCTATCCTTTTTATTATTATGTTTCCAAAAGAGATAGGGACTTGTCCTATCCTTTTCCCCGACTCCTATATAAGCTAAGCTTGTCATTGTTTGAGGGGGACTCAGTTGGAAGAAATAAAATCTTACGTTTTCCATAATCATGAGTTTCTAAACTCTCTCTCTCTTTGTCGATGAAGCTCTAAGGCTTCAAACAAAATTAAGAAAGCTTAAATCTGTTCATTTTGAAATCTCAAGAAAGTATGCTCTGCACTTGCCTTACGTAAGGATCCTGTACATCAGAAAACTGGATAAGTTTTATCTGGTTTGGTACCCTGTTTTAGACTAGAGGAAGTAGTCTGTTTTGGGTTGTAAAACCTAGAAAAATGTTTTAAGTTTTTTATGCTCATAGCGGTATATCGGCTGGAAACCAGAACTTGCGGGCTATTGGCCCAAAGTACAGTTTTAACTGTTGTAGATCTTGTGTAAACAACGCCACGTACTAATATGAATTTCAAAGGCAAAACAGTACCAGAGAAAATGTTACTCGGGTTAAAAGATTGATTTTCGAAATGTAACTTCTCAGTCAAGCATATAAAAGGAACTCAAAACCTCATCCCTGATATGCTATCCAGACTTTTAAAGCTAGAAAAATCCTTATCCCTCTTATCTTCAAGACACCAGTTTCTTATTATCTTCATGGCCACTTCTCTACCCACAACGACCCTCACCAGAAAAACATTTCCTCTCAATATGAATTTTCAGTCTCCCCATCACATCCAAGACTTTGCAAGAAAATTCCTCTTTAGGTTTTTTATAAATATCTATATGATGAATAAAGAACCTATGTTTTTCCCCAGTTTCCATCCTGACCATCTTTTTCTTACAGGCCTAGTCATTACCCCTCATCGAGACATTACCGTAGATGAGCTTTGGTATACTTGGTGCCTTACAATCCTGTATGGTACAAAAATGGTTTTTCCTGTTTTACCTCTTCTTGACAGGTTAAACAATCCAAAACAGGCGACCTCTCTCATTTGGACACTCTTTGAATGGTTTTCACCATTACCTTAGTTGCGTGAGAAACTCCAATAAATTTCTGACGTACACCAACTCAGACAACTCCCAGATCATGAAGGAAATCAATTCACCTCTGTTTTCATCATCCACCATCCATATTTTCAACATCTTCACACCCAAGCTTTTTGGACACAAGACGAAACCTATGACTGGATCACTGTCCCGCATCTAGCATGTCTTGAACAAGATTTTGAAATCAAGACCTCCCTGAAACACTTTCTCATGGAACTTAACCATATTCCTCCAGACCAACCAACCATCCTCCATACTTCTTTAGGTAAAAAATAGTAGAAATACAAAAAATAAACAAAAATAGTAAAAACAACTATAAAAAAAGCAAAACTTTATCTATAACAAGAAAAACAAAAAAAAACCAAAAAAGTAGAAAAATACAAATAACATATTTATCCAGTAAAAAATAGCAAAAATAGTAGTAATTAAGAGTATAAACAACCAAAAATAATAATAAATAATAGTAAAAATAGCAGCAAATAACAGTAGAAATAACAAACACAATAGTAAATAACATTATAAATGGAAGAATCAATGGAAATAACAGCAGAAAAAATAAAAGCTTATCCAAAAGTAGTAAAAAAATCAAATAACAGTATAAACAATAAAAATTAGCAAAAACAGAGGAAAGAGTAGCAAACAAGTGCAGCTTAAAGTGACAGTAACACAACAAAATTAAAATGTAGGCCAATATGCTATGGTGAAAAGCCTAGTAGAGAAGTGGACCACTTCAAATTTTTTGAGTTACAGACTTTAGCAAGTTGGATTTAATGAAAAACTAATTCAAGATTTAATGCGATTTTTTAAATTATTTCTCTATTAATGTGCAGAAGAGTCAATGAATTGGAAAGCAAAAGCTTGGATATTTATATAACCAAATGGATTACTATGGAGTTTGAGCTGTGAACCCATGATTTTTACTGTCTAGGTCCAGTTACTAAAACAACAACCTAACTAAAATCCTCTTCTTTGTTGATTATTATTATTCTTATTAAAAGGGAGAACTAATTGGGCAAGTCTGTTGGAGAAAAATCAGTTTTAAAATTTTTATAAAACTTTTTAGGACCGATCTCATACAATATATAAGAATTCGTAATCTAGAAATCGTACCTTGAAAATCTAAGAAGATTAACAATCTTTGCTTTTTCTGCTGAAGTGATTTAGGCTCCCAGATCATGATCCGTCACCACCATGCCTGTTAGATCACGATCCGTCACCACCAATGATCTTCCAGATTATGAGTCAGGTTTGATCTGCACTTGATGTGTGGGTGCCTTTATCTTTTGAGAAAAAGCAGGAGAAAAAATTTTCTCTCAAAATTAGAGAAAAAAATCTTTTTCTCTAAACTGTATAATGCGACTCTCTCTTTCTTTCGAGAAAATAAGCCTTTCTATATCTCCTTTTAGGGAAAATCCTAAGCTTCAAATAATAAAAACCAAAAGTTACTTTACTTTTTTTTATAGGGGGCCCGCCTTGTAAAATAACACAAGGGCCCTTGCCCACAAGCATATTAAATGGAGCCTCCCACTAAATGATATACTTAGGTTTTTGACCCAAAAAGCTAGTTATCTTACTTATTAATCCAGTAGTGGTGCAGTCAATTAAATGAGCTAACCTGGGGATCATTTGGAAACATAAAATAGTGGCTACAATAATTAGGCTTGTAATTAAACTAGTCTAATTATTTAATTCTAAATATACTCTACTAAAAGATTGGAACTGACCTCCATAATTGTATGCTTGAATAATAATTCGACCCAAACCACATTGATTTCTTTACTGCACAATCTTTTGTACCACATCATTAATTAAATTGATATCTCAACTGTCCAATCAATTTAATTACATCTTGTTCCTTGATACTTACTAGTTTTCTCTAATGATCATTTCAACATACTAAATATGTTGACACACTCTGGCCAGAGAATTCTATTATCAAGTGTCGAAAACCCATCAAGAGATGTGTCGTACAAATTCTATATTGTTAATCTATAACTCCAATACTTATAATTGCTCCCACCAAGATACCAGGTAATCTTGACCACAATCGTGTGTCGTGCCCATTGGTAACTCAAATGGAATAACAATTACAATTATGAAATCATAACTAACTCAAGATTAAGATTACAGTAAAATCAATGCCTATGAGATTTAATAAGTCTGACAGTCATTTCAAGGTTAATTAAATCTCATATGTGATCCAACTCAAAGTAGTCAAACTACATCAGTAAATTCATACATGATTAAGACAAATCACTTTATGAATTTACTACAGTCTAAATAAAATAGAGCGCCTAACTCTATTTATCAACTACGAACTTAATTTATTTAATCATAAGATAACTTGTATTTATGTTTTCTGTGAATCCATGTGATGATTACATAAATACATATAGTATGATTATACGAACCTTATTCAAAATATTTATGCAATTGAAAATATCTCAAATATTTTATTAATCAGAAAATTAAAATGCTTTAAAGAGCACATAATCCCAACAATCTCCCACTAGCTCTTAAAGCATATCTGGCATATTGTACATACTCTAGAACTCTAACTGCAGGTTATAAAGGTTTCCCACCAATGGCCATTGTAATAAGATCTGCCATATAGCATCTAATGTCTTTTGGGGTACTATCATATAACCTTTCTACACTATTCCCTTATAAGATGATACTTCCTCTCAGTATGTTTTTTGTTTCTTGTGGTTTCTTAGCTCCTTCTATTGAGCTACCGCACCTCCACAATCACAAAATAACTTAAGGTACCACCTCAAGATCTTTTTAAGAACTTACAGAGCCAGACAACTTCTTTTGCAGCTTCAAATGCAGCCACATATTCAGCTTCAACTGTGGAGTCTATGATACAAAATTGTTTCACACTCCTCCAACTAATAGCTCCACTTCCTAATGTAAACATATAGCTGAAAGTTGATTTTCTACAATCCTTATCTGACATAAAGTCAGAACCAGTATAACCCATTGGAATAAGTTCATCACCACAGTATACAAGCATATAATTTTAGTTCTTTTCAGATACTTCATTATATGCTCGACCACAGTCCAGTGTTCAAGTCCAGGATTAGATTGATATCTGCTAACCATCTCTACGACAAAATAAATGTCTGGCATAGTGCAAAGCATGGCATACATGAGTCGTCCCATAGCTTCTGCATAGGGAACTCCTCTCATTTTCTTTATCTCTTCAGATGTTTTAGGTGATTGATCCTTAGAGAATATAATTCCATGTCTGAATGGTAATAAACCAGTCTTGAAATTTTCCATGCTAAATCTAGCCAATATCTTGTCGATATAGACCACTTGAGACAAGGCTAAAGTTTTATTCTTCTGATCTCGTAATAATTCGATATCAAGAATATAACTTGCCTCTCCCAGGTCTTTCATATCAAATTGTTTTGCTAACCAACACTTCATTTTAGTCAATACTCCTATATTGTTTCCAATCATGAGAATATTGTCTATATAAAGAACTAGGAAGGCTATAGATTTTCCCTGAATTTTCTTGTACACATATGGTTCATCAATATTCTAAATAAATTCAAACGATTTAATCGCTTGATCAAATTCAGAATATTAAAAGAATAATCAATTATGAAAAAGCATATCATATAACGCGTACACAGAAAACAGATTGTTAGCTCATGTCACAGAGTGTCACCTATAGTCCTAATGACCCGGCCAGAAACAGATCAAAATATCGTGTGTACACTCAGAACAGAAACCCAATACTGATCCAGAACAGATATATCGTATAACACGATCAGATTTAGAATAACTACAGCTAATGAGCTAAAACATAATGACTTATACGTGGCACTTTGCACTATATGTGGCACTTTGTGAAGCTTGGGCCTTCAAGAGGTGGCCTCCATATAGTCCCAAGAAGTGGCCTCCGTATAATCATATATAATTGAAATCATACGTAGGTACAAAACATTCGTATCAATTTCATAAGTGTCCATAACAACAATTTAGGCTTGCAAATTATTTTGTGGATAAAATCATAAAAGGTAATGTAATAAAATAGCTTACATATTTAAAAGCATTTACAAAATACTTTGTTAAAAAGAATTTAGGTTTGAAAACATTTTTATAAACTGACTTTGTTATGAAAATCTATTAATCTTCTAAGTAGTATAAAAACTCTTATAATAATATTAAAATACTTATACATATTTCAGTATATTGGGAATGAAGATACTTATATAAACTAATCTTGTTATGAAAAGCAATTGATTTTCCAAATAAACCATAAAAGCACATATACATATATTAGTATCAAAATAATCATACTTATCCAGTACATTAGGAAAGAAGTTACTTACCTCGATTAAAGGATTTGAACTAACACACCTCTAAGCCTCTAAAAGCCTCAATCACCTCTAACAGCTTAACAAATATAAGATATAACTATCAATAACTTATCCTAAGAATCTGATTTTCTAATTCTTACCCGTACTAGCCTGATTCTCAGAATTTTAACTCTTAATCTAAAACTCAAAATAACATAATATTCTATGGAACCATTCTAAACATCCACGGGTACCTCATATAAAATTTCCAAGAGAATCCGATACCAAAAATATTTTCAAAACTATTTATTACTTAACAAATTTGAAACTGTTTCACAGTACTTTAACTGAACAGAATGTGTTCTACGATTTTTATAAAATCCGATACTAATTAGAAAATCATGAAATTAAAATGAGAATACTAGACACATGTATTAATTCCTATATAAAATTTCAGAATGTTTCGAGTTCATTTAATAGTATAAATAAGTTTGTGAATCTGATTAACTTGCTGGAATCATAGTTTTCAATTGTATTAGTGTCTGATTCAAAAATCCATATAAAATTGAAAACAAAGTCAAATCTTATGAAACAAAATTTAATCAATAAGCACTATATGTCTAGTTTTCAAAAATAGAAAGTTCTTAAGGAAAATCATTCAGAAAATATATGTTTGTATTCAAGATACTCATACTTTCTAAAATTTATCCTGTGTGCTTAAAGCACTAAGGGTTGATTATTAAAACCCACAATAAATCAGAACCTTAAACAGAACCTAAACACACCTTAAATCTTGTATTATGATCTGTATCAATCTGAAATCATGTTAATATAAACCCTAGATAGAGTGATTGGAAATCTTATGGAGAATAAGGAGAGTAAACTTACCAATTGCTTTGATGCTCTTCTAAACAAGTGTTTTAATTCCTAGGTTGGATTTAAAATGAAAGGGATTAGGGGGTATTTATAGGATTTCTTAAGGCTAATGGATGGCTAAGATTTTGCCACCATAACTCTTGATCAATAGTTGAAATTATTCTTCATAAATACATTACTAATTTCTAGGATTCTTATCTATCTCTATAGACATCTCTTACATCATCACTTATGTCATTATTACTTAGTCATTACATCATCACTTATATCATTACTACTCTTAAAATTAAATATTATATATTATTAATATTATTTTAATACTTAAAGGAACTTATTAGCTTAAAATAAATTATATTATATTTAGGTGAGAGAATTGAACCTTGCATAATCCCAACAAAATCTGCATGCTATGCTTTTGCAAACTTTTCCAAAGGGCAGCATTCTTTCAAAAATCAAGTCAAAGAAGCTACTCCCTAAACCATGGTGTTTTCCCTAACTTCACCGTTAGTGCCCACTGCCATGCAACTAAATTTTTAATAAATATATCTCCTACTTTTTCTTTTTGGGAATATATCTTCAAAATTATCAGGTTTAGCCAGTTATACAAATACCACTTTTACTTGATGGTTAGAGGTTCTATTCCATAACAGCTCAATCACACATAATTCAAAAACGCCCGAGTCACACACGCAAGAACAAAAGAAGGTGATGAGGTCCCAATTAAAACAATGTAACAATAATGAGATAAGTTCTACTCATGGTGAGACAACCAGAATGTTGGAAATTTTTCTTTTTGCTGCATGCCTTATTCATTGGCTGTTCACTTATTTATAATAGCAAATAACTAGTCTCGATTCACCAGCCAACAATCACGGCCAAATCAAGGTAACATCACAAAGCTATAATACGAATTAGAAGTTGAATCAAACTAAACAGCCTCCTAATCTAATTCTTCCCAAACTCTTGCACGTGCATGGAAGGATGCATGTATCATGCATGGACAACCTGGAGCCCTACGTGATCATGGTACTTGGCATTAGGCTTTGGCTTCCTTAGGGATCGTCTAAGCCTCTTATCAATACCCCCACCGTGAAAAGGATCCTTGTCCTCAAGGATCAAGGAAGGAAATTGTTGTTGTAGTACAACAATGTCCTCCCAAGTAGCGTCTTCCGTCGGCAATCGTTTCCATCGAACCAAGCTTTGCTCAATCAATTTTCCCCTTCGTTTTAGCCATCGTGTATCAACAATAGATTCCGGTTCTAAGACCAACACTCCTTCATCATTAACCGGTGGCACTTCATTGCTATTATCCGCTAACTCCCCCACCACTTTTTGAAGTAATGATACGTGAAACAAGGGGTGAATCCTTGCCCCCTCTAGCAATTGAATTTTATATGCCACTGCACCAATTTTTTGAATAATTTTATAAGGACCAAAATACCTGCTAGCTAGCTTTTGGTGTGCACGTTTGAAAACTGATGACTGACGGTGGGGTTGCAATTTAAGAAAGACCATGTCACCTTCTTTGAACACTACTTCCCTATGATGTCTATCAGCCACTTGTTTCATTCTATTCGCATCTGCTGCCAGATTCTTTTTAAGTTGCCCCAACAATTCATCTCGCGTCATCAACGCTTGATCAACCTCATGGACTGGTGACTGCCCAATTTGGTACATTGGTACTTTAGGTGGAGCTCGACTGTAGAGGGCTTGAAAAGGTGTCATACCGGTGGAGACATGATACGTGGTGTTGTACCAATACTCAGCCCACGGTAGAAAAGAACACCATTGTCGCGGCCATTGATGCACGAAGCACCGTAAATATTGTTCAAGACAACGATTAATTTCCTCGGTTTGTCCGTCGGTTTGCAGATGATATGCGGAGCTTAACTTCAGTTTCGGGCCGGATAGATTGAAAAACTCTTGCCAAAATTTGCTCACAAATATGGGATCTCGGTCACTTATAATTGATCGTGGCATGCCATGTAACTTCACGACACCTTCCACAAACTTTTCTACTACTGTTTTTGCTGAGAATGGGTGAGAGAGGACCATAAATGGGCTGATTTGCTCAATCAATCAACAACCACCAAAATTGTATTTTTCCCTTGAGAGCTTGGTAATCCCTCAATAAAATCTAAAGTTATATCTTCCCATACCTGACATGGAATTGGTAGTGGTTGGAGTAGTCTCGCTGGTTCGAAGCGTGCCCAAAGTTCCTCTACGAACGTCTCCCATGTCACAATTCTGCCCTCTTCTTGGTAAGTCCGGCGTAGCCACTGCCACCATTGATTGGCCTCTCCTTCTAGATGAAAAGAAGCCAAAGCTACCTTCTGTTCATTGGTTGTTTCCTGATACTCAAAGAATTGTATTGTTCGGTTGAACCACTCTGTTGGATCGTCGCCGGAATAATGAGGGAATTCCAGTTTTGCTACGCTTGGTGGTATTGATGGCCGTCCTCCTTCACTTTCTTCCCGAATTGGCCTTGTTGTAGATCCAGTGTTCCCTTGACTTGTTGCTCCCTTACCAGCACTAAAGGACTCGGCTAGTTTACTAATGGTGTCTTCCGTTCGTTGAAGCTTTTCATTGATCACGAATTCCATCCGTGATATTCTGTCCTGCAAGCTTCCCAAGTCTGCTTCAATTCTTTCGATACGCTCTTTGTTGGTTGTCATCGTTAACCTTGCTCTGATACCAATTGATGAGGTCCCAATCAAAACAATGTAACAATAACGAGATAAGTTCTACTTATGGTGAGAACAACCAGAATGTTGGAAAATTTTCTTTTTTGCTGCATGCCTTATTCATTGGCTGTTCACTTATTTATAATAGCAAATAACTAGTCTTGATTCACTAGCCAACAATCACGACCAAATCAAGATAACATCACAAAGCTATAAAACGAATTAGAAGTTGAATCAAACTAAACAGCCTCCTAATCTAATTCTTCCCAAACTCTTGCACGTGCATGGAAGGATGCATGCATCATGCATGGACAACCTGGAGCCCTACGTGATCATGGTACTTGGCATTAGGCTTTGGCTTCCTTAGGGATCGTCTAAGCCTCTTATCAGAAGGCAGAACAATCGAAACGGGAGAAGGGGTGAAAAGAGTTCTAGTATAAATTCATGACCCCACAACCCCTAAACTTGCCACACATACCACCTCCCTCTGTCAACAGACAACAAAGCACTCAAGTATTGGCACATCATCATAACGAGAAAAAGAAAAAAAGTATATAGATGCTTCCAGACCTAATAATAGCAAATGTGCACAAAAGATGAAAAAATGTAGACTTATAAAACTATCACAGCTTCAACCAAACATAATTATACCAAAATAGGGAAGCAAAGTCCAAATTAGATAGTTAGGCAAAAGTGTGCATACCATCTCTATGGACACTTAAATCCAAAAAATTATAACAAAAATTAGATAAGAAAAGAATGTAACGTGAAAGATTTGTGCTCATACAGGAATTGTAGTTTTGAAAGCTGACGATGGTGAATGAATTCAGAGGCAACGAACAGCGACAAGAGCAAGGAATCGAATCGAAAACAACAACAAGCTCCAGCGTCGGTACACTTGAATGAAAGTCACAAGGGTGGCAGCTGGCATGGGTGTGTGAGTGTGACTGTCGTTCTCTCTCTCTTTCACGATAGAGAAGAAGAACTAAAGTGAAATAAGTAAAAGGAGAATTAGGCATTGCGTGGTTTATTTATTTATTTATATTATTTTATTTATTTATGTATAAATAAATTATTCTGGATAAATTATATAAAAATTATTTTAAATGAATTATTTTAAATGTATATAAAATGTATAAATAAATAATTATTTTGAATAAATAATAATAATAATAATAATAATAATAATAATAATAATAATAATAATTAAATATATACACACACACACACACACATGCACACATTAATATATATAGGGCAAAGGCTAACCCGATATGTTTTTCAATTTTGTTTAGGTTTAACCCAAACCGAAATGAAAACCGATTGGTTCTTAAGTTTGAATTCGATCCGGTTTTTAGATTTAAACCAAATCAAAAAAAGTTTGAAAGGAATCGAATTGAACTTAAATTAAAATTTGGATTATGTTTAATTCGGTTTAACCCAATTCAAAAACCCAATTCATTTTTTGGTTCTTATTAGTTCTTAAAATTAAGTTGCAGTTTTATATTAATCTAACTAAATTGAATTGATAATTTATAATTACATTATTTCATGTAATAATTTATATTTTATATGGATATTATGTGAAAATATATTTTTATTTCAAGTTTTAATGATAATTTGTTTTAAAAGTAATATTAACTACGTTATATTTGCTCATAATTTTAACTATATATTGTATTGACTTTACGGGTCAATTTTAATTTTAACTTAAAAAGATATATAATATTATATTCTGCCTCATAGTTTTACTCATAACATATGCAAGTATTCCAACTTTGAGGTAAATTGAACTGCCTATCATTCAATCATTATATTAAAATTAAAAAGCATGGAACCGATTGAGCTATTCGTTACTTGTAGTTCAAAGTTCCCTAACAGGAGTAGTCATAAGCCTCTCATCAAATTATATCTGTAAGTTTTAATAAAAATAAAGACGATAATAATAGTAAGCCAATTTACAATTTTTTTTATTTAAATTTATCACTTTTTCCAAGTGAATATGAATTTATTATTATTCCCACAAAAAATTAACAACTAAAATTTTTTATTTTTCTTAATTTTTCATAATATTAATAAATTGTATTCCATGAAAATTATATTACTTGTTAATTAATAAAAAGATTAACCACGAACATTAATTAAAAAAATTAAAATGCACTCTAAATTTATAAATTGTATTAATTTATTAGTTCATTAGCGACAAATAGTACTTTTCGTCGCTTCAAAAAAGCATTAGTGACAAAGTGTTGGTGCTAAATATATTTCTTAATATTTTAAAATAAGGCGCCATTATATCTATTATTCCCGCTAAAGTAATTAGCAACAAAAAGTAATTTGTCTTCATTGATAATGAGCATTGAAACATATTTAACGACGAAATAATTTCATCACTAAAACATACATTTTGCGACGAATAAATAATTCGTTGATAAAAAAGAGATTTTTCGACAAAAATTAAGATCGTTAGTAAAGATTTTTTTTTGCAATGAATTTATGTCTGTCGCAATTGAAAATGAGCATTGAAATATATTTATCGACGAAATAAATCCATCGCTAAAGGAACTTTTTGAGACACAATCAAAAGCGTCACTAAAAACTCTTTTAGCAATGAAAACATTTTGTCACTAAAATGAGTTTTAGCAACAAAAACAATTTAGTCGCTAAAGAAGACCTTTGGAGATGAATGTTATTCTCGTCACGAAAATGTATTTTTTGCAAAGAAATTTTTTCGCTGCAACTAATAATGAGCATCGAAACATGTATAGTGACCAAAGAGTTTCGTCGCTAAAAAGTCTTTTTGTGATGACAGTCGAATTGTTGCTAAAAATGCTTTTTGCGACGAAGCTGTTTCGTCACTAAAACATAATTTTTGCGACAAAACACTTTTCATTGTTGAAAATAGTTTTTTGCAACCAAAAAAATGTTCGTCGCTAAAACATTCTTTTAGCGATAAAATATACCATTGCTAAATCCCATACAGCGGTCACAAAATATGGCTTTTGGCAACGAAATTATTAGTCTCAAAGTGTCTATTTTTTGTTCACTAAAAAATTTGGGCACCAACTTTTTTTTTTTTTTTGGGCTAAAATTTTTGGCTATGAAATAATATTTTGGTTGCTATATCCAGTCTTTAGCAACAAATTTTTCGTTATGAAAAGTGATAATTAAATTTTCCTTTCCCCAACTAAAAATTTACTGACCTGTGCCACTAGCACCAGCCAAACATCAACCTAAAGCTTCCAAACCATTAAGATCTGAACCACCTCCACCTCCACCTCCAGTTTGTCTCTGTAATTCATGAAGTTCAACAAGTCCAAAAAGCATATAAAACACTTCAAAGCAGCTGATGGTAAGTTATTCCATACAAGCTTAATCACCAAAAAACCCATTGGCATTTTTGGAAAAGAAGAATTGTCTAATCTTACCAAAAAGTTGTGTCCGAACCATCAGCCCTTTTTTCAAATTAGGCTTCTGATTAGAAGCCCAATTTGAAAAAAGGGCTGATGGTTCAATGAAAATGACCTTTAAGCCGACAACTGAACAAACACCTCCTCTCAAAGATCGTTAGAGGAAAAAAAAGCCTAGTAATAGATTACCAGCCTCTAAATTATTTTCTCAGAGATGATAAATTTCTTTTGCCGAGGAGTAATTGTTAACATTCTTGTTGGGCTAACTGAAGATTTGAAGGTGTCATACCTAGATGGGTGGCTTTGGTTGGATTTATATCTTCATTAAGCTTAGCACTTATTGCAATGAAATTTTTTTTGTTACTAAAAGTTTCATCGCAAAAAACCAATATTCTTGTAGTGTTATTATCATTCGACTCCTTTAAGAAGTATAAAATATCAAATGATTACAAAAAATATTGTTCCTATCATTTTACCACTAAATCTTTACAAAATCAATTATTTTACTACTTTTTCGTTAAAACCATTAGTTGACTAGTTAGTTGACTAATAAAATATTAATTTTACTATTTATGATAAAATAATAGAAATATCAAATAATAGGCATAAAGTTATTATGATGTTCTTAAATTGTTAAATAATGGTTTTGGTCATGAATTTATGAGTAATTCTAAATTTATTATAATTATAAAAGTAGTGAACTGACCAACATAGCCCGAAATATTTTTCTCAAAAAGACACCCAGTCTTTGCTAAAAAAAAAAAAATTAAAGCTTAGTTACAAAGCCATACTTCCATATTTAAGTATTTTTTTAGAACAGATTATACCGTTTTTTAAACAAAAATATCCAAAGCTATTTTTGTTAGTTGACTACTTTTATAGTTATGATAAATTTAAATGTTATTTATAAATTCATGATTAAAACTATTGTTTAACAATTTAAGGGTATAATAATAATTTTATGTCAATTATGTTACATCTTTATTTGTGTATTTTACCAGAAGAGTAAAATTGGTATTTTATTAGTCAACTAATTGGTCAACTATACCAACAGAAAAGTAGTAAAATAAAAGATTTTGTAAAGTTATAATAATAAAATGATAGAGAATAATATATCTTATAGCCATTTGGTATTTTATAATTCTTAAAATAATGAAATGATAATAACTCTAAATTTTATTTCTACATCACAATTAATGACAATTATTTTTAAAATTACATTATTACTAAACTGATCCTAAGTGAATATTTAAAATAATAATATTATATTTAATTATTTAATATTATCTTTAATAATAGATTGGCAGAAGCTTGCAGATGTTTAAAATAAATAATTTTGTTAAAATATAAGTGTTCATACTATTTTTTAAAGTAAAAATAGCTCAGCTCATTTTGAAGGGGTGATTAAGTATGGCCAATGCGCAGCACGGCCCATCAACATACAGCCCACGTCGTGCCGTGCCAAATTTTTTTTTTGTGGGCACGGTACGGCCCACAGCACGAGCCCGCTCGTGCCGTGCCGTGGGCCGTACCCAAAAAAAACCCACTAATTATTTTTTTCCCCTCACGTGCCTAGCGTGCTTTAAAAAGCTCACGTGTCTGGCGTGCTTTATTCAAGCCCTCGTGCCTAGCGTGCTTTTTTAAGCCCACCAGCCTACTAAAATAATAATAATAACAACAACAACAACAATAATAAATTCATAATCATATTAATATTAACATTTTATTATTAGTTTATCACAATTTCACAACTATATATTTAATTTCAAAATAACCAATAATTCATAAGACAATGATACATAAATTTAATTAAATTTAATTCCATAGATCATAATAATGATTAATTAAAATTAAAAATACAATCCTCAAATAACAATTACAATAAACGATAACTATGAGATACCAATTTAACAAATCACAGATCACAACTCACAACTTACAAGTTACAACTACGAAACACAAACTACGACTAATTGACGAATAACGAGCATGAAATAACATTTATTAATAACAACTATGGATGCGGTCAACGAGCAAGGTTAATTCTGCCTTGGCTAAGGTGGCGAGGTAAACAATTTGACACGTGCCGACATAAACCCGAGGTGCCATTACTTTTTGAATAAATAACTTCTCGATGACAATAGTTGCACGTCAAAATCATCCGTTTGTACGAACGATGCAAACCATTATCTATTATTTCCTCCCTCATTGTAGTAAAATTTTGAAAAAGCTCATTTAAATAACGCCTTCTGGATTGATTTGGCCTAGCATTTTCTTGAGGGTGTCGAGGTTCTTCCGCATTCATATTATACTCTTGCGGATTTATGATGATTTTGGCTTTTAGAATATTGGAAAGTTTGAGAGGAAAAAGAAGAAGAATAAGAATTGTAAAGCATCAAAACATATTGGGGTGTATATATAATATTAGATAGTAAGAAAAGGACAAAAATTAATTTTATTTACTTTGTCGGTGGGAGTAAGAAGAGCTGAAGAGCAAGTAAAAAAAATACTTAGAGAAATATAAATATTTGTAAATGAATGAATCTTGAAATTTTAATTTTTGTGGAGTCGTGACTCGTAAGGGCTGAGGACTAAAATAAAAAAAAAAAAAGAAAAAAGAAAATCGCATTGTCGCATCAACTCACGAGTCACGAGCACAAATGCACACAATGATCCCAATTTTTTATTATTTGAACTTTCACAATTTTCAAATCTTGAAACTTGAATTGATTGCACTGCGCGTCTGCACATTTGGATAGAATGACAAAATTTTCAAATTTCACAAGTGTAAGTGTGTAACAATAAAATTGATATAAATTAATTTTATTAATTATTACTCACCCAACGGACAAATAAATGATTAAATGCAACGGTTTTATTTGTTGCAGCCTTGCAGGAAGCTTTGCAGTTTGCAGCTTGCAACCTGCAGCGTTGCAGAAAGCTTTGCGTGTTTGCTCGGTTTTGACCGTTAATAATTTTACTTTTTTATTCTATTTAAACAATTAAATTATTTTCGACCTTATCACAAATTCACAATTCTCTATCTCTATCTCCTCGCTACCTGCCTACCTCTCGTGTCTTAACTCTTATCTACTCATCTCTACACGACTCTCTCTCTCTGCCCTGCCTCTGCCTAGTCTCCTCGAAAATTTGCTACAATTCCAGCAACTTCCCTTTGTTACTCAAATCTCAAACAAAAGCGAAACATCATTCAACATCATTTAACGCACGAATCTCCATTCTCTTGCTCAATAAACTTTTTTTTTTCACCCGCATAAATACATTCCAACCACTTTTATTTAGTATTTAGTATTTACCAAAATGGTAATTATATAAAATGTCTCACTCTCCTTTCGAATTAGATGAGAATTTTAATTTTATTGAAGAGGAGGAGGAAGCTGCAGATGAAGAAATTGCTGCACCAGAATTTGATCCGAATAATATATTTATTGTCCCACCTGGGCGATCCCCTCCCACTTCTCAAGCCAGCCAGAGTGGTTCTACTTCTTCAACTGCCGGTCCTACTGCTACCTCCAAGCGACAAAGAACATCGATTGTTTGGTCATGTTTTAATTTAGATAAACGTCAAAACAAAAAAGGTGAAATGGTGGATGTAACAGTGTGCAAATTTTGTAAAAATGCTTTAAGTGCCAAAAGCAAAGGCGGTACTGGACATCTTAGACGACACATGGAAACTTGTCAGACAAAACACGGGCCACAAGACCCAACACAAACTCAACTCTCACAATATGGTTCTGGATCTTCCGGTTTAACATCATTCAGATATTCACAACAGAACATGCAAGAAGGATTGGCATCGATATTTACAGAAGATGAACGTTTGATAAATTTTTTGCAAAGGTATGTTCAGCCTCAACTTAAAAAAGTATCTACAAATACATTAAAACATGATTTAAGTAAAATTTTTCATGACATGAAAAAATTATTAATTAATACTTTTATCAATTTTAATAGTGTTATTTCAATTTCTTTTAATTGTTGAACTGGTATTAATATGGTTGGTTATTTTTGTGTGACTTCGCACTCTATACATGAGATTAATGGTAAATGGAGGATGGAAAAAAAATTGCTTGCATTTCGTGAATTAGAATATCCTCACACTGGTTCAGTAATTCACGCAGCTATAATGTCTGTTTTAAGAGAATATGAAATTACTAATAAATTGTTTAGCATTTCATTTGATAATGCATCTGCCAATACAGCTGCAATTGATATGTTTTTTAGGAATATTTCTACTCTCACACCTGCACGTGGTTCAAAATTTTTTCATGTGAGATATGTGTGTCATATTATTAATTTAATTGTCCAAGCCGGTATGACTCATATAAATCATTATTTAGAAAAAATTAGAGCAGCCATTTTATATATTAGAACACCTTCAAGACGTCAACAATTTATGTCTACATTAAAAGTTTTTGGATTGAAAAAGAGGAAATTCAATATTGACATGAAAGTTCGTTGGAATTCTACGTATTTGATGTTGCTTTCTTGTCAAAATTATTCTGAAGCAATTTCTAGTTTTTACAATGAGAGAATGAATGATGAAGATTATCATATCACTGATTATGATTGGAATGTTGCATTTAAATTTATGGATTTTTTAAAGGTATCTTATGATGCTACTTTTGCATGTTCTATTGTTTACGAGCCTACTTCATGGAGAGTGTTAATGCACTTATATAATATGAGTTATGCTTTTAAGGCTTTTAGAGAGAATATTATGTTTAAAAATATTTGTGATGCCATGGAGGAAAAATTTCAAAAATATTGGAAAGATATTCCTCACCTATTTATTTTTGCAGCAGTATTGGATCCTATAATCAAAGAAGTTGGTGCAAAATTTTTAATTGAGGGTATTAGTGAAAATTTACAAACAGGGCTTGATACAAATTTTGATACAATTATGTCCTCTATGCACGAACTTTTTAATTTTTATCAAAATAAATTCGGATCAAGCAATACATATTCTAATGTTCAACAAGCATCAACTTCTTATAAAAATCCAACTCACCTTTTGTTACTCAAAAGTAAGGGTGTTGCCTCTAGTATTGATTCTAATCGTAATGAATTACAAAGGTATTGTTCTGCCAATCTTGAAGATTTAGCAACTCCTTCACAATTGCAAAATTTTGATATTTTAGAATTTTGGGTGGGTAAGATATCTTTTTTTCCTATATTATCTATTATGGCCCGTGATCTACTAACCCCTCCAACCTCAACTGCAGCATCAGAGTCAGCTTTTAGTACAGGTGGCAGAATTCTAGATGAACATCGGTCAAGATTGTTATCAGAGGCATTGGACTCTTTGATGTGTTTGAAAGATTGGGAAGATGCTGAACGCCGAGTGCAACAAGATTGGCAAAATGCTTTAATGAAACAAATTGAGAATTTGGATGTTGATCAAGATGAACTGGATCCAGATTATGCAGGGTACTGAACAGTGAAGTCATTTCCAAAAACTAGAGACCTTTTTTTCTTGTAAATTTTTGTAACAAATTTTATTAGTGAAATGGTTGTAAATTTGCAAATGATAGATGGTTCAATAGGTGCCAACCTAGTTGGGATGTATTGTTAACTATAGTGATACAAATTACACCTAAATTTATTTGAACTATTAATATTACAATTGTACTTAAACTTCATTTAATGAAAATGAAATTTTTAATTTGTCATCAATATATTTCATTTATACTTTTTTTTGTGTATAAATATGAAAAATATTTCATTTACAAATGAAACATGTCTCTATTAAATATTAATATGAAATGTATTTCATATGAATAATTTTTTATTATTAAAGTTGTAAAATTTTTTATTTATCACTTATAAATTTATGATGTTTGTAATTTTATTTATTAAAATCATGATATTTACTTATTCATTTAATAAATTATAAACATAAAAAATTAATTAAATAAATATCATAAATAAAATTAAATATCATAAATAAATTATTAAAATCATGATATTTACTTATTCATTTAATAAATTATAAACACAAAAAATTAGAATATTTATTTAAACTAAAACTTAAATTAATTTTTAAAAGCCTATGGTAAAAAATATATTAAAAATTTAATTTCAAGATATTTTATTTTAATTTTATAATATTTTATATTTATTTTTATTAAAAACATTTACTTTGATATATTTTTAACGCGATGTCTTATTGATGGTCCAGTACGTCTTCCCCACAAAAAGCGTCTTGCGCGTCTTTTATCGCGCGTCTTTTCGCGCGCGCATTTCACCCATCTCTAATCGTGCCTTGTTTTTAAAATTCGCGTACCTAAATTCTAAGTCTGGCATGACTCACGTGCGTATCGTACCATATCACGTGCAGTACCCATACCGTACCATGTGCCACCCGGCCCATTAGCCATACTCTGGGGTGATTATAATTCCATTTTCCACTCATATTTTTATTTATCTATTATTTATTTGTTTTATAAAACGCATCGTAGGCTTGTACTCGGTAACAGGAGAGAGAGAGAGGGAGCGATTGAAAAGTGAAGAAGAGAAAGCAATGGCTCGGTCCATCTCCTACATATCGGGCTCTCAGCTTCTCTCTCTGAAACAGCGTCCAAATATTGCCGTTATAGATGTCAGGTACATATAATACTAATTATCTATGTATGTTGCTACTCCTCTTTGTTTACTGATTTAATTATTTATGGCTTTAATATTTATTATTATTTGTTGGATAATTCATGAAGGGACGATGAAAGGAGTTACGATGGGCATATAACAGGATCTCTGCACTACCCCAGTGATAGCTTCACTGATAAGATCTCTGATCTTATTCAAGAGGTCAGGGGCAAAGATACCCTTGTTTTTCACTGCGCTTTAAGCCAGGTCTTTCTCCTTTCCCATTTTTACACCAATCCCTTTGGTTATGATTATTGAAATTCACTCAATGCATTATCTTAATGCATTTCTCCTCATTTAATTATTCACTAGCTGTTGTTTTTACCTGTATTTTAAGTGATGTCATTGATTTGCGAGGCTGATTTTATCATTCCTTTGTCAGGGTAAAAGGTCACTAGTGGGTGTCGATGCTCTGTAATTAGGAGTTATTTATTTATACTTTTAAAGTCTGGAAGGCAAGAATTCTTGAATTCGCGTTCAGTTACTACACAGAATTCAAAATATTTATTTAGGAATGAATTGTGAATATAAGCTAATAGTTTGATTGCATGGAATTTCCATGTTACAGAGATGGTATGGTATTTGCATTACACACATATTATCCAGGTTAAATTACTAAATTGGTTCCTTTGTGTTGCTTTAAGACACTGAAGCATCTCAAGTGATAAACAAATAGTGAACTCTATCAATCAATCATCTAATCATTTACATGATAAACAAAGATAAATAAACAAAGATAAATAGTATGATACTGTTAATATTGATTTGAAATCTGTTTTTGTATGAATGACCAAAGCTAGGCTGTTGTATGAGCATTTGGAGGCAACTTGACAGTCTATTTTTTCTCCCTTTTTCAACTGATTTCTCATATTAAATGCACCTATCTCTTTGTGGCATTTCTTTTATCTTTAATTTTTAGAGCGGTAAAATTTTTCAGGCCTTGATGAGGTGCAAAATGGGATGGATTAGGTTTCCATGGTGTATAATTTTTGGATAATAAAGTTGTTAAATTGATGGGTGGAATAATATTATTTATGTCTGCTCTGTATTGCTCATCTGCCTTGGAAACTTAGTCTAATATGGCCTGGTTCTTTTACTGGTTATTGTCTTTTTGGAGGGCAGCTCCTTTATGTATAATGTGTGTGGTGTGAATGTGCATGTAGACTTTTGGAAGTAGAACTGTATGCTTATCTTGTTTCTTCTTGGGCACATATGCTTGCTTTTCTCATTCATTGGTTCTCATCCCCATTATGAGTTTCTTAGATCTTCTTACAGTCTGATAGGACTTAGGGCTAAATTAGGGCTGACTTTTATTGATTAAATCAAAAGAAAACAAACAATCCTGACCTACAATTCGAGAGGTAGGTCAATCTCTCCCAAAACTTCTAATAGTTCCTAATACCAGACAAAACTCAACATAAACCCTAAATGACTCCATAACCTCTTATTTATAGCTGAACCCTAATAAATAAAATTACCAAACTGCCCCTGCCCTTAAAATTACTAAACAGCCCCTGCCTCTTTATATTTGCGCCTAACATAAGTTTTCATGGGTCTAACATTACTCCCCTCCCAAAAAGACACCTTGTCCTCAAGGTGGAATCCAAGAAACTGCTGCGTCTTCTTCCTCGGCTTCTTCCCCGCCTTCGTCCTCATCACACACAGTTAGGATTTGTAGTGATTTATCCTTACATCGATGCCCCGGCGAAAATTTCTCATCGCATCGAAAACACAACCCCTTCGCTCTTTTATCCTGAATCTCTGTCTCTGTGAGGCGTTTGAAAGTCACCCCCAGTCGTGCCCCACTAACCCGATCCATTTGGGAATCTTTCTGTAAACCCATCATTTGCATTTTCTGGCCTCCCGGTGGCGTACTTTGAAACTCTTGCTGAGTCTCCAAAGTCTGGGTTTTCTGTCCTACCAATGGTGCGCTGTTTCGGTATGAAAAACTGATTGAACTACTCCTATTAACTCGTTCTACTGTGTTTTTATCCTCAATCATCTGTGCCAACTCCATTGACTCCCCTAACCCTCTCGGCCTTAGCAAGCGTAGCGCAGCTCGAATTTCCGGCTTCAATCCCTTCATAAAATTCCCTTCTAGCACTGCCTCTGAGACGTCCCCTAGACGCCCGGACAACAATTCAAACTTTTCCTGATACTCCATGACCGTTCTCTCTTGGGTCAAGGCAAAAAATTGTTCATGCAAATCCCCTTCTTGAGTGGCCCGAAATCTCACCAATAGCTGGTCCTTAAATTCACCCCACGACCTCAATGGTTGTTGTTGTTCTCGCCATTGAAACCACGCAAGAGCCTTTCCCTCCAAACATAACGCTGCTGCCATTAACTTTTCCCTCTCTGAGAGTCCATTGATGGTGAAATAGCGCTCTACCCTATACACCCATCCATAAGCATCCTCGCCTTCGAAAATGGGCATTTTCAGCTTTCTTACCCTAGAATCCGCTCCAAATTGAGTCTGACCTGTCCAATTTCGTGCCATTGGAGGTCTCCAACCTCCCGAATCTACTCCGGTACCTGCAAATCCCGAAGATCCCGCCCAAAATTCTCCTTGTCCAGCACCATAGTGGGCTGGAATCCCTTGCCCGGCCGTATTTCGGCCATATCCGCTCCCCTTCTCACCCAAAATCCCTCCTCCTGGCCTACCGCCCCCAAATCCAGCATGTTCAAGCCCAAATCCTCCCTGCTCGGGCCCAAATCCAGTCTGTCCAGGTTGTGCCTCACCTCTAAACGCCCCCGATTCGCCCTTCTCGGTCACCCCGACTCCTGCGCCGTCGCCCACCAGGGTTCCGTGCCACCAAATCCTTCTCCTGCCAAACCGCCATAGCCCTTTAATGCTACCGGTGGTGGGTTGAGGTGGAGTTCGGTCAATTTCAGCAACATGGTTTCAAGAGATGAAAATTGTTGTTGAACAGTGTTGAATCGCTCATCAATCGTAGCCTTGAACGATCCGACCTCTGCCTCTAATTTTTCTTCAAGCGCGTCCATCTTCTTCACTGCCATTGTCTCAGGATTCTTGCTCTGATACCACTTTGATAGGACTTAGGGCTAAATTAGGGCTGACTTTTATTGATTAAATCAAAAGAAAACAAACAATCCTGACCTACAATTCGAGAGGTAGGTCAATCTCTCCCAAAACTTCTAATAGTTCCTAATATCAGACAAAACTCAACATAAACCCTAAATGACTCCATAACCTCTTATTTATAGCTGAACCCTAATAAATAAAATTACCAAACTGCCCCTGCCCTTAAAATTACTAAACAGCCCCTGCCTCTTTATATTTGCGCCTAACATAAGTTTTCATGGGTCTAACACAGTCCAGTTCTATTAGTCGACGAAACGCCTTCTCCAGTTCATTGGAATCATCCCTATACTTCTTCTACAAATAATTGGGGAAAAAAGAAAAGAAAAAGAAGAAAATATTGGAATACAGATCTTTCTTGAAACTTGCTCTGTGCTTGAGCATGCAATTCTAGGAAAGTCACAGCGTTCAGGTAGCGCTTTTTGCTCTTTGTGTAAACCAGCCAGTGATCTAGCTGGTAGCACAAGCAATCAATCTAATAAGTTTCATAGAGGAATTCCATACTATTGCCGCTGTAGACCTTGTATGGTATTTTGTTTCTTCTATTTACTTGAAAGTTTTCTAATTGATTCTCTTTTTCCAAAATTCTTTACCTCTTGTTGCAATGCAGCCTCATCTAACCCAATTTGCAGTATCCTTGATCACTGGTTTCTCTTAACTTGCAGCTATTATGTTGTGATTTCTTTACAACATAATTATTTCGACTATCAAAAAATTTTCAATGATGAATTTCCATGTCTTCAGCGGTAAACTGTTTACACAATTTCATATCATTTATCTTTTGTTTTCTCGCTTCTGCTGCTCTCCATTGTGGCCTTGTTGTGTTCATACAAGCATTTTGCAGTTTAGTTGCTTCCAGATACACCATTTATCTTTCACATATATGCTTTGAATTATATTTCTCCAGATTCATCATCAATAGTAGCACCAGCTTGGTGCTAAATTAATCAGTTTGAGATTTACCATTGGTTATTAATGCTTCCTATTTTGCATGAATTAAAATTTAGATATTGATAAATAAAATTTTATTTCATACCCTAAGATGTTTAACTTTGTTGAAGAATTCCACTAAAGTATTTATACAAACTGATAAGTGTTCTGTATGATTTTGTAGGTTCGTGGCCCAACTTGTGCCAAAAGGCTTGCTAATTATCTCGACGAGCTGAAAGAAGATACTGGGATAAATAGCATTTTTGTCCTGGAACGTGGCTTCAATGGCTGGGAAGCTTCTGGGAAACCTGTTTGTCGCTGCACTGAGGTTCCATGTAAGGAGGAGAGTCAACAGTATTGATTTGATGCAAATCACAGTTGAGAATCACATACTATTATGTCCCATTAGTGTTATAGTACTGTCTCTTTAGTGAATTCATTCCTGACATTACATGATACTACTTAAACAATATAATATGTAATGCTAGTTTTTGATTTAGTTTCTACCAACTGTGCTTCCTTGGGTAAACATTGCGGATATGAGAGCCTCTCCTCACTTCCATTTTCTAACTGTTTCTTTATCATTGCATTTGATGTAGTTTTCTCCGGAATTCATTGGAGCAGTATTTCTCCTTCTTCATAGAAGATATTCAAGCTGAGATCATTGCCACTGCATAGATCAAGACTAGTCTAGACAAATTTTTATCTTATTGTGACGAAACCGTGATATTGTTGAAAAATACTTTGCCGTCATGATTGAAGCTGATTGTGACCATTTTGGTCAAGGATAGATGGTTGTTCGGGTTATTATCCACCTCTTTATCTTTACCGCAATAGCAACGGGGGTTGGTGTGAGGGGCAACCGTGACAGTCCTGTTAAATTGGGCGCTAAGAGCTTTTTAAGCCGAACTAGTGGGGTGATCTGTACTTTTGCCCGTAAGCACTTTAAAATTTGGCCACTTACACCGTGTTGTACGTGTCAGTTATATATAGGGGAAAGACCATATTAAATCAAATAAAAAAAAGAAACATCTGAGATTAGATTAAGAAAGATTTTCTCTCCTAGTTGAAATTTCCTATGAATTAACAGATTTCCTCTCATTAATAAAGAGAGAAAAGCACCCTAATGGATATTATATTTTCTCCTTGATTTTATAATATTTTTTACGGAACTAAAAACTAACTTGAACTTGAAGTGTCTTTTGCAAGTTTTGGAGCGGCGCTTGAATATGAAGATGAAGGATATAATTGTCATTTCATCTGCATACTTTTATTTTATTTTTTTACTATATTACCCCTTTTTTTTTTAATTATCTTTTAATCATTTGTTGAAGCATTAGCAAAAATAACCATTTCGTTTAGAGAGAATTTTCAAATAGGACCGTCTCCTATGAAAGGCCTCCGACGAACATATTTTAAATATTTAAAATTATAAGTAATTTTTATAATTATGATAAGTTTTTAAAAGTCTAAACCTTCGTCATTATATCAAAATTATTTTTTATCTGAATTGCTATTAAAAAAATTGATTGGAAATAATAAAAACAATTTAGTTAAAAAATGTAGTTACATTTTTGAAATAATATTTTGACGACACTTTTTGAATTGGAGTTGAAATAATATTTAGACGGCAATTTTTGAATGAGTTTCTCTGTGATGGCGTAATTTTTTTTACAGCATCAACAATGTTTTAATTGTGTACCATTGGATTTAATCAATGGCATACAATATTTGAACTAAAAATAATAATTTAAAAAATAGTGGGAAACATTTTGTTAACCGCTCAAGAGGTGGAGGGTTTTTGAAAAATAACTACGACCACCCTTAGAGTTTGAAGTAATTGCACTTAAATAGCATATTTTATTTAAAATTACTTTGCAACCTTCCTTTAAATTTGTAATGTGATAATCTTTTTTAAATAAATCTTACAAAATCTATTACCATTAAGTATAAAATATAATATCAAGTAGGTTATTTAATACAAATCAAATAAATAAGTTACAATTGCAAAATTTATATATGACATAACATTAATAAATAACACAAGTACATATACTTAAATAACTGTCATAATTACATCAATAAACTCATTAGTGAGATTGCTTGTAGCCTAAAAAATACTTGATCGCACATGTTTTAATAAAATTTAATATCATATATTAAAATACTCATTATTTTATATAATATTAAGGACCATTGTATAATTGATCATGAAGTATATTTATTTTTAACACCCATTTAACATACTTGTCTTCTGAACTTTTTGTTTATTTTACAATTAATATTTTTACATGGTAGGAATTTTAAGTTTTACAAGCCTATCTATTTTTATTTTATTTTCAAATATCACTTTGTTAATTTCATAAAAGTTAAATCTAATATATATTCCTAATGAGCTTTGGTTTATGAATCATTAAAGATTATTTTATTAATATCCTTTGATTGTAATTATAAAATTTTATGTTATTAAGAGTCATTACTTTTATTATAGTAATTAATAGTGACAATAAATAAAATATTGCATCCAATAATATTTATGTGGGAAAAAAATATGAAAGAAAATCTTTTATATTTTTATATTTTTATATTTTTATTTACATGGTAGGATCTTTTATATTTTTATATTTTTATTTACATGGTAGGAAATTATCCAAGCCTTATAAAATTTAACTTTCACAAGCTTGTTTTCATTTTATTTTCAGATGTCACTTTGTTAATTTCATAAAAGTTAAATGTAACACATATTCCTAATTAACTTTAGTAATTATAAAATTTTTATGTTACGAAGAGTCATTACTTTTATTATGATAATTATAGTGAAAATAAATAAAATACTACATCAAATAATATTTAATGGACAAAATGAGAGAAAAAATTCATTGTATGTTTTTATATTTCCATTATAAAGACATGGTTTGGGATTCTTTAACTTAAATTTTTAACACAACATTTGAGCCATTAATATCTCATAGTCTAATGGTTGATATTGAAAGTCAAAACAACATTTCATAATGTTATATCCTCCACCATGGAATTGCATGAAATTAATAGTTTTTTTTTTGTTAAAAATTTAAATCAAAATATTCCCTACTCTATGGTTATATGGGCATCTATATTTTTCAATAATATTCAGTTCAACAAGAAAAGCTAATTAGGGTGCTTCGGGATCACAAGACGGCGATTGGCTGGACCATTGCCGATATTAAGGGAATTAGTCCTTCCATGTGTATGCATCTCATTTTGCTAGAGGAATGGTCTAAACCAACAAGAGATGCACAACGACGCCTTAATCCACCAATGATGGAAGTCGTAAAAAAAGAGATACTGAAACTCCTTAATGTGGAGATTATCTATCCAATTTCTAATAGTAAATGGGTAAGTCCTGTGCAGGTAGTTCCAAAAAAATCAGGCATCACAGTGGTCAAGAATGAAGAAAACAAGCTTATGCCAACAAGAGTTCAAACTGAGTGGAGAGTTTGCATTGACTATCGTAAACTGAATGCAGCCACTCGCAAAGATCATTTTCCTTTGCCATTCATTGATCAAATGCTTGAAAGGTTAAGTGGTCACTCTCATTATTCTTTTCTTGATGGTTACTCAAGTTATAATCAGATCGTTATTGCTCCAGAAGACCAAGAGAAAACGACTTTCACATGCCCCTTTGGCACATTTGCTTACCGACACATGCCGTTTGGTCTCTGTAACGCTCCTACCACTTTCCAAAGGTGTATGATGAGTATTTTTTTTCTAATTATGTGGAGAACATCATTGAGATATTTATGGATGATTTTACGGTTTATGGTGATTCTTTTGATAGATGCTTAGATAACTTTACACTTGTGCTTAAACGATGCAGTAACACTAACCTTGTACTTAATTGGGAAAAATATCATTTATGGTTGATCAAGGTATTGTCTTAGGCCATGTTATTTTTGAAAAGGGGATTGAAGTTGATAAATCTAAGATAGATCTTACTCGCTCCTTACCACCTCCCACTAGTGTGAGGGAGATTCGTTCTTTTCTTGGTCACACAGGTTTCTATCATAGGTTTATCAAGGACTTCTCCAAGATAGCATTACCCCCTGCAACTTACTTCAAAATGATGCAACTTTTGACTTCAATGATAAGTGCCAAAGAGCATTCGAGAAGTTAAAAGAGATTTTGACATCGACCCCAGTGATTCAACCACCGAACTGGGATTTACCATTTGAGATCATGTGCGATGCCAGTGACTATGTTGTTGGAGTTGTGTTGGGCCAGCATGTGGGCAAACTTCCTCATGTCATCTACTATGCCTCCCGCACATTGAGTGATGCACAACTCAACTACTCCACCACAGAGAAAGAACTTTTAGCAGTTATCTTTGCCTTAGAGAAATTTCATTCTTATTTGATTGGATCTAAGGTAATTGTTTACTCTGACCATTCAGCTATTAGGCACTTACTCACCAAAAAGGATGCCAAACCGCGCCTTATTCGATGGATACTTCTATTGCAAGAATTTGACTTAAAGGTTCTGAGAATTTGTGGCAGATCATTTGAGTCGGCTTACCTATAATGAAGTTGCACTTTCATTGCATGAGAACTTTCCAGATGAATAGTTATTACAGGTAGGTACAATTACTCCTTAGTATGCAGATATTGTCAATTACTCCTTGGTATGCAGATATTGTCAATTACTTGGTTACCAGGACAGTACCAGAAGAGCTAACCCGTGCACAAAAGGCCAATATCAAAAGTGATGCAAAGTACTATGTGTGGGATGAGCTATACTTGTGGAAGTATTGTTCTGATCAAGTTATTATAAGGTGTGTACCCGAATCTGAATTTTCTTCTATTCTCACATTTTGTCATACTCTGACTTGTGGAGGACATTTTGGACCAAAGCGAACAGCCTTTAAGGTACTTGCAAGTGGTTTTTATTGGCCATCACTATTTAAGGATGCATATTTGTTTTGCAAATCTTGTAATCGTTGTCAGAGAACAGGTAATTTGGGACCTAGAAATCAAATGTCACAATCTTCCATTCTTATAGTTGAGATTTTTGGGGCATCGATTTCATGGGACCATTTCCTTCTTCGTTTGGTAATCTCTATATTGTTCTTGTGGTTGATTATGTTTCAAAGTGGGTGGAAGCAAATGCCACCCGAACTGACGATTCTAAAGTTGTGGTAAATTTTATAAAGTGTAACATCTTTACAAGGTTTGGAACGCCGAAAGCAATTATCATCAATAGAGGCACTCACTGTTGTAACAAGTCAGTAGAAGCCCTCTTTTGAAAGTACAACATCACTCATAAAGTGTCTACATCCTACCATCTATAAACTAGTGGGCAAGTTGAGGTGTCTAATAGGGAGGTGAAATCAATCCTTGAAAAGATAGTTAATCTGAATAGAAATAACAGGAGCCTACGGCTTGATGATACACTTTAGGCATATAGAACTGCATATAAAACGCCTATTGGTATATCACCCTACAGGTTGGTATATGGTAAGCCCTGTCATCTTCCGGTAGAACTTGAACATAAAGCATGGTGGGCTGTGAAACAATGTAGCATGGAACCGGACGCCGCCGGCCAACACAGAAAGCTCCAATTGCAAGAATTAGAGGAAATTTGAAATGATGCCTATGAGAATTCACGAATCTATAAGGAAAAGACTAAGGCTTTTCATGATAAGCAGATCTTGAGAAAGAATTTTAAAGTTGGGCAGAAAATTTTGCTGTTCCATTCTCTCCTTAAGTTATTTGCAGGTAAGTTACGTTCTCCATGGGTTGGGTCTTTTGTTGTTATTAATGTTTTTCTTCATGGTGCAGTTGAGATCAGGAGCTTAAAGACATGTAAAGAGTTCAAAGTTAATGGTCATAGGTTAAAGCCTTACTATGAAAACTTTCAGACACTCAATGTAGAGGAGGCTCTACTTTATAAACCTGCGTACGTTGATGAGTGAAACTTGAGAACCATGTCAGGCTGAGGACAATAAACCAAGTGCTTATTGGGAGGTAACCCAATGGCTAGAGAAAAGATTTTGAGAGCACGCCATAACAGATTTGATCTTTCTCTCTTTCACTCTCATTTACTTTATCCACTTTGTGTTGAATTTTTGTTTGTTTCTATTTGTGTGTCTCATCTCACTTCCCCATGTTTACTTCTTTTGTTAGCTTAGGCTTACATTGAGGACAATGTAAGAATTAAGTGTAGGGGGGTGGATTTCGAACTTAGTTTGTGTTTCTTTGTCTTTTTCTTTTTCAAAAGAAAACAAAAAAACAAAAAAACGAAAAAGAAAAAAAAAGAGAAAAAAATCATTGTTTTGAATATTAGCGAATAATAAGAATTTGATTGACAATGAATATGGTTCTTAGAAAGGATTGAATATTACTTTAGTTTATACTTGATTCTTGTGATGATTTCCTCTTAATTGAGATTCTTTAAACCATGAGCACTAATATCAATTCTTTCATAGTGTTGACTTAGAATTTGAAATTGATGCAGCCTGAGTTGAGAATTTTAGATTGAGTAAATGATTGTTTGTCTTGATTCTTATCTTCACGATATAATGTAGTATACACAGGCACCATAATCAGAAATAGCTACCTAGAACCCTTAAGAGTGAAGTTATCCTTGAGTAATTTGGGCCTATGTACCACCAGTATGTAGAGGATAATCTACCATGAGAAGAAGGCTACCTTAAGGGGTAGAATGAAAGCTCCTGACTATGGGAAAAAAAAGAAAAAAACAGACAAAAAAAGAAAAAATGAAAAGAAAATGCTCACAAATACCTGTGAGTAAAAAATAAAAAATAAAAATTTGGAGATCAAGATGATAAGATTAGTTTGATCTACTCTTTTCTTTGTTCAAGGCAAAGGCTGTTGACATTTAAGATTTTAGGAATGGATTTTGATTGAATTAATTCACACACACACTATGAGAATCAAAAGAGAGATGGGATTGATTATTGAATTGAAGTTAGAACTTCGATAATATTTGAAATTTTCTTTGAGCTATATGACTTAAGCAATCTTTGAGGCTAATTTTATTTTAAAGTCTTTTGTTCTTTTTCTGCTATTAAAAAAAAAAAGATGTTTGTGGGTATCATCGCTGAAGCCCTCACGAGACTATAACTCGTCCACTAGGGCCGCCTAGGGGTTTAAAGGTTTGTTGCATAGGCTAAATGCAATCGTGATTTCCTACAGAAGTGAACTAGTTTAGATTTTCTTTTCATTTTGCTTCTAGATTTGCTCGAGGCGAGCAAAGGGCAAGTGTGGGGGAATTTGATAAGTGAATATTTGTTCATATATTTTGCTATTAATTTCTCCATCTCTTTTTGGTTTTGGATCTTAAATATTCTAGTTATTCTAGTTAATTTTTAATTTAATAAATTATATTTTATTATGTTAATTTTATCTTATTTTTTATATTTTGTTATTTTAAGTGCATTTTGAGAATAAAGAGGAATGAAATCAGAATATTCAATTAAGGAGAGTTTAAAGAAGAAATTAATTAGAAATTTAAGGAAAGTAATGGGAGTTAAAATGGAAGAAAATCAAAGCAGCCAAGGCCTAATTGAAGTTCACGTGAAGATGAGAAGAATTAGCATTGGAAGTAATTTAATTAATAAGGCAAATGCATTCTTGTGATGGGCTTTGGCCAAATTGTTATTGGCATGTGCATGGCAATTAAAGGAAGCCAAGCCAATTAACAAGCCAAGCCATCACATGAAAGGAAAAATTGGAAAACAAAAATTGCAAACCAAAAGTGGCCAGCATGTGAATTGCCAAAGAAAAGTGGCGGTTTGGTTTTTGTTTTTATTCCTTTCCATGTGAGGATTCAAGACACGATAAAAGCGAGCCAAGCGGAAGCAACACGGAGGAGATTTTTAGGCAGCATACAAACTGAAAATTTGCAGCCGCGAAGGAGAAGAAACAAAATCAACAGCCGGAAGGAATTGAAGAGGAAGCTTGAATTAATCTTGATGATTGGTTTTATCAATTCTCTTATTTCCAATTTAGTTATCTTAGGTTAAATTTTCTATTTGGTTGAGGGTAAATTCAAAACCCCAAACATGTCATATGATTAATTTTTAATTTCTATCATTCAATTTATTTAATTGAGATTGTTTATGTTCTTCTATAATTAATATTTATGATTTTATTCTTGTCTTGTTTGAGTGGCCAATTAGATAGGATTTGAATAAATTCTATTGCTAGATTAAAATTGTTGATCCGTAATTGTCTTGATATTTTAATTATTAGTAGCAGGTTGGAATCCGTGATTTCAATTGGAGAACATAACCTAGGTCAAATAATCCGAGCTTTTGTGTTTATTGCCTAGATCAACCTAATATCTTTCTTTGTTTAATGCTTCTATTATCTTAAATTTAAAGAGCTTATTTTAAATTATTTAATAGTTAGAGATTAGGTGAAGAGCTTGTTTTGCCTAACGACACACTAAGGAAAGATTGAGATTAACAGATCTTATTGTTGTCTACAGTTGATAGTTTCAATATAAATTGATGATACAATTGATATATTATGTGCATGTTTGGTGGTGGCGAATGATCCTTTAATCAAAGTTTTTCTCATTGTTATTTCTTTATCCTTTAATTAGAGTTTTTATTAAATTATTATTTTCGTAGTTTTAATTTCTTTATTTCTTGCTATTTAGTTAAAAATTCAAAAACCCTCCCTTTTTATTTATAATTCGCATTTTCTTTATTTAGATTAATTTATATTATTATTCTTATTCTTATTCTTATTTTATTTTAAGCCCTGTTTTAGAGTTGATAATAAATACAGCTAGCATAGTCTTTGTGGGATCGATCCTTACTCGCTCTTTACTAATTATTTATACTAGTAGTAAGGTTTTAAATTTGGTGCACCCTAACGACACTACCATGTAATCTTTTGTAATTTAATAATTTTTTTTCTATTTTTAATATTTTATAATGTAATTATTTTTTAATCTCAACCAATATATTAGATAACAGAGAATATAAAAGGATGAGAAATAATAATGGCACAAATCTTAAATACTTAATGCTTATAGAGTTTGAAGAAGCCAAAAGGCACTAAACAAAAGGTGGCATAATTAAATATGGGATTATGACATTAAAATTAGGCTCTTATGGAATTGTTGAGGGAAGATGAAAAAACCTTCTTTCCTAAATTAATTAATTGATATATTTTAAATCATTAAAGTTTAATTGTTGGCATAATAAAATAAATGAATATTTCAAAACTTATAATTAATTGTTATTAATAACCTCTCTTCCTATATTAATTAGTTGATGTACTTTAAGCCACTAAAGTTTAATTGCTAGCATAATAAAATAAATGAATGTTTCAAAAGACTTATAATTAATTATTATTCATGGTTATATATTAATAGTTACATATTGTTGAATTTAAATAGAAATAGGAAGAGACATGTAATCTTTTGTAATCTAATAATTCTTTTCTATTTATTTTTTATTTTTAATATTTTGTAAAGTAATTATTTTTTAATCTTAACCAATATATTAGATAATAGGATATAAAAGGATGAGAAATAATAATGTCACAAATCTTAAATACTTAATGTTTATAGAGTTTGAAGAAGTCAAAAGGCACTAAACAAAAGGTTGCATAATTAAATATGAGATTATGATATTAAAATTATGCCGGCATTGTTGAGAGAAAATGAAGGAACCTTATTTCCTAAATTAATTAATTTATTATTTTAAGCCACTAAAATTTAATTATTGGCATAATAAAATAAATAAATGTTTCAAAACTTATAATTAATTATTATTAATAACCTCTCTTCCTTTATTAATTAGTTAATGTACTTTAAGTCACTAAATTTTAATTACTAGTATAATAAAATAAATGAATATTTCAAAAAATTTATAATTAATTATTATTAATGGTTATATATTGTTGGATTTAAATAGAAAGAAAAAAAGACATGTACAAAAAATATCTACTAATATTTTAAATAATAAAAAATATAAAAAAATGTGATGCCACGTCATTTTTTGAAGTCCCAACTTTATATATATATATATATATATATATATATATATATATATATATATATATATATATATATATATATATATATATAGAGTTTTGAAGCGATTAATTTTAATTTAAACTTAACCTTCTGTATGATTGGGCCACGATATTGATGGATGTATGTTCATTAGTAATAACGCGGAAGAGTCCTCGAAGAGCAGAAGAAAACCGAACCCAACACAACAGAGATCGATCAAGAAGACGATTTGAAAATGGTAATTTTCTGATTATTGATTATTTCATTGTCGCAGTTTTTTCTTCTCTTAATTTTCCAAAAATTGAAGGGATTCTTTTTCATTTGATGCTTTATGTTTTTAGGTCTGTCTCGCCTGTTTATTACCGATTTTCCTTGTTCCGATTGTGAACCTACTACCATTACTTTTTGATTATTTACTGGTAAGCTAAGCAAGAGATCTTCTCTTATTATAACTTTTCTTTGCTTTATCAGTCAATGTTTTGATTGAATTTCCATTTTGAGTTATGAGTTGTATGATTTTCAGGGAAAAATTTATCCCCTGTTTGGATGGGAGTATAGGAAGCCGGAGAGGGCTCCGCCTGCATGTCCATATAAGCCGGCCGCTCAAAAACAGAACGGCGGTACTAACACAGTGAGTCCTATTTTCGAATTATTTTTTGTGCTTTGTTTTGAAACCAGAGTCCTATTTTCGACTTATTTTAGTTTTTGTGCTTTGTTTTGAATCTATTCTATTGCTATGTCATTACATGGGACAATCTTATGGTCATTCTTGTGATTATTTACCAGAGCTTGTTTGTCGCAGTGAATGAACTTAAGATGGGTAAGGTGCTTATAGTTAGATGAATAGGTCTAGGTTGTGAAAGAGTTAATGCTTTAAGATTTTTGTTGTTTGAGATTTCTATTTGTAGCTTGTTTGTTGGAGAATTCTTACATTTAAATCTCTTTTTGTGGAAGCCTTGCTAGGCAGTAAAGATATATGGGGTTGTTCTAGGCTTTTCGAGTATTTCCTCTGTGTTTTAGTTAGCAACATTTTATTCATGCAAAGAAGCCCATGAGTTGCGGGTGGACCATGTGGAGGCTCTTGTTGCCAAACTGTTGAACTATCAAGTGTCATGTGAAGGCATATCTGGGATGTGGATGCTATCATGTATAGGGAGGTAACTAGGAGTTTATTGTAGGCCAATAATTTTTATTTTTATTTTTTAAATAAAGATAAGACATGATCTTTTTAACTTGATTTCCACTACAACATATTTTCAAGAAGAATAACAAGAGGGAGGGAAATTTAGCATGCAACTCTTATTGTGTATATAGAGAATGTTGTAATTGACTAGTTGAAGGAAGATGTAAGAGTTGTCTAGGAGTACTCTTTCAAGTTTGTTTTTGAGCAACTGATGGTAGAATTTTTGTTTGGGTTATTGCAAACCATTTTAAAATGATTGGCTGACAAGAACTTTTCCCAAGATCTAAGAAACGATTTTAGTAGACTGGTCCAATTACATAAGGATGATGTCGTATATTCTAAATGGAATTTATGACTCTTTTGTCTCGTAGACAAATGAAGATCAAATACTATAGTCCTTTCATTAGAAGCTTTAGTGCTTCTTGCCTTAAACATTATGAAAATAATTTTATTGATTTGGGTACTTATCTTTTAGGCTTGTTAGCAAAAATTGAAATTTGATTTTTTTTTTTTTTTGGGTACCCCCTTTTTTGGGGGAATAAAAATTTCATATGTTTTGATGTAATAAGAAGGGGTTTTTTTTTCAATAGTTTTAGTAAAGCAATCAGATTTGAATAAAAATTAACCTTATAAATTAAACTGGGAAACTTTTTGAATAGTCCAGTTCTGAAGATGATTTTTGAGATCTGACTCTGACACAATTTCCGTATTTGGGACTTATGAAGAGGAGGAAGAACAAGTACTTCAAGAAAAAATATCTAGAAGGCTGGCCATTCTAAAATTATCTTGCAAGATAAGAAAACTTTTGATAGATTTAACAAGATTTTTGGAAATAAGGACCCTTACATAATTTTTATGGGCATAAGCACCTGTGCATTGAAGTCATAAAATTTTTGCAATATGCTCCAATAATTCTTACTGTTCAAATTCTTAATATTCTAAATGTGTTTTTTGGCGAAGGTCTTCTTCTGAACTGCTTGTCTATTTGAAAGAAAAGTTGTTGAGGAACTTCATATCTATTTCTAGCACATGGAGAACCTCAATTGAAGAATTGTCATAGCAAAGTTATTTGAAAGAAAGTTTCATAGAGGAACTTCATATCTATTTCTAGAACATGGAAAAACTTAATTCAAGAATTGTCATAGCAAAGTTATTTCTAATGATTGTTGTGCTGTGGCAACACTTTTGCAAAAATCCTTTGGAAATGGGTTATGTAATACTCTTAAGATGCAAGAGAACTAAAGTTTGAAGAGGCTTTCGGAAAGATAGCTTTTGGTGATTTTTGTGAAGAAAGAGAAGAAATAGTATGAAGCAGTCTAGACCTTATAGGTGACCATCATTGGTCCCTATGTGTTAGAAATGTGGGAAGAAAGGACACTACTAGAAACTGTAGAACACACCAACAAAGTCAATGAATCGTTGATGAAGGCTTGTGGGTACTAATTGGTTCAGTTGATAAATCTCTGGGTTAGTACAAGAGGTCTGAGGTTCAAATCTCACTCACATAGGTGGGAAGGGAATTTAGAGCGCATTCGGTATTGTTGTCCAATTGCTTGTTTTCATGAAACAAAATTGAGAATGAAAATACTATTTTCAAATTTAAAAAATGCGGTTGGTATCATTTTCAGAAATAATCTTGAGAATGAGAAAAAATAGAACACGTTCGGTAGGAATATTTTCAAGAATTAATATTGGAATAATTTCCATTAACTTAATATTAAGTAATGTTTAATCATTTTTATTATCCAATTAGTTTGATTATTTAATTTTAAGAATATTTTAGGTGATCTTATTAGTTTAAAATGATAACTGCAATTAATATACAAAAATATAAATATTATAATGTATGAAAAAGGAAAAGATTATTGTGAGGAAAATTGGTTTTTTGGAATTATTATTATTATTAATTTTTCTTAAAAATTTATTGGTTTTTTTAAGAAAAAAATATTGTTATTATTATTTGAAAGATGGTGGAAGAAAATTGTTAATTTTGGAAATTAATATTGTTCTGGGAAATAAGGAAAACAAGACAAAGTTGTTTTCCTATTTCCTTTGTTAAAAGTATAAAATGAATTTTACATTTTCTAAAATATTTTCAGAAATGATCTACTGAACATGTGTTTAGTGTTTTCTGAATTCAGAAGACAGAAAATGGAATTTGAAAACAATACCGAACGCATCCTTAGTTTCCATTCTTGTAAAGCTTTTAAAAGTTATTGATGAAGGCCTGTAGAAGAAGTTTACTGCTGTCTTATTGACACTAGTTCCGAAACAGTTTGCAGTTATTCTGATTCTGGACATACTGAACAATTTTCTTGTTAAGAAGATGAGGAATGCCTAGAGAAAAGAAAAGCTTCTAGATGGAACTATGTTTCTTCTTTCTTCCTCTTAGCTTGCTTGAGGCTGTATGTTTCTCTGAGTGACATTTATATAGTGATTTCTTAAACCATTTATTCTATTTCTTTCAGCTTCAAACCATTGACAAATCAATGTGAACCTTATTATTATTATTGATATGGCCTGTAGTTATAAGTTATGGCATTTCCTGTGTCTCCACTTCATTGGATATTGTTTTGTCCTTGTTTGCTGTTGCAATTATTTTATATTTGGGGAATGGAATGTGATTCAAGACGTGAGAATGACATTGCATGTGGTACCATCACAAAGCTAATGAAAATGGAAACTTTATATTGTGTTACAAGCCAGGTAGAATTGTCCTACTACATGGAAGTAATGATAAGGCATGCATTGTGTGTGCCTGTGATATTTTGTGAATCCTTGGGGCAAGAAATTCCAGTATTCAGTTAATTCAAGTGCCCTTCCTGAAGATTTGAACCAACAGAGTTGGATGCTTGTTTGCATTCCTTTCTTTATTGGGGAGCTTTTTTTTTCCCCCCAAAAAAAGAGAGAGAGAGAGAGAGAGCAGATACAGTAACATCCTTGTTATCTCGAGGACATACTACTATTTCAAGGGATGTCGATTGCCCTTTCATAAAGCCACGCTGGTTTATTTTCTTTAGTGTACATGTTCTACAGTTAAAAATTGAGAAATCACTACCATTTCTTTTACCATGTATGCCTGGGCTGTTCATCATATGATGCATGCATCATCAGTTTTTAATTTTGGTTGATCCTTTATTGCATTGAAAATTCTGTTTTTACCAAGTTCTGCGTTTGTGCATGTTTGTTCTTTGCTACGTTCTGTTACAAAGGTCACCTGGAATAGTACTAAAGTCCTATTTAAATACAGGTGGGTTCTGAAGCTGATCCTGGTGCGCCAGAGTCGATATCCAAAGTGATGGGAGCAGTTAATGATAAGCATGACTGAAGAGGGACTACTGTCTTGTCCATGGACGTCAAAAATAAAAGATGTGGTGAGCCTTCTCTGTCATAAGGTTGTAATGGGTCCCAATTGTATGGTAGAATTATATAATTGGATCATATGTCTAAAATAGTTTTTACATTGTGTTGAAATCGTTAACTTTGTTTTCAAGCATTCACTTTGTCCGGTAAAAGTGTTCTATTTGAGAAGACTATGTTGGTGGCACTAGTTTAGCCGCTGGCTGAATAAATAATCTATAATTTCCTTCAAATTCGGCACCAAGAACTTGTACATCTGAAATGTTTGGCATGATATCATAGAGCCACAAATGCATGTTTGATCAGGTTAGAGCTGCCAGATTTACACAATAAACAAAGCTTGTTAAGTATTTTATTTTTGGGTCATACATGAGATTTAAGTTGGTTCCTGCTCAAATTGGGTTGGGGACAGTTTGATATTCATTTATGATTCCAAAATTACACACACGTACTACATTGGACCTAATTCTCAAAAGATAACCAAATTTGATGCAGCGGGAAGACTCCTGCTGAAAAATTTTCATTCTGTTTTATTCAATTCAATTCTGAAACGAGAACCGCACCGTCTCAGTTCAGTTCGGCCTGAACCAAACAGAGCTGACCTTTCCGAACCGAACTGAGACGACCTTTGCCCACCCTCCTAAAGATGATGGTGACCAATTGTCCACAAAAGTTGGAGGATGATTATTGGCTCTGCTTATTAATTGGTTAATTTTTTCTATTCCCACTTTCGATTCAACTTGTCTAGCCTGGACACTGTAGGCTGTCACCTGAAGTAGAATTTGAAGGACTTAAACATGTATTACGCAATGCTCAAAGGATAGGTGAGAACTGAGAAGTGCATTCGTGTCTATCCGGCTTTTGCTTTACATTATGAAAATTTCCAAGGGTAATGTAGCCACAAAAGCTATGTTAACCAAATTTCTTGTTCATGGGTGGTGTATTTACTTGACGGCCAAGGGAATCTATCATATAATGTCATGAATGATATATCAACATCAATTAGGATTCTGTCATTAGAAGTCTGATTTGATCATAAAATAATAATATTTTTGAATTTTGATCGAAATTGAAGTTCAAATATCTTTCAAATTTGAATTTTGTGACTGCTACTGATCAATTGGATTGAATTATATATGTTAATGGATGTGCAGGTGCTATGTTAATGGCGTATACGTGCTCGTACTTGTGTAGTGTCGTGCTCACTATTTTTAAATTTTATTCTAGTGAAATTAGACTTGAAAATGTCAACTTTCATTATTTGAAATTTTAAATTTATGTAATAGATGAACTAAATAAATATAATTATTTAGAATAATATATATTTTATAATATTTTTTATAAAATTTGAGATTGGAGTGAATCCTAACTTATCAAACGAAGGTCGGGCTCGGCTCGGCCTCATTACCCAACTCGTATTTCTGAGGTCTGAGCCGAACAAATATTTTTGATATCACTACTCTCAGCTTTCAATCACCACCAAAGCACGCTCAACCTTGGACCACCATAGTAGTGTTTGGACCGCCGCAATAGGGTTTGGGTAATTTTAGATTAATTAGGTTTATGGTATTTAATATTTGATTTTTTTGAATTTGGATACACTTTTTTTTATTAATTATTGGTAAATAATAATAAAAATAATTTTTTATATCTAAAATTATATTTTTATCCCTGATGATACAACGAGAATATCCCTTAAGAGTTAATTTGTCTTTTCAATACAAATATAAAAATACCAAGGCTGATATGGTATTTTTGTTAATCAAAGTGAAATTTATTTAAACATTTGGGTGTGCGTTGAAATTTGTTGAAATATTTGGGTGTGATGCAGATAAATTTTTTGACTTTTTATGAGTTAGATAACTGTTAAGAAAATATACAAATACAATTTTATCATTTTAATTGTTAAAATTAATGGAAAAATAACTTTAGGATAGACTGAAATCTTTTTATTTTTGAAGATAAATTACAGTCTGTTATTCAATTAGGGGATAAATTACCTTATTGGGCCCATTTATAACACTCAAATTTCTGTATAAGTATTTAATTAAGACCTAAGGGTTAGGTTAGGACAATGCCTAATAACATAAAAAGTAAAGTTAAAATCTAACTAGAAAATTTTCAGGTTTGGCATATTCTTAGGTAAAAAAAGGTTCTAGCAAAAACAAAAACTTACCGTAGTGTTTATAAATTCAATTAAACTATCATCGAGAAACTAAAAACTAGGAATCGTTTACCTCATTAATCCAACAATTACATGTACCTTTATGTCTATTCATAGTAGTTCATAGAGTGAATCGTTCTCTACCCACTGCTTCTAAGGTCCTCTAGGGGCTAGCCCACTTATGGCGAGTTTGGTAATGGTTACTACTAATTGTGAGGTAGAAATAATTTATTATGAAATGAATCAGTTAAATATTTGATAAAATTTATTCTTAAAGTGTTGTGAATTTTAAAAATAATCATACGTATTTAATAAATTATACTGTTAAACTGTTATTAAAATGTAAATGACTGAAATAGAGATAATGTTAAATAAAGTTTATTTATATATTTATAAACATACTTTAAAGTTGTGACAGCAAGTGTGTGGCTGTTGTTTCATGGTAGTGGATTCTTTTGCAACAGGGTTGACAGCTGTCGGGTGTGATTATCAACATGAGGAATAAGTGAACATACTCTGTTTTTTTGGTAAAGAGAATTTGTCATCTTATAAAAACATGTTTAGAGGCTAATAGTCAATGACTAATCTTTTTTTTCCTATAACAATCTCAGAATGTTTTTCAACATAAAAAGCTTGGCAAGCCCATTGAGAACTGGTAGGTTCGATGAGACCTTGGGCTAGCAACTGAGAACATTCCTTTTGGGTTAAGACTAAGTCTAAAGGACTCATTCCTGAATGGGTGGCTTTGGTTGGGTTGACATCTTCATTCAGCTTGAAGGGTAACTGAACAAAGAAATGTGGATTTTTCCACAGAGGATTTGGATGTCGGAAATCCAAATCCCAAGACAGATCCCTCGACATAAACTCAGTGCATCATCAAGCCGCAGGCTCCAATCCTTTCTATTCGGATTAACTGTCTTTTCAAGGATTGATTTCACTTCCCTATTAGACACCTCAGCTTGCCCACTAGTTTGTGGATGGTAGGATGTAGACACCTTGTGAGTGATGTTGTACTTTCGAAAGAGGGCTTCTACTAACCTGTTACAAAAGTGAGTGCCTCTGTCGCTGATAATTGCCTTCGGTGTTCCAAACCTTGCAAAGATGTTACACTTTATAAAATCTACCACAACTTTAAAATCGTCAGTTCTGGTGGCTTTTGCTTCCACCCATTTTGAAACATAATCAACCGCAAAAACAATATAGAGATTACCAAATGAAGAAGGAAATGGTCCCATGAAATCATGCACCATCGGCTAAATATTCCTTATTAGTGCCAATCAAATCATGAGGGGGGAATCCACACCTCATGAATCACACTCTAATCAATATGGTGCTAAGGGCTTATCGTGCCAAATAATAATAACCTTGTAGTAGGGTGCCGGTGAAAGCAGGGCGGTAACTAGACAAGATTATTATTATTTGTCGGCGAAAAGTCAAAACCTCCACAAAAATTAGAGGGGAAGAGAAAGTAAATTTACCAAATAAAGCCCATGACACATGTTGAGACTTCACCTTCAACCCAAGCTTGAAAGAAAATTAGCTACTCATAATTGAACTAAGGGTAAAATGAAAATTTATTAAAATATGTAGAAAATACAAGATGGAGAAAGAATTACAGAAAACTAAGTTCAAAAATGGATTCAGGGGTATCGAAATAGGGGTAAGAGCCTCTTTTTTATAGATACATTGAATAAATCATGACCGTCGAATTAAAAACAATTCGGATGCTCAGGATTGCGTCATGTCATCAGTTAACAGTACGTGGTTTGACCACAGGTTTGACCACGTGGTTTGAATAGTAACACAGTTTGCACACGGTTTGAACAGTAACACGGTTTGAACAGTATCGTGAACAGTTTCGTACATGTGAACGATCTTTGTATGTGTGAACAGTGTCATTTTTTCTTTTATAATCCTCTTAAGGTTTTCGACCGTCCTGAGTTCAAAAGTGACATCCATTTTGTTATCCGATCTCTCGTTCATTGTGAAATGACCATGATGCCCCTAAAATACATAAAATAAAACACACATAATTAAATAACAAGGAACTTAAATATATAAAAGAAGGGATGTTAGTGAGACTTCAAATGTAAAATGACAATTTTTTCCTTTATAAATATATACTTTCTAACACTCAACACTTTGGCCATTTTCTTTCTAGCATGTCGACTTGAAAAAATGTTTTTTGACTCAAATGTATACTTGATAAGTGAGAACACATAAAAAATCAGTTGCTCATTTTGAATTCTTAAAATCAATTTTCCTTCCTGAGCATCAGTTAAAACTCTTTCTTATACTAAGAATGGTCAGCCCAGAATGAGATGTAACTCTATAACTTTAGCCAAGACAATAAAATTTGTAGGGATATAAATGTGTCCGTCCTCATAAGTACATCCCCAACTATGCCTTTTGATATTATATAGATCTATTTTCCAATTGGAGGGTAATTGTTATTGCTTTAGGTTCTCCCAATCATAATTTCTTAAAAACAAAAAACAACATCAAATTAATTCTTGCACCTAAATTGCATAAAACTTCATCAAAATAAGATTTACCAATAGCACAGGATATATTAAAGCCCTTAAGACCTTTTAGCTTTGGTGCCAATTTGTTTTGCAAGATGGTAATGCAGTTCTTAGCTAGTGTTAAAGTTACATGCCCTTCAACATTTCTTTCATAAGTTTAGCATAAAGTGTTATTTGCTTTAAAGCATCTGCAAAAGAAATGTTAATATACAATTTCTTAAAAATGTCAAAAAAAATTTAAATTTTTTTATCTATATATATTTTTTAAGACGTTAAGAAAAAGGGATTGGAGGTACATAGGCCTTTCTTTGGTATTGCTAGTTGACGCTATAGTATTTATGAACTTGCTACCTTTAAAGCCTTGGTACTATCTTCAGCTTGCTCTTCATCAACTTTCTTTAATTTCTTTTACTGCTCGTCAAGTTGTTTACCACTTTAAAGTACAATTGCTTTTACTTCACTTGTTGTATGCTGAAGAACAAGTTACATTCCCTTCACTTGTCGGGTGGGCAAATTACCCGACCCAACCCGAAAAAGTTCAGGTCGGATCGGATCGAATCGCCATTGCAACCCAATCGGATGAAAATTTTCCAACCCGATCAGGTTATGATTGGGTCGCCCAAAAAAAAAAATCACTTAACCTAAACCTAAACACATTCCACAATATACACATTACACAATACACACACATACTGCACACCAGACACAGATGACAAACACTCTCAACTCACAACTCAACTTACAAATCACAATTCACAAACACTGTGAAACACACAGAACCTAAGCAATCTGCGGCCGAAACTAAAGGCTTGAAGTCTGACTCTGAACCCTCTACCGAAACCGACACCGAACAGGCCATCTGCTGCCGTGATCTGTTGCCATCTACTGCCGCGATCTGTGCTACCATCTATTGCTGCAACTGCGGCCGCCATCTCTTTGTCGTGGCTGAAGCGTCCAACCCGATCCTAACTTTCTCCCTTTATAGCTTTGTGACCCGGACCCGATTTTGAAGCTTTGAAGTTTCATAATTTCAATCTTTCATGGTATATACTATATAGTTATATATGCTTAATTATTAATTATTTATTATGTAATTGGTTATTATTTGATTGGTGTAATTATCAATAAAATCAAGAAAATTGGTGTATTTATGATTTTGTTATGAATAACAAAAATTTTGTCAATTATTAATAATTGAAATAGTGTTAATTGATCATTGCTAATAATTGTTACTAACAGTTAATAATTGATTTTTTTAACGAATAACAAAATTAAGACGTTAGGTAGATTAAATATTAAAATTAAGTATTATGTTAGTGACTTAGTGTTACATATATTTTATAATTATAATATGTTATATGATTATGTGCAATTAATATTTTATTGTATGTTAATCATCCGTTAAGTCATTAAGTACAAGTAATTTGGGCTTGAAATTAAAGGGTTTATAATAAGAATTAAGGCATAGATAGGCAAATAATATCATATTATTATGGGATATGGGTAATTGTATATTATAAATTAATTAATTAATCATGAATTTCTTACTTTTTGTTTATGGAGCATGAACAATTTGAATTGAAATTACTAATTAGATTTTTTTAATAATATTTGTGTTTTGATTTTTGAATGAATGATTATTAATTATTATTTTGTATATTAAGATGCTTGGACACTCAAGATCGAATTCAATGAGTGACAATGAAGAACAATGTGTACAAATGGAAGGAACCCCGATTACTCTTTCTTCTCCACTTTCTTTACCCAAATCTTGCACTTCTCACACTACCAATAAAATCGAAAACCTTGTAGAATACTCCTATATCCCTGAATCTGCCCAAATTAGTGAATCCTCCTACCCTCTTATCAGTCCTTACCAGTTGTACAAACGACCCAGTTCTTTTACCCGAAGCATCAGAACTCTTATCTCCACTAAAAGGCCTCACCCAAAAGAATACATCCAGTCTTCTCGACTTGATCAGTGTTCACTCCAAGCAACCACTGCTGAGCAATATGTCACTCTAGAAATCCCTTCAGAGTTAATCTCAAACTGGAAAAGAGAAGGTTATACTCATCTCCATCTCGGAGGAGTAAGATTAATCCTCACCCTTCATGGGAGAAAGGATTAGGTCACGGCCGGATTGCTATGTTGGATACCGGTTCAAACAAAGTACCAAGATGTTATAGGTAGTCTTGTCCTCACAACCCTCCATGCGGGAAGTGTTCTACTCACTTTCTATCCAAATTTCAACCTTTCTCTTCAAGATACCAACCTTCCAATGACCTTGAAAGTTCAAGTCCAAATTCAAGGTGCGAACAAATTTCTTGACCAAAATTGCTACTCTCCATCATCAATTGGTCTATAGGCTCCAAAATCATGCCTTAGATCTACCCACTTTTTGAACATCACTCTGACACCCTCATGGTGTTAGCAGAATCAGATCAGATCCCAACCATTATCCAGATCCCAAGACAAATACCTCGACATGAGCTCATCCAGCTTATGCCTCTTGAATGGATCTCCAACTATGAGCAGTTCCATAATAATACAACTCCTATTCAGACATCAGAAAGCATGTTTGAAAGACGACACGATGGAACCGTTCGTATGACTTTCAAACCACCTCCAAGTGCTCCACAAGAGCCTCCTCGGCTCTCTTTCACTTATTCCTCAATGATCACAGCTGTTCAGACAGCTCAAGAAGATCTGCCAATCACAGGGTTCAATTCTGATGGTTATCTGTATATCGACCCAAACACAACGGACATTTCTTATGGGATGTCCTGGATCGAGCATGTGCGACCCAAATTGTCCTGTTGGGATGATTGGGAAAGGGCGATGATTATGACACCAAAAGGACAAGAAAACCCAAAAAGAAAACCTTACTGTCCCATGTAAACACCTTTGAACCCAAACCACCAAAAGACCCTCCACCTCCACCAAGTCCACTACCCATTTACAAAAAAGAACTCAAATGGATTGCAAGAAATTGCAAATCTGAAGTTCCCTCAGTTTCTCACAACTCCACACCAATCGTACAACCATTAGCTTGTATGATGTTTTCCTCCACCTCTTCAGCCTATTCTTCATCTTTTCCTCCTCTTGACACCCATACTGATTCACAACGCAATGTTGTGTCTAAACCTTTCATTCCTTGACTATTACCTCAACCGGTCATCTTGAACCTCCTAAACCTTTTGAATCCGTTCTCAACTGGCAAACTCAAAATGCCAGAGCACAAAATGATACCTTGTTGAATATCCATTCCAAGGTTGAAAAAATCAGTTTACGAACTGAACAGATTGAGACGAAAGTTGACTCAATTACACTCAAATGGAGCAGATCCACGAGAATCTTAAATCGAATTGTTCAATTGGATTTGAGCTCGAACCATGCTTGCTCAACGATACAATGGCCCAGAGTTTGACCAAAAAGAAAGAGAGATCAGACGCTTACAAACTGAGCTTGCCCCAGTTGAATCTGAAAAACAAAGACCTACCTTGTTTACCACATCACCACCCATACCCACCATAAGTCCACCTTACCACCCATTTGCTTCTATGCTTTCTCCAATCAGATCTTATGATCCATCCAAATTATTTGGAATGACCCATACTCTATTCAGACCACCCTATTCCACCAAAGACCAAAACCTAAATCAAAACCAAAACCCAAACCTCGGCCTCCTCCTCCGGTCGAGAACCTATAAATCCTCCTTAACTATTCCAGCACCACTCTCCAACTCACACCCCAACATCACCATGACCTCCACCACCAACACAGTCTAAAGATAAAACCCCTATGCATCAATACAGTGCTCAAGTAGCCGATCCATCTTCCGAACCTGATGAATCCACTTCTGATTCAAACCTCAGTTTAACCTTCTACCGACTGACCTCTTCTTCACCATTTACATCCGGTGATTCAAAAGTCTTATCTTTTGATATTACCCAAATCCTCATGGCTGACAATCCACCCGAACAAGGCCAAACCTCTAGACCACCCGAACCATATTTTGACATTCCCTCAGATATTGAGGATGAACCTCCAGCTGAATCTTCTGCCACAACTCAAACCCCTCGCGGTCAAACCAGTGAAAAACCATCCAATGGTCCATGGTTTACATTTGATGATATTCCATCTCATAAATGGCGAGACAGAGACTTCATCAAATGTCTGCGCTTTGGATTGATCTCCAAATGTTACGGTCAGAGCAACTACTCATTCCGTCCCAGGGAATTTCTACTCGTTTTACGGGTGCCCTAAGAGATTGGTTTGATTCATTAGGCAATACAGTAACCGCAATTTGTTCAATTACGAAGTCTCAATCTCTTGCAGTCATTCATGATCGATTTCTAGGCGATCCAGTAGTTTTGAAGCCGCACGCAGAGACTATCTCAATATGAAATGCTGCTCTCTCAATGCTAAAGATCTTGAATTCCATTACAAAAGAATGTCTCTCTTGTACTACAAGCTTAATGGATTCAATGAGCCTACATTGAAGCATGTCTTTCTGGCTTCCCTACCAGATGAACTACAACCAGACATCCAGCGGCAGCTCAAAACTCACAATCTCAGTCTTGACACTATATCTCTTGGCAAAATCTTTCAGATTGCTAAGACATGCCTTGATAAACTTTGTGAGCAAAAACAGTTTTTCAAAGAACTGTTAAAAGACAAAGAGCCATTCCGCAGTGCTTGCAAAAAACCTTATCTCCAGATCAAGTGCAAAAAGAAAAAGGATTGTGATTGCAGTTCCAAAAAGAAAAGGCATTTCCGGAAATTCAGCAATTCAGAATATTCTTCAAAGCCTCGCAAATCCAGAAAGCCTTACAGATTCTTCAGGAAAAAATCCAGTTCATTCAGAGATCAGAAACGGAGAAAATCAAGCAGATGTTTTATCTGCAAGAAAAAAGGTCACTATGCCAAAGATTGTCCCAACAAACGAGAAAAATCTATTCGGCTAGTTGAACACCTTCAGGCCACCACTGATTATTCTCCTGAAAAAGAAGAGCTTGAGTTCTATTTCTCTCGAACAAGAAGAACCCATTGATGAAACCGTGTTCGTTCAGACCGAAGACTCATCTAGTGATTCGAGAAAATGATGAGCCTCAAAACATTTTCCATCGCCAGCTTGTTGTCTCGACACACATTCCTATTCCTTCCTTAAACTCCAAATCTTACCTTCAAAATTCCACAGCCCATTCCAAAGAATTGGTCTTTTAGATCGGAGCCAGAGAAGTATGTTAAATCCACCATTCTTCCCCGAAAGCTGGACCCACTACGAAGAACATTTAGGGTTGCAAGTGGAAAATTCTTCACTACCAAATTGATTACCAAAAAACCCATTGGTATTCAACTTTTTCCTAATTGTGTCATTTGGACCAAAGTTATCGGATCCAATTTGCCTAATAAGGATATCTTGTTAGGTTTTGACATAATTCAGCAGATCAAACACCTCCAGATTATTCCTACTGGAATCCGAGTCAAGTCCATGTTCAAACCCTTCACAGACATCTTGAAACTTTACAATTTGTCTGAAACACCCCCATCTTACCACGACATTTCCACCAAGCTTTTACAATATTGTCCAGAATCTCATTCTGAGTTCACCCATCCAAACCCACTTTGGAAAAATCAGTCTTTCTTCATTAAGTTGCCCTTCAAACTAAATGAAGACATCAACCCAACAAAAGCCACTCACCCAGGAATGAGTCCTTCTGACTTAGTCCTAGCCCAAACAGAGTGTTCTCAATTGTTAGCCCAAGGTCTTATAGAACCTACCCATTCTCAATGGGCTTGCCAAGCCTTTTATGTTGAAAAACATTCTGAGATTGTCCGAGGGAAGAAACGCTTAGTCATTGACTACCAGCCATTAAACATGTTTTTACAAGATGATAAATTCCCATTGCCCAAAAGACAAAGCATGTTTACTTTTCTCAAAAATGCCCAGATCTTTTCAAAATTTGATTTAAAATCAGGTTTTTGGCAATTAGGCATTGAACCTTCTGAACGGTACAAAACTGCTTTTTGTATCCCCAATGCTCATTTCCAATGGACAGTTTTACCCTTCGGTCTCAAAACAGCCCCTTCCATTTTCCAAAAATCCATGGTCAAAATCTTTGAACCTATCTTGCATCATGCATTGATTTACATTGACGATATTTACTGTTTTCAGGAACACATGATGAACATCGCCAGTTGTTAAATCAGTTCTTTGATATTATCCAAACTCATGGCATCATGCTGTCAGCAAAGAAAAGCACCATTGCAACGGATAATATTGAATTCCTTGGTATGATCATTAAAGACGGACACTACCAACCAGGAAAGCACATTGCCCAAGAATTGCTTCACTTTCCAGATCAGCAACTTTCCAAAAGCAAGTCCAACAATTTCTTGGCATTGTCAACTACATCAGAGACTTTATCCCACATGTCGACCATTACACTCATCACCTTTCGGCTTTATTGAAAAAGAAGCCTCCAGAGTGGAATTCGAGACCACACAAGTGTCATCCACTACTCTAAAGCAACTTGCGCAAGATCCGCCACCATTAAAGTTGATCACGATGGCAAACGATATTGCGCATGCATGATCTTAGTGATGAATCATGGGGTGCCATCCTTCTTGAAGAAATCAATGGAAAAGAACACTTTATCGCTCACGCTAGTGGACAATTTTCTGACACGCAGAAGCACTACCATAGCGTCTTCAAAGAGATCTTAGCGGTAAAAAATGGCATCAAAAAGTTTGAGTTTCATCTCATTGGACATCATTTTCTCATCCGAATGGACAGTTCAGCCTTTCCCAATATCTTCAATTTCAAAGGTAATACTGTTCCCGAAAAGATGTTACTCAGGTTAAAAGATTGGTTTTCCAAATATGACTTTTCTGTCAAACATATAAAAGGATCTCAAAACCTCATCCCTGATATGCTATCCCGACTCTCAAAACCAGAACAGCCTCTAGCCCTTATTTCCACCAAATATCACTTCCCAATTATTCTCATGGCTACTTCACTCCCTTCTGAAGCTATCACCAAAAAGGCATTTCCCCTTGGCAAAACCTTCACCTCAGTCTTTGCCCTCCAAGAATTTGCAAAAAAGGCTATGTTTCGCTTCTTCATGAAAGCTTACCTTTTAGCAGATTCATTTCCTTTCTCAACCTTCCATCCAGAAAACATGTTTCTTACTGGTTTAACACTTGATCCACCCAATGAAATTACCGAAGATGAGTTATGGTACATCTGGTGCCTAACTGTCTTATATGCTACTAAGTTGGTTTTACCAGTTCATTCAACCTTGTCCCATCTCCTTAATCCAGACAAATCCACCTCTCTTATCTGGACCCTTCTCGAGTGGTTCTCCCCATTCCTCGGGTGGAGAAAGAAATTACAAAGCAATTAATCAATTATATAATCTTGATCGCATGCCTGAATCTGAAGCCAAAATGTTCACATCTGTGTTCATTATCCATCGCCCATATTTCCAACATCCAGACACCAACCTCTTCTGGACTCAAGATCAGGTATATGAATATTTCACCACTCCTCATCCAGCCCTCATTGAAAATGAATTCCAGCCCAACCTCAACAATTACCTTTCCCAACTCAATCACCAGACTCCACCTCATAAGGATATCTTCCACACATCCCTTGGCCCACAACATGACATGATTATGATTCCCACTCCATCAGCCATATCCAAACCCAAGTCCACCTAAGATCATCATCAAGGAAGAAAAACCAGACTACACTGACTTCCTTTACCAAGACTCTCAAGACCCATGGGAAGACTTCCTTCCACTCAGCCAACACCTTCAACAATTTCCACAACCAACCATGTATGAACCAGGATCATCATCTCAACCTCAGCCTCAGAAAAAAGACAAAGCAACCCAAATACCAAGCCCCAGATCCAAGTCATCATCACCCAAGACTTTACCAACCGGCTACAGGCCCCATCCACCTACTCCTGGTCCCCACAGGAAGTTTCCTAGGCGCTCCAAGCCATTTCCCCCCAGAGTGGTGACCCATCGGTCGATTGGTCATCCAAGACGACTACATGAATCTCCGCTCTCCATAAAGTAGTTTGTCTTGTTGCAATAATTAAAGTAGTTTGTCTTGTTGTAATAATTATGTTTGCTTTATGATTTTGTCTTGTTGTAATCATTAAAGCTTGCTTTTACTTTAAGCTTTTACTTTTGTAAAAGTCATGTCCACGTCATGCTTTAAGTCTTTGTCGCTTGTAATAATTAAAGGAGTGTCATAAGTGTGTCTTTTACTTTTCAAAAAGCAAAAGATAAGGGTCCTGTCTTATCTTTACGCTTTGGAATCCTTATATAAAGGATTTCTCTCCTCCTTGTAACATAGATCGAATCATCAGCTATCAAGCAATAAAACCTCTCGTGTTTTCTAAGCTATGACTTTCTAAACTCTTCTCTCTCTCTGCAAATGAAGTTCTAAAGAAAAGAAAAGAATAAAGATTTTATCTGTTCATTTTGAAATCTCAAGGAAGTATGCTCGCACTTGCCTTTCAAAGAAGGATCTGTGCATCGAAAAACTTGATAAATTTTATCGGTTTGGTACCCTGTTTTAGACTAAAAGGAAAGTCTGTTTTGGGTTGTAGAACCTAAAAAATTGTTTTAAGGATTTTGATGCTCATACAAGTATATCGGTGGAAACGAGGACTTGGCTAGACTCGCCCAAAGTACGATTTTAATCATTGTAGACACAGTGTAAAGGAAAAGGCAAAGCTGAAAAACATCTAATGAATAAAAGATCGGAAGTATGGAATCATTTCACTTTACTCAAGATAATCCAAACAAATGTAGGTGCAACTATTGTGGTAGACAATATCAATGTCATTCAAGGCTTGATGGGATTACAAATACGACATGTCAACAAAGTGGAAGTCAACAAAATTTGACGGTGATGGCATGCAAAGAAAATGCAAGTAATTTGGTTATGGGTAAAGGATGGAGTTAAGAAGTGTGTCAAGGGCGAAGAATTAAAATGAATATTATGGGTGAGTTTCACTCAGTTTTGGAGACAACAAAGGATTTAGGCATTTCGTAGTGTAGCTATCCGCATTCGTTATGCCATCTCAAGAACTATTGGTAGAGATGTTATGGAGTTATTTTTGGAGGAAAAGGCAATGTTGAAAAGTTTGATTTGCACCAACAAGTAGCAAGTGTCTTTTACAACCGATTTATAGACTGTTCAAAACATGAGTTACATGTTGTAATAGTGATTGGTGTTTGAATAGGAGGATTATTAGTTTTAGTGCAATCAAGATCATAGAGGGAAGTCGATTGGAAAAAGATTGTGGCTTGCTTATAGACCTGGGGATTGAGAGGTTGTTTGCAATCATTGATAATGCCAAGTACAAATGATATTTCGTTGGTTATGTCACTTTGCAATTGCTTGCTTGGAGGAATGATGATGCACTTGTGTTGGCGGGATAATATATGCATGTGCGTTGTTGTGCACATATTTTGAATTTGATTATTGTTTTGGGGTTGGGTGAGTTGCATGCTAGTGTTGCTGATATTTGGAATGCTATAAAGTACGAGGTGAGGGCATTTAAACAATGTCTTTGAGCAGGTGAATTGTCCAAAGGGAATTGTTGTTTTAGATTGTCTTACCGGTGGAATTCCACTTATTTGATGTTGACGATCGCACCGAAATTTCAAGCGGCATTTGATAGAATGGTAGCAGTGGATAAACCTTATGAGGCATACTTTCTTTGAGAAACAAAATAATGTTAAAAGGGTGCGCCTGCCTGGACCGGAGGATTGGGAGAGTGCTGAACGAATTGTGAAATTTTTGAAGGTATTTTATGATGCCACATCATTGTTTTTTGCCTCTTTGAGTGTAACTTTTAATATTTGTTATGATACTATTGGCTTAATTGAGAGTTCATTGACTGCACTACAAGAAAGTACAGATCTTTAGGTGTCCTCTGTGGCTTATAGTTTGAGAGAAATTTTGATAAGTATTGGGAGTCCACAAGGAAAATAAACAAAATGTTAATTGTTGCCTCTATTCTTGATTCGTGAGCGAAAATGGATTTTGCTAAACATATTTTTGAAATCATTTTTGGCAATGATAATTTGATGGTTGAACAAATGACCAAAGCACTGAAGGACTTGTTGAATGAGTTTTATGGTGCATATAGTGCATTCTCCGCTAGTTCCACACCATCGATGTATAGTGAGAGTGGTCTTAGTGGCAGCTATGGTGGTACAAGTTCTTCTCAACGTTTTACAACTGAGGCTAATTTGGTGGATGTTGGTGGAAAAGTAATTGAAGGACTCGGTTGAAGATCTCAAAGCAATCTTAAACATAATGTTTTGCTTTGGTAGAGGGTGAATGGATCGAGGTATCCACGGGAGAAAATTTCAAGAGATATCCTCACTGTTCCTATTTTGCATCGGGCGTCGTATTATTGATGAGTATAAGAGCTCTTTAACCTAGGCTATGGTTGAGGCATATCAATGCACTGAAAATTAGCTACAATCTAAACTTTTGCCAATCTAGTCTACAACCTCCAAGAAGACATTAAGGAGCAAATGTTTCACATGGAATTACAAGAAGGTAATGTTTTTAATTTTTTATCATACATTATATACATAATATATTTAAAATGCATTATAACTTTATATAGAACATCTACATGTAGTCATGTACTTGAGTTACTATTTTTTATTTTATTTTATAGAGCTTATAAGATCGTAAGCTTCGACAGTTGAAGCGGTGGCGCCAACATTGGTGTTATGGATGTTTGAAAGGTAACTTTTAATATAGATTATTATTCATAATTTGATACTATAGTATTATTAGGTTGTAATTTAAACTGTAATTATAGTTGTTATAGTTTTAAATTTTTAAGTCTAATTGTAGTTTGTAAAATTATAAATTTGTAATTGTTTTAGTTAGACAAATTGAAGTTGATAGAATAGTATTATTGTCTAGTATTATTATTAACTTGATTTGGTGATGAATGCCATAAAATAAGCATGATTGACTTAATTTGCTAAATTTTTTTTATTAATGAAAAATTTGCTAAACATATTATATTTATTTGTAATTATAAATTTATAATGATATAATAGAAATTAGAAAGATTGTAACGCCCCTTTAGCTCAATTAAAGATATTAGATTTATTTATTTGTGTTGTGTTTGATGTGTAACCTTATGAATTTGGCTTATTTGCTCAATTTTTTTTATATGAATTAAGTTTATTCATTTGCGTGACTTAAAGAAAATAGTTATTGTAGGCAATCCGCGTTTGAACTTGGAGTTCAAGAATTTGAATTTAGAACTTGTCAAAGTGCTTACGTGGAGCTGTGGAGGAACCAAGGAAGCTTATTTAGTTTTTATGTTTGAACTTTGCGATTTGTGTTTCTAAACAATTTAATTATGTTTAAATTTTGTGACTTTGTGTTTCAAACTTTCAAATACTAGTATTTGGAAATTGTGCTTTGAATGGAGACTAATAGCCTATTATCTTGGACTTTGTAAGTTTGAATTAGTTTTAACTTTTATTAAGTTTGGACTTTGTTGGTTTAACAAAAAATAATCCTAGTCCTACCCTCCAAGGCAATACGCAAATAATCTTATTCTAGCATTTTAACTTTATTTATTTGATTTCATAACACTTTCTTTTCTTTTTTTCAGTTGAAAATTAGTGAAAAGGACTACAATTAAGAAAAATGTCTTAAAACCACCCTAAAAACTACAAAAATAGGGAAAAAGAACTCAAAATTGCATTAACCAAAATTGACCCAACTTTGATTTGACCCAATTTCAATTCGCCCGAACTCAATCCGACTGTTATAAACCAACCCGATCTTACCCAAATTTAACCTATATTATTCACTTGATCAGATCCGACCCGAATATAATTGGGTCGGATCAGGTAGGCTCAATAATTCAGGTTTTGATTTTTGTTTAACCCGAACAACCCAAAACCCGAATGGGTTGACCCGAACCCAACCCCACCAGAACCCAGTTTTGCCTACCCCTAATGCTAGATAAAAAGTTTAAAATTTGACCCATTTGTACCTCGAAGCTTCGATTAGAAATAGCTTGATTTTGAAAAGTTGTCTCAGTCTTGGTCATGAATTAAGATATATTTGTTATAAGTTAAATAACCACAACTTCCAGATTTGACTTCCTTTTTGTAGTTGGTACCACTTCAATGTATTTTGATTGTTGTTCAATAATAGATTTAGATGGTTTCTCTAAATTGAATAGTGGGTATTGGAATATGGATTATTTTGTTGCTTTTAAAACTTGCCATGTAATGAGCTTGTTCAATAGATGTTGGTGCAAAAGGAATTTCAACTTGGCAGTTAACACTAGTATGATTCTCTTTGCATAGTTCACACACTTAAGGCTAAATTTGAATATTCAGATTATCTAGTTTGTTATGAATAGTAGTTGTCTGTGCATATAAATCAGTGGCAACATCAACATTATAGACACTTGCAGCTCTCTTCAGTATTGGTTGTTTTAAAGACTACTGCTAACTATTAAAAGGCATCCCTTTAATAATTCATAAGCTACCTCTAGCATTTCTCCCATCGAAGTTCCTCCTATTGCAGCATAAATCATTGTTCCAGCAATAGATCCTAAACCATTGAAAAATGTTCATACTTGTAGCCAAATTGGTAGACCATGATGTGGGCATTTTCTTAGGTCTTTATATATCTTCCATGGATCGTATAATAACTCCATCTCAAAATTGATTTATTCCTTAACTTACATGTTTTTGTTAAGGGAAAGAATTTTGCTAAGGACTTCTGCTCAAAGCCATCCCAAGTTGTGATTGTCTCAACAAGGAGTGAGTTAAACTATTTTTGCTTTATCCTTACATGAGAATGGGAAAAGCCTTTAACATGATGGTATTGTTTGAGACTCCATTTTATAATATAAGCATTTAAATCATCATTTAGCATCTTAATAAATTGTAATAATGCCTAAATCATTTGGGTTATAGTTGGCTTGATTTCAAAAGTATTGGCTTGAATGACAGGTTGTGTAATGCTTGAGTGAGTACCATTAATTGTCGGAACGGTATAATCTTTTAAAGGTATTTCACCCCTATTTCCTTATATTGCTTCATCAGCCATGATTAATTACTCCTCTTGCAAAGCTTCTCTCTTTTCCCTATTAAGCCTTCTACACGTACGTTCAATCTCTCAATCAAAAGGTAATAAATCAAATCTTAAGAAAAATGAGAAAAATAAAATTCAAACTAACCTAGCGCTAGTTGGTACCAATACTAATAAAAAAAATCCCTAACAACGGCACTAAAAACTTGTTGCATAAAATAACAAGTTTACTAGTTTGCATAAGTAATATAATGTAATGTAAAATATTGTGCCACAGAGATTATACATCATATTAGCTGCCGAAATTGTTCTAGCTCAAATTTATTTAATTAATTAAGCAAATTTAGACTAAAAATTAAAATACGGAAATTATCATTCGTATACCTTTACTTTGCTCTGACAAACATGCTACAATACTTTCAAAGTGTATCATTTGTCCACCCAAAGTTGTTATTGAAAGTTAATGGAATTGTAGCAAATTAATGATTTTGGGCGTGAAACTCAAATTAAAATAAAAATTATCACTTGTATACCATTAAATTGTTCATGTGATCAAATATACTATAGCTGTAGTTTGAATAAATTATTTCCCATCCACTAAATCATTAGCTGTAGTTTGAATTGATGACATCAAGGGGTAATTTGATCTTTTACTATGAAAATAATATCTCTTAACTAATTAAACATCAAAAGGACCCTAAGGATCTAATTGTGTGCATGAGCATAAAAGTAAGATATAGAACCCTATCTTTGGCACCTATCCTATAGTTCTTCATATGCTTGCAAAAAATACTTCCACTTAGAAAGCCTACATCCAAGCATTTTTCCTAAAAGCAAAAACAACCAATTAATTGATTTCTTCTTCCCAAGAATTAGCTTCACACATATACTTTGTCTAAAAAATTTAAAATTTGAAAGACTAGGGTTCGTCCAGATAGCCGGTGGCTGGTGGTTGTGACTTAAAGTAGTGGTTGTGACTTAAAGTAGTGATTGTTAGATCTGGTAGATATAAGTTGTGTTTGGGGCAGCTGTGCTATATATTCTGGGGAATATTCCCCAAGAACAAAAGGTATGGAGCAGCTGTGCTGTGGCAGCGCAGCTGCCCCAAATGGATGCATAGTGGTGAGGAGTGCAGCAGTGGTGGCAGTAGTGAAGGTCAACTCACGGCATGGATTTAGTGTGGTATAATGATTTAGTGGATGGCATATACAACTTGTCAACTTCGGGTGGACGAATGATACAATCTAAAGGCAATTTAGGGGTAGCCAAGTGATAATTTATTTTTTTCCATACCGAAAAACTAGATTACCCCTCTGACATCATCACTTTAAACGACAGCTAACAATTTAGAGGTTGGTAGATACATTTTGTCAACTTAGGTGGACGACTAATATATTTAGAAAGCATTATAGTTTGTTTGATAATGGAGCAAATTATGGGTTTATGGCTAATAAAATAAAGCAAATTATGGGTTTAATAAAGATGTAAGCAGTAATGGAAATAACTAAGACATTCTATTTCAAATTTTGTACTACTAGAAATTATTACCCATGTTGACAGTGAATTTCCCTAGTCTATTCAATATCCTTTCTCGAGTAATATAAAAAATACCCTCGAATATTAACCCATTATATCTCAAATTTAAATATGTAAGGATTCATGAAGCTCTATAGAAATTTTTAGACAAAACTACACAAATCACTTTGGCTGAGAATTCCTAGAATCTGTCGCCCATTTTGATTTTGGAATATCATCAAATGTAAACCATGCACCAGTGGTAGGTCTTGGTGTGGGATCAAGAGCAGGGGCAGTTGGCTCGTTGTCAGCATCTATTAAACAGAGCAAATGTTGGCCAGATATTCAAAAGCATTAAGCACAATAATGATCACTGAATCATAACAAACTAAAAATAACAAAGATTTATGAAATTAAATCTTCATAGTTAGGTTACATCATGGCCTTAGCAAAGTAAATTAGTTCATGAGAAAAATAAGAGAATCTATAGATATTATAAGGAATATTCAAACAAAACAATTGGAAAAGGGAAAGAAAAACTCACAAATTAACCTAGTCTTCTCTTTAGATCCATTATGGCTTTGCTTCTTTTTTTCCTTCCTTTTCTGGGTTTTGTTTTTCTCTAATTCGACTTTGCAAATCGCCCTTTTTAAATCCTAGGCCAATAAGAATTTGAAGCCAAATAGGCCATAACATGCATTGGCATATATATTTTATCAATGAATTCTTTGGTGCTCTCCACATGAATGACTTAGAATTGGAAGTCATTGCACTTTTCTTCTTCTTTTAAATTAGCGAGCAAATATTTGTTTCCATAAACCATTAATATTTTGCCCAATTATTCTAAGCTTCAATTAGATAAAAATTAACATAATGAAATATAATTTAACATAAAATTAAGTTAGAAAAGCATTAAAATAATATATAAGTTATGACATCAGCTAACATGAAAAATGAAAATTTGATCTAAGCATTAACGATGTTGCAATTAATTGTAACGCTTAATTAAAGATTCAGCTAAGCTATTTTGAAAATGGGTGTGTGCGATAGGATGCTCAATGTCAACTCTAAAGGACATGTAATAATCAATCAAAGATTTAGTTGTAAAATTCACCTTTGTTTTCAAGTCTAATTTTTTTAATACAAAAATTAAAAAAACATATGACCATCTAGTTGGTGCATCTATTAAGATAATGAAATAATGAAATAGTCCACAACTTGGGTGTATAGGGCCATATATATCCCCTTAGATTCATTCTAAAAATTTAGGGCTTTAAGACTTACTTTCATGGGAGATGGCCATTATTAATTTCCTTTGATAACAAATAGCATATAGACTCTCATTTGGCAAAAGGATCTTTTGTCCATGTGGATTTTCTATAGTGCAACATATCATAATTGATCTAGGATGCCCAAGTCGATCATGCCAAAGTTAAAAAAAATCTTTGGATCAAAAAGCCTTTTGCTCATTGTAAAATGTATTTCTGTTGTTCTTATAGTTGTATGGCATTGCCTAGAAAAAAGAGAAGGTTGCTTTTCCAGTACATGCTTCTGGCATGAAATAATTAAAGTAAATTGAACAAACAGAGTCTGTTCCACCAATGCCTCCACCAATCTCTAATGGTTCAACAAAACCATCATCATCCTCCTGGTTCACATTTGATGACATCCCCCATCACAAATGGTAGTGCATCGGACATCAAGAATTTGCTGCATGGATTGATCTCCAAATAACAAAGCCAAATGCTCAGTCAGAATCAGTTCTCAAAGAATTCATGGCCCATTCAACGAGTTCTTTGCGAGACTGGTTAGAAAGCTTGGGAGAATACAGACAACTCCAATTCATGCAAACCACAATTGCTACAGCTCTCTCTGTTATCCATGAACAGTTTATCACCAAATGAAATTTTATTCTCTTAAACAACATCTTTTGGAAGCTCATTACAAAAGAATAAGTGTGATGTTCTACAAGCTAGACGGATTCAATGATCCAACCCTCAAACATGTTTTCATAGCCTCTCTTCCCTCTGAACTACAGCCTGAACTATAAAGACAACTCACAGCCTCTAATCTTGACATGGCCAACATCTCTCCTAGAAAAATTTTCCAAATGGCCATGTTATGCTTAGACAAAATCTGTGAACAGAAAGAATTCTTCAAAGACCTTATGGAAAACAAACAGCCATTTTCCTCAGCCTATAAAAAACCCTACCTCAAAATTGAGTGTAAAGATGACAAGAAGTGTATTTGCCCAACCAAAAAGAAAAGCCATTTTTAGAAACACTCCCACAAAAAATCCAGAAAACCTTTTCATTACTTCAAGAAAAAAGAACCTTCCCATTACAGGAAAAAAGAAGCACAACCGTTGTTTCATCTGCAAGAAATGCAGTCACTTTGCTAGAAATTGTCCATATAAGTCTGTAAAAGCTATTCGACTCATTCAACACCTCCAGCATTCCTCAATGCTTTCTGAAAACGAAGATGTTGAGTTTAATTTCTTAGAACAGTTAGAACAAGATGAACAGATTGCATTTATTATTGTAGAGTCCTCTGACTCTGATGATATTTCAATCATCTCTACAATTCAAAAGGTCAATCAAGTCACAAACATTCTCAGACCCTCACTCAAAATGTCAATTCTTTCTTCTAAATTCCATAAACCTATTCTTGTTATCGGGTTTATTGATACTAGTTCAGACACCAATATGATTGATCCTTCTACTCTTCCCTCAGAATGTTGGGAAAATCATTCAATACTATTCAGAGCAGTCAATGGAAAAACTTTTGAAACCAAATTGATTACCAAAAAATCCATTGGTATTCAATTCTTTTCGAATTGTATAATTTGGAAAAAAAGTTGTAGCCTCTCATCTTCCAGACAAAGACTTACTCATAGGATTTGATATCCTAAAGTTAGTCAAAAATCTTTGCATCACCAACTCTGGAATTCGGTTCAAACATATGTTCTTGCCCTATCTGAGATATTCCATGTCTGTATACATTATCCGATTCACCTTCTCCATACACAGATATTTCTCAGAAACTTATACAGTTCTGTCCAAACAGTCATTCACAATTCCATCATCCCTCACCTCTCTAGAAAAATAAACAATTCTTTATTCACCTTCCTTTTAAACTCAACGAAGACATAAACCCCACAAAAGCATCTCATCCGGGTATGTCGCTAACTGACCTCTTACTTGCTAAGCAAGAATGTTCACAATTGCTTCAGTAAGGTCTCATTGAACTCACTGATTCAGATTGGGCTTGCCAAGCCTTCTATGTTGAAAAAATGTCTGAATTAGTTCGTTGTAAGAAAAGGTTAGTTATTGATTACCAGCAACTTAATTCATTTCTTAAAGATGATAAGTTTCCCCTTCCAAAACTACAGTCACTATTTGTCCATCTTCAAGGGGCTCGTATCTTTTCTAAATTTGATTTAAAAGCTGGTTTCTTGCAACTTGGTATCAAGAGCCTGGCCCCTGGCGAGAGTGGGTAGAGTGAATGTTAAGCTCTTATCCCACATCGCTTGTGGAGATGGGTCCTGCCTAGTTTATAAGTGCTGGGCAGTCCTCACCCTTTGAGAGCTCTTTTGGGGTTCTTAATCAACCTCCTATTACCAACCTTTCTATACACCATCCCGATCTCAGTCGGTTTATAACCAATTCTTTGGTTTTTCCCACCTTGCAAACAAATCTCCCATCAACCACCACAAGACCCAAAACCTCCTACACAAACCACTTAACCCAAAATATAGACCATGCCTAATGTTTTTCAGGCCAATCTTATGATGAATCCTTTCTTCCTCTTGAGAAACGGATAGACCCACAAACCAAAGTTGTGTCAAAACTATTTGTCCAATCCCCAATCACATCCTCTAGACAAATTGAAGAACCAAAACAGTATGAAGCTGTTTTGAACTGGCAAACAAAAAATGCCAGTGTCCAGAATCAAACGCTTCACCAGTTATGGAAAAAGATTGATCGAGTTGCCAACTAGGTCTCACAGACTGAAACAAAAGTTTATTCTATCAGCAATCATCTTGATCCCAGTTATGGATTGTTTAACCTGTCAAGAAGAGGTAAAACAATGAAAACCCTTTTTGTAGTATACAGAACTGTAAGGCACCAAGTATGCCGAAGCTCATCTTCGGTAATATCTCGATGAAGGCTAATGACTAGGCCTGTAAGAAAAAGATGGAAACTGTGGAAAAAACATAGGTTCTTTATTCATTATATAGATATTTATAAAAAACCTAAAGAGGAATTTTCTTGCCCCAAAAGAGCTCTCAAAGGGTGAAGACTGTCCCAACATTCATAAACTGGTCAGGACCCACCTCTATAAGCGATGTGGGATTTGATGGAGAGACTGAAAATTCATATTGAGAGGAAATGTTTTTCTAGTGAGGGCCATTGTGGGTAGAGAGTCGCAGATACTGAGGTACGTGGCGTTGTTAGACCAAAGCAATGATGAATAAATCGTCCTTAGGACCGAAAAACTCAAAACTTTTTCTTTGAAGGTTAGGCGCAGTAGTACACTAAGTACTCAGTACGTGGCGTTGTTATACCATAACTACAACGATCAAACTGTCCTTTGGACCAGTAGCCCATAAATTCTGGTTTCCAACTGATATACTCAAAAGCTTAACATCAAAACTTAAAACTTTTCCTTTGTAGGTTATATTACCCTAAAACAGACTTTTCTTTTAGTCTTAAAACAGGGTACCAAACCGTTTAAGAAATCATCATAAGTTTTCTGATCCACAGGATCCTTACTGGAAGGCAAGTACAGAGCATACTTCCTTAGGTTTTCAAAATGAACGGATTCAAAATTCCTTTTCCCTTTCTTTCTTTAGATCTTCATTTGCAAGGAGAGAGATGGGAGTTAGAAGGCCATGGATATTGAGAATACATGATTTTTATTTCTCAAACTTCTATAACTTACAAGTGAGAGAACTCTTTATATAGGAGAATTCTTGAAAACGAAATGATAGGACCCCTATCTTTTCAAAGCAAGAGTCAAAGTAAAGATCCCCTTTTTAGACTTAAACACACACCTTTTAAGATAAAGGCACACCTTTTTAGACATTATTACAAACGACAAAGACTTAAAGCAAAAGTAAAAGACAAACAACATTACTTTATTATAATGACAAAGACTTTAAGCAAAAACAAAGACAATTATCATAACGAAACAAACAACTTTATGGGGATGAGAGATTCATGTAGTCGTCTTCGGATGAGCTGTCTGTTTCATCTAGATCACGATTATCTTTGGGGGAAAATGTTTTGGATAGCCTTGAATGCTTACAATGGGGACCACAGCAGGTTGGATAAGGGCAATCCCTTCTGTAGCCTGGTGAGAGAGTCTTGGCTGCTGGTGACTTTGGGCTGGGGCTTGGTATCTGAGTTGCCTTGTCAATTTTGGAAGGCCGAGATGATGATCCTGGTTCAGAAAGGGCTGGTTGTGGAAAGTGTTGGAGATGTTGACTTAACAGGAGGAAATCTTCCGATGGGTCTTGTGAGTCTTGGTAAAGGAAGTCTGTGAAGTCTGGTTTTTCTTCTTTAATGATAATGTCGATAGATTTTGGCTTGGATATGGCAGAAGGTGTAGGGATCATGATGAGGTCATGTTGTGGACCTAAGAATGTATGGAAGATATCCCTATGTGGTGGAGTTTGGTGATTCAGTTGACAAAGATAATTATTTAAATTTGTCTGAATTTCATTTTCAATAATGGCTGGATGAGGTGTGGTAAACCATTCATATACCTGGTCTTGAGTCTAGAAGAGATTTATGTCTGGATGCTGGAAGTATGACCTATGAATAATGAACACAGAGGTGTACATTTTTGCTTCGGAGGCAGGCATATGTTCTAGATTGTAAATCTCTGACAATTGTTGCAATTAATTTCTCCACCATAGAAGTGGGGAGAACCATTCAAGTAATGTCAAGGTAAGAGAGGTGGCTTTGCCTAGTTTAAGCAAGCTTTCTAGGGTATGAGTGATTGGTAGGACTAACTTAGTTGCATAAAGAACAGTTAGGCACCATATGTACCATAACTAATCTTCAGTAACATCCCTAGATGGATCTAGGGTTAAACCTGTAAGGAACATATTTTCTAGGCGAAAGGTTGAGAATGGAAATGAGTCTGTCAAAAGATATGCTTTCATTAAGAATCGAAACATAGCCCTTTACGTAAACTCCTGGATAACAAAGACTGTAGAGAAAGTCTTGCCGAGGGGGAAAGTCCTTTTGGTGATGGCTTCAGGTGGGAGTGAAGTAGCCATTGAAATGATTGGAAATTGGTGTGTATAGGATATGAGGGATACTGATTTTGCTGGTTTCAAGAGTCTGGATAGCATATCAGGGATAAGGTTCTTGGAGCCTTTTATATGCTTCACTAAGAAGTCATATTTCGAAAAACAGTCTTTCAACTGAAAGTAACATCTTTTCAAGCACTGTGTTACCTTTGAAATTCATTATGTTTGGAAAGGCTGAGCTGTCTAATCAGATAAGAAAATGGTGTCCAATGAGATGATACTCGAACTTTGAGTATGGCACCCTATGACTCATCACTTGCTTCTATCTGCAATATTCGCTTGCCATCTGTAATCAACTTTAATGGCAGCGGATTTTGTGCAATTTGCTTTAAAGTAGTGACAGTAATTGTGTGGTCACCATTCCACTCTGGTACCATTCTGGAAATTGTACGTGGTGTTGTTACACCAAATCTACAAAAGATAAGATCTGGCCCCCGATGGCCATGAGTCGCAAGTTCTGGTTTCCAGTCGATATACACTTATCCATCAAATACCAAATCCAAAAATCATAATTCAAAATATTTTTTCAAGATACCACCCGAAAACACAGCACACACGGCCTTCAAAGAGGGTAAATGTTGTGAGAAAACAATTTCTATTTATAAAATCGGTTTTAGAGGATAAAATCAGGACCTTTCTGGCAGGATACTTGGAACTAAGGCAAGTGCAGAGCATACTCAGTATAGAAAATAGAGGTGAACGTATCTTTATTAATTCAAATAACTTCTTTGATTCCTAGAAGAAAGAGAGGATTTAGAAAGACATGATTTAGAGAAAACTTAATTTCATTCGATTTCAACTTTTGATTTTTTGAAAAGAGAGAAGGCCCTTATTTAAAGGCCGAGGAGACAAACTGATAAGGTGGGACCCTTATCTTTTACAATAGAAAGTAAACATAATTATTAAAGCACATCACGCCAAACTTTGAAAAAGTAAAAGCATGAAACATACTTTTTTGAAAAACGTACTTTAGTAAAGCTAAAGCATCTTAATTATTACAACATGACAAAAACTTAAAACGAGATAGTGTCTTCAGAGGAGTCTGTGTCATCTGGATCACGATCTGGATGAGAACATCCTGGAACACATGGCCAAGGGCAGTTTTGACTTTTTGATGATGGTGGAAGAACTGGCTGTGGGAAATCTTCAGGTTGTGTTGAGAACGATGGGTATTGTGAGAAGGATGCTTCAGGAAGATCACGTGATGGTGTAGCAGCTTCTCAGTAACAGTGTACTAAGATTGTGATGGGAGAAGTGACTGAAAATCTTCATATGAATCCTGGGCGTCGTGGAACAGGACATTGGTGTAATCAGGGCGATGCTTTGTAACAAGGATTCCTTTAGGACTGGAACTCGAACCTGGAGTAGAAGGTTGAGTTTTGGGAATTATTTCGAGGGTGTGAGCTGGACTAACGGATGTGTTGTGAATGTTAGTGGCAGGAAGTTGAACATTGTTGATTTTCATTAGGTAGGCTTTGAGAACGGATGTAACAAATGTATCATGTATGAGTGGGATTGGACTGGTATGTTCTCCATTCGTAAGCCATATCCTGTGTCCAGTAATCTTTTGTTTCTGGATGTTGGAAATAAGGCCTATGAACGATGAAGATTGTGGTGAACATGTTGGCTTCTTGTTCAAGAATTTTGTCTAATCTATGAAAAGTACACAGATTTTTTACTTGTTTGCCCCACCAGGTGAGTGGTGAGAACCATTCTAGGAGAGTCCATAGAAGGTCTGATGTAAACTTAGGGGTTGTAATATGGTTGAGGACTGGTTTGATAGGGGATGACCAGCTTTGTGGCACAGAGAGTGGTGAGACACCACATATACCATAGTTCGTCTTCTGCGATGGTGAGGTTGGAGATGGTAAGACCTATGAGGAATAGGTGTTCCAAACAGAGGGAAGGAAAACGGTCTGGTTTGGTGCTTTGGACGTTGAAGAAATACCTGTAGAGGAATCTCTTTGCAAAATCCTAGATTTGATACGCTGACTGGAAAGGGATATTCATGGGAAAGGATCTTTGGTTAAGAGCTTTGAAAGAAAGTGAGCGATACATGGCTATTACTGGGATAGTCTATATGGAGGAGATGAGTGAGGGTCTATTTATAGATGGACGGGTAAGCAAATCAGGGATAAGATTCTGTTTACCTTTGATGCGTTGCACAATGAAATCATACTTAGCAAACCAGTTTTTAAGGCTGAGCAATTGCTTGTATTTTTGGAAGGGGAAACTTATCATCTTTAAGAAATGAATTAAGTGGCTGGTAATCAATAACTAACCTTTTCTTACCACGAACTAATTTAGACCTTTTTTCAACATAAAAGGCTTGACAAACCCAATCTGAATTAGTGGGTTCAATGAGACCTTGCTGAAGCAACTAAGAACATTTTTTCTTAGCATGTGAGAGGTCAGTTGGAGACATACTTGGATGAGATGTTTTTGTGGGGTTTATGTCTTCGTTGAGTTTGAAAGGAAGATGGATGAAGAACTGTTCATTTTTCTAGAGAGGAAAGGGATGATGTAACTGGGAATGACTTTCTAGACAGAATTGTAGAAGTTTCTGGGAAATTTCTGTGCATGGAGAAGGTGTTTCAGACAGTGTATACAGACGTAAAGTATCTATGTAGAGCAAAAACATTTATTTGTAGCGAATTCCAGAGCTGGTGATGAATAGGTTTTTAACTAATTGAAGAATGTCAAAACCTATAAGCAAATCTTTGTCTGGAAGATGAGATGGTACAATCTTTTTCCAAATAATGCAATTCGAAAAGAACTGAATACCAATGGGTTTTTTGGTAATCAAAGTGGTTTCAAAAATTTCACCATTGACTGCTCTGAACATCTTTGAATGATTTTCCCAACATTCTGAAGGAAAAATAGAGGGATCAATCATACTGGTGTCTGATCCAGTATCAACAAATTTGATAATCCTTGCTAAGACAGACATCATTCCAACCATAATCCAAATTCCCAAACAAATCTAGAAACAAGATTTGCTCAAACTCATGCCTCTTGAATGGCTGACCAACTATGAGCACTTCCACCAAAATTCTGAACCAGTTCAAACTATACAAGCCACTTTTGAAAGAAGAAATGATGGACACGTCAAACTATCTTTTCAAAAACCTAAGACTACACCAGTTTCAGAAACTCCAACACTTTTATATACTGCAATGATCACTACAATCCAAACTGGTTAAGAAAAGAAACTTCGTATCCATGGTTTTTGGTCTGATGGATATCCAGTCTATCCTGACAAACTCAATGGTCATTTCTTATAGGATGTTCCTGAAGCCCATATGTGTAATCCAGATTGTCCTTGCTTGGATGATACAGATGTTGATGATGAAATTGAAATTATAAGGAGAAGAAAAAAGAAAACGAAAAAACCTTCTCATCCTAAAACTCCTTGTAAACAGTTTCCTCCACAATCTCCACCAGATCCAAAACCTCCTAAAATAAGATCGTGCTTAATATTCTCAAGCCAATCTTATGATGAAACCTTTCCTCCTCTTGAAAAACAGACTGACCCAAAAACCAAAGTTATGTCCAAACCATTTGTCCAATCTCCTGTCACACCCTCTGGACAGATTGAAGAACCAAAACAGTATAAAGCTGTTTTGAACTAGCAAATAAAAAATGCCAGTGCTCAAAATCAAACACTTCACCAGTTGGGAAAAAAGATTGATAGAGTTGCCAATCAAGTCTCACAGACTGAAACAACAGTTGATTTTATTACTAGTTGTCTTGATCAGATTTATATAAATCTGCAATCGAGAATCTCTGAATTAGATACAGATCTCAGAAGAATGATTAACAATCATATCTAGGGTCCAGAGTTTAACAGAAAAGGAGCCGAGATGAGAAAACTCAAGACTGAGTTAGCCAGAATTGATGCTGAAAAGGCTCGACCTTCACTTTTTACCAAGACACAATCTATATCTGTTCCTCCTCTAGTGTTTGACACCTACCAACCTTTCTATACACCATCCCGATCTCAGCCAATTTATAACCAATTCTTTGGTTTTTCTCAACTTCAACCTCGACTAATTCCTCAAAAAAAACCCACTTCAGTAAAGAAATCAAAAGCCAAAGTGAAAATCTCGAAACCAAAACCAAAGGCCACTCCTTCCTCTTCTATTCCTCTAGAACATTCACCACCAACAAGCCCTGAACCTCCGAAAAAAGACAAACAACCAGCTGAACAATACCATTACCATAATCTTCAAATCCAAGTCACATCTTCAGAATCGACTGGAGGAGGAACAAGTATAAATATAAAACAGTACAAGACTGTCCTTAGGACCAGTAGCCCGCAAGTTCTAGCTTCCAGCCGATATACACTAATCCATCAAATACCAAATTCGAAAATCATAAGTAAAACAGTTTTTCACGTTACCACCTAAAAACACGGCACACACAGCCTTCAAAGAGGGTGAACGTTGTGAAAAAAACAATTTCTTTTTATAAAATCGGTTTTAGAGGATAAAATCAGGACCTTTCTAGTGCACATGATCCTTGGAACCAAGGCAAGTGCAGAGCATACTCAGTATAGAAAATAGAGGTGAATGTATCTTTACTAATTCAAATAACTTCTTTGATTCCTAGAAGAAAGAGAAGATTTAGAAAGACATGATATAGAGAAAACTTAATTTGATTTCAACTTCTATTCAGTTCCTCTTTAACTAATGAGGTGGGACCCTTATCTTTTACAAAGCTAATTATTACAAAGCTAAAGAGATAATTATTAAAGCACATCACGCCAAACTTTGAAAAAGGAAAACCAAAAGCCTAAAACATACTTTTCTAAAAAACATACTTTAGTAAAGCTAAAGCATCTTAATTATTACAACATGACAAAAACTTAAAGCGAGATAGTGTCTTCAGAGGAGGAGTGTGTCATCGGATCACGATCTGGATGAGAACATCCTGGAACACATGGCAAAGGGCAGTTCTGACTTTTTGGTGATGGTGGAAGAATTGGTTGTGGGAACTTCTCAAGCTGTGTTGAAAATGGTGGGTATTGTGAGGAGGATACTTCAGGAAGATCACGTGATTGTGTAGCAACTTTTCTCTTGTGTGGGACGGAGGTTCGTGCTCGTGATGTGATGTATTGAGATTGTGATAGGAGAAGTGACTGGAAATCTTCATATGGATCCTGGGCGTCTTGGAAGAGGACATTGGTATAATCAGGACGGTGTTCTGTAACAAGGATTCCTTGAGGAGAGGAATTGGAACCTGGAATACAGGTTTGAGCTTTAGGAATTATTTCGAGGGTGTGAGCTGGACCGATGGATGTGTGATGAATATTACTGGGAGGAGGTTGAACATTGTTTATTTCCATGAGGTAGGCTTTTAGGACATATGTGACTATTGGGTCATGGTTGATTGAGAATGGATGGGGGTAAGTTCTCCATTCATAAGCCATATCCTGTGTCCAGTAATCTTTTGTTTCTGGATGTTAGAAGTAAGGCCTGTGGACAATGAAGATTGCAATGAACATGTTGGCTTCTAGTTTTGGGATTCTATCTAATCCGTGAAAAGTACATAGATTTTTTAGTTGTTTACGCCACCAGGTGAGTGGCGAGAATCATTCTAGGAGTGTCCATAGAAGCTCAGGGTTGTGATGTGATTGAGAACTGGTTTGATAGGGAGGACGAGCTTTGTGGCATAGAGAGTGGTGAGACACCACATATACCATAGTTCGTCTTCTACGATGGTGAGGTTGGAGATGGTAAAACCTATGAGGAATAGGTGTTCCAAACAGATGGATGGAAAACGATCGGGTACTTGTAGAGGAATTTCTTTGCAAAGTCCTGGATTTGATACGCTGACTGGAAAGGGATATTCATGGGAAAGGATCTCTGGTTAAGAGCTTTGAAAGGAAGTGATTGATACATGGCTATGACTGGTTAGTCTTTATAGAGGAGATGAGTGAGGGTCTATTTATAGACAAGCGAGTGAGGAAATCAGGGATAAGGTTCTGTTTACCTTTGATGTGTTGCACAGTGAAATCATACTTAGCGAACCAGTTTTTGAGGCTGAGCAATTGCTTGTCAGGAAGCAATTTGTTCTTGAAGTCAAAGATTTTTGGAAAAGACGAATTGTCCATGTTGACGAGGAACTTGTGGCTAATCAGATGGAACTCAAATTTTTTAATTCCATATTTCACCGCCAAGATTTCTTTGTAAAATCACATGGTAGTTCTTTTCTGAATCTTTGAATTGGCCGCTTGTATGAGCACAGTAATGGTCTGATCCGTCAATTCTTTCAATGAGAACAGCACTCCAATAATCATCGCTAGCATCAATCTAGAGGATGCGCTGGCCATCGTGGGAATTTCGAGTGGAGGAGATGACTAGGCTATCACCTTTAGCTGCTTGACATTTCTTATAGGATGTTTCAGGCTCAGGAATTTGCAACCCAAATTGTCCTTGTTGAGATGATTGGGAAGAGGACGACGACTGTGATTCAAAATGGAGAAGAAAACCTAAAAAGAGAAAACATCATTTCCCATACAAACATAATGAACCTAAACCACCCAAAGATCCACCACCTCCACCAAGTCCTTTACCTATTTACAAAAAAGAGCTCAAATGAATTGCAAAACATTGCAAGGCTGAGATTCAATCACCAATCCAGAACCCAATTCATGTTGTACAGCCTATGGCTTGTATGATGTTCTCCTCTACTTCTAAAGACTACACCTCCAACTTTCCTGCCTTAGAAACTCAAACTGATTCACAACGAAATGTTGCGATAAAACCTTTCATTCCTTCAGCCATCACTTCCACTGGACACCGCGAAGAACCCAGACCTTTCGAATCACTCCTCAACTGGCAAACGCAAAATGCCAGAGCCCAAAATGAAACCTTGACAAACATCCATTCACAAGTTGAAAAAATCATTTTACGAACTAATCAAATTGAGTTCAAAGTTGATTCAATAACCTCACAGATGCAACAGATCTACCAAGATCTACAATCTAGAATCACTTAACTGGATTCAGAATTACGAGCTATTCTCAGTCAAAGGTATTATGGTCCTGAATTTGATCAGACGGTTAAGAGCGGAACTTGACCAAATTGAGTCAGAAAGGCAAAGACCTACACTTTTTACCAAATCACCTCCTATGCCTACCATAAGTCCAACCTACCATCCCTTTGCACCCATGCTCTCACCTACAAGACCATACGACCCTTTGCACCCATGCTCTCACCTACAAGACCATACTCTTTTAAAAAACCAACCACAACCACTGCAACCAAAATCAAAACCTAAACCTCAGTCTCAACCAGTTAAAATCCATCAATCTCCTTTGTCAATACCAGAACAACACTCTCCAGGATATACTTCTATACCTCCCCCACAAAGTCAACTATAAGCTACCCAAACCAAAGACAAAGCACCCGTGCACCAATATAGTACACAGCCAGTTCAAAAATCATCAGAATAATCTGAAATTGATGATCAAACTTCTGATTCAAACCTAACTATTTCTCAAAGTCCATTTGAAAGCTCAACAGACACAGAATCTTCTATATCAACTAGTGACTCTGAAAAGTCCTATGCTAATATTACCAAGCTTTTAATGGCCCAACCAGAACAAATAGAACCCGCTCAATCATCACGAACCGATCCAATTTTGAAATACCCTCACACATTGAGGAAGATCCAGCTGAATCCTCGACCCACAAACAATCCTCCATGACTCAAAAAATAGTCACAAACCGTCAAATGGTCTATGGTTTATGTTTGATAATTTGCCATCTCATAAATGGCGAGACAGACTGTTGAAATCTCACTGGATTTATCTCCAAATGATAAGATCGGGAGCAACAATCGAATCAGTTCTCAAGGAATTTGTGACCCGTTTTACGGGAGCTCTCAGAGATTGGTTTGACAGTTTAGGCCAATATAGACAACTACAGTTTGTTCAACTACCTAATGTCTCAAGTGCCCTTACTATTGTCTATGAACAATTTATTAGAGAACCAGCTGCAGTTTTTGAAGCAGCAAGATGAGACTACCTCAACATGAAATGTTGTTCATTAAATGCCAAAGATCTTGATTTCCATTACAAACGGATGTCACTCTTGTTTTACAAGCTTAATGGATTCAACGATCCTACTCTAAAGCATGTAGAGTTACTGATCGAGAATACAGAGGTGACTTATGACTTTACAATCTCAAAAGATTGACAACATCTCGCTAGGCAAAATCTATCAGATTGCCAAAGGATGTCTTGACAAACTTTGCGAGCAGAAACAGTTTTTCAAAGAATTATTGAAAGACAAAGAACCATTCAGAAGTGCCTGCAAATCAAATGCAAGAAAAAGAAATAATGCGATTATGGTCCAAAAAGGAAAAAGGCATTTCAAGAAGTTCAGAAATCCAAATTCTTCTTTCAGATCAAAGTCTGGAAAAGCCATACTGATTTTTCAGGAAACGTTCAAGTTCCTCCAGGGAGCAGAAAAGGAAAAAGTCAAGCAGATGTTTCATCTACAAGAAAAAAGGCCATTATGCCAAAGATTGTCCAAACAAAAGAGAGAAATCCATCAGGCTACTAGAGCATTTACAGGCCAATACAGAATATTCCCTTGAGAAGGAAGAAGTAGAGTTCTATTTCTCGGAACAAGAAGAACCTACTAGCCTCAAATCATTTTTCAACAACTACTGTCCCTTGACACCACCATTCCTATTCCTTCTATCAAACTCCAGATTCTACCTTCAAAATTTGAAAGACCTATTCCCAAAGGAGTATGTTAAACCCGGACATACTTCCAAATTCAAATCGGAAACAGTATGAAGAAAACTTCAGAACAGCCAATGAAAAAATATTTTCAACCAATTTGATTACCGAAAACCCATTGGTATTCAAATCTTTCCAAACTGTGCTATCTGGACCAAGATTATCGGATCAAAACTTCCTAATAAAGATATTTTATTAGGATTTGATATCATTCACCAGATCAAATACCTTCATATTATCCCAAACATTCTTAAGCTTTACAGCTTAACCAAGACTTCACAGTCCTACCAAGATATGTCAACCAAGTTTCTGACCTACTGTCCTGAATCCTATTCTGATTTCACCCATCCAAACCCCTTGTGGAAAAATAAGTCTTTCTTCATTAAGTTGCCCTTCAAACTAAATGAAGACGTCAATCCAACCAAAGCCACCCACCCAGGAATTAGTCCATCTGATTTAGTTGTAGCCCAAAAAGAATGTTCACAATTGTTAGCACAAGATCTTATCGAGCCCACAAGTTCACAATGGGCTTGCCAAGCCTTTTACGTTCAGAAACGTTCTGAACTTGTTAGAGGGAAGAAACGTCTAGTCATAGATTATCAGCCTCTAAACACGTTCTTACAAGATGACAAATTCCCAAACATGTTTGCCTATCTCAAAAATGCCCATATTTTTTCAAAATTCGACCTCAAGTCCGGATTTTGGCAACTTGGCATTGAACTCACAGAAAGATACAAAACTGCCTTTTGCATACCAAATGCTCATTATCAATGGACGGCTGTACGCTTTGGTCTTAAAACAACCCCATCTATTTTCCAAAAGTCCATGATCAAAATCTTCAAACCATCTTGCATTATGCATTGATTTACATTGACGATATTTTGTTGTTTTCAGGAACACATGATGAACATCGCTAGCTGTTGAATCAATTTCTTGACATTGTCCAAAATCATGGAATCATGTTGTTGGCCAAAAAGAGCACCATCGCAACGGATAACATCAAATTCCTTAGAATGATCATAAAAGACGGACACTACCAACCAGGAAAGCACATTACACAAGAACTGGTCCACTTTCCAGAACAACACCTTTTTAGAAAGTAAATCCAATAGTTTCTTGGCATTGTCAACTACATCAGAGACTTCATACCATATGTCGACCGCTACACTCACGACTTTATTGAAAAAAAAGCCACCAGAGTGGAATGCTGACCACATAATTGCTGTCACTACTTTAAAGCAAATTGTACAAAATCCACGGCCATTAAAGTTGATTACAGATGGCAAGTGAATATTGTAGAAAGACGTAAGTGATAAGTCATGGGGTGCCATACTCCTCGAAGAAATAAATAGAAAAGAAAATTTCATTGCACATGCCAGTGGACACTTTTCTGACACACAGAAGCACTACCACACTGTGTTCAAAGAAATTCTAGCAGTAAAGCATGGAATCAAAAAGTTCAAGTATCATCTTATCAGATACCACTTTCTTATCCGAATTGACAACTCAGCTTTTCCAAACATCATGAATTTCAAAGGAAGCACAATTCCAGAGAAAATGTTGCTCAGACATATAAAGGGTTCCTAAAACCTCATCCCTGATATGCTATCCAGACTTTCAAAACCAGAGAAAGAAATCTCCCTCATAACCTCCACATACCAGTTTCCCATCATCTTCATGGCAAGTTCACTGCCTGACACAGCTCTCACAAGAAAAACCTTCCCTCTCAACATGACTTTCAAGTCACCTCACCCAATCCAAGATTTCGCCAGAAAGTTTTTTTTTAGGTTTTTTATGAACATCTATACGATGAGTAAAGAACCTATGTTCTACCCAGTTTTCATCCTAATCATCTCTTCTTTACAGGTTTAGTCATATAGCTACACAGACGTCACAGAAAATGAACTTTGGTATACTTGGTGCCTTACGGTACTATATGCAACCAAAATGATTGTCCTTGTCCTACCTCTTCTTGACAGACTAAACAATCCAGATCATTCAACCACCCTTTCTTGGACCCTTTTTGAATGGTTTTCACCATTATCTTGGTGGCGCAAGAAACTCCAACAGATCTCAAACGTTCACCGTCTCAGAGAACTCCCAAACCAAGAAGGAAAACAATTCACTTATATTTTCATCATCCATCGTCCATATTTCCATCATCTTCAAACCAGAGACTTTTGGAATGGATCACCGTTCCTCATCTAGCATGTCTTGAACAAGATTTTGACATCAAGATTGCTCTAAAGAACTTCCTCATGGAACTCAACCATATTCCTCCATATCAACCCACTATCCTCTATACATCTCTCGGCCCAAAACATGACATGTTCATGGTCCCCACACCATCTCTACATTCTCAACCTCTCAACCGAGGAATCATCATAAAAGAAGAAAAGCCAGATTATACTGACTTTTTATTCCAGGATTCCCAAGATCCATATGAAGATTTCACTCCAATACCTTCACCAACACCAACACCGCATGAACCTGGATCATCATCAACGCAGTATCTAGCATTCTCAACTCAGCCTCCACCAGATCCTCCATCACCGAAAAGCTACTATTGCCCTTAGCCATGCGTTCCCGGTTGTTCTCATCCAGAGAAGAAATTCAAAAAAGGCAAACAGCCCGATCAAAACCCTGACGAGACAGAGTCATCATCTGATGGGACCATCTCACTTTAATAAAGATACTTTATCTTTTTTAAAGTTTTTGTTGTATTGTGATAATTGCTTTGCTTTTACTTTAGCTTTTCAAAAAGTAAAGTGTGTTGTCTTATGTAATAATTAAAGTATGTCGTTTACTTTTGCTTTTGCTTTTGTCAAAGTTATTAAAGCAGGACTTGAGATTACTTTTACTTTTGCAAAACTCTTGATAAGGATCATGTCTTATCGAGATTAGATTGAAAATTTCCTATATAAGGAAGTTTTCGCTCAGTTGTAAGATATCGAGTTTTCAAGAAAATAAAAAGCTTATTTCCTAATATCCATGACTCTCTAAACTCTCTTCTCTCTCTGTAAATGAAGTTCTAAAGAAAAGGAAAATGGAAAGACTTTTAATCTGTTCGTTTTGAAAACTTAAGGAAGTATGCTCTGCACTTGCCTTCTTGCAAGGATCTTGTGCATCAAAAAACTTTCGATGATTTCTTATCTGGTTTGGTACCCTATTTTAAAGACAAAGAAAAGTCTGTTTTAGGGTTATATAACCTTCAAAGAAAAGTTTTGAGTTTTCTGGATGCATTTTCTGAGTATATCGGCTGGAAACCCAAGCATGCGGACTCTTTTGGTCCTAAGGACGATTTATTCATCATTGCTTTGTTCTAACAACACCACGTACCTTAGTATCTGTGACTCTCTTGGTATCAGAGCCATAGTAACATACTTGTCCTTGAAAAATGTTTTCAAAATTTGATTTTAATTCAATCAAAATGGTATGATTAAAATCTTTCCAGATTTCTAACTTTTAGACTTCAGGAGCAGAGAGAACTTCAAAATCATGGCTTCATCTTCATCTTCAACACCCTCTTCCACTATTACTCCGGTTTCACTTTCTTCAATCCTATTTCTCCCAAAAAACTGTACAAGTCACTCTACCAATAAAACAAAAAACTTTGTCGAATATATCTGCCCAGATTAATGAATCTTCATTTCCCCTTATTAGCCCTTACCAACTTTACAAGAGAGGAAACTCTTTAACCAGAAGCATCAAAACCCCCATCCAAAAGAATACATCCAGTCTTCTAGATTGGATCAGCGTTCTCTTCAAGCAACCACTGCTGAACAATATGTGACTTTGGAAATACCTCCAGAGTTAATTTCCAACTGGAAAAGAGAAGGTTATAGTGGGGGAGCTTGGGTTTTTTATTTTAAAGGCATTTTGTGTTGGAGTATAGAGCTAACGTTCTCTGTCAAAAAGGCCTTCTTCTGTACGTGAATGTTTCTCTTTTTAGTGCAAAGGTCTTTAATAAACTTAGCATAAGATGGCACTTGTTTTGTAGCATCAAGCAAAAGGATGTTAACATTTACATGTTTGAAGATTTCAAAAATCTCACTTGTAGACTTTCCCTTCTTTCCTTTAGCTAACCTTTAGGGAAATGGAGCTTCAGACGCGTATTCTCATGTGTTAATTTCTTCACCCTCCTCTGATGATGAGTCTTCAGCATTTACAGGTACAATCTGATTTTTTTTTGTTGCTGGCATCTCCACTTTGTTGTCGAATTTTTTCCCTTTTCACAACGTCACAATGGCTTTGACCTCTCCATGCTGCTGAGGTGAACTGGTACTTACTTTATGTACTCCTTTAAGGTTAGGCACAGGTTGACTTGGAAATTTACCATTTTCAACAGTCTTTGTCAAAGTTTGAACTGAAGAAGCAAGCTGTCCCACCATCTTCTCGAGGTTTGAAACTGATTGGGCTTGTGAGTTGAAGCTTGCTCTTATCTCATTTCGTAGTTCATCAATGGTGCAGTTCTGTTGCTCAATCGTAGAATGAGTAAGATTCTTGAAATTCTGGAATACATCCTCCCATGGTCTGGGTTGAGGGTAGTTTTGGTTTTGATTGTATGGTCTAAATGGTAGGTGAGAAGCTTGAGGAACTTGAGGAATTGGTTGCATTGGTGGTGCTGGAGCTAGAGCTGGAGCTGCTAGTCCATTTTGTTGGAATCCTTGAGACCATGAAAAATTGGGATAGTCTCTCCATCTAGAATTATATGTGTTGGAGTAAGGGTTGTAATTTAATAGCTTTCTTATTACACCGATGGCATTGGCTTGACCTGAGTATAAGTCATGGTCATGTGGCTCTGTTGATTTAGCAGCTGTTAACGATGCTATTTGTCGGGCAAGGTCTTCAACCATTTCTTTGACTTCTTTAATCTCTGATCTTGACTCGCCAATGTGAACCTCATTTACTCCCTTAATTCTTTTAGTATTCTTGAGCGATCGATTCCATTGTTGGGAATTATCTGCTTGTCGCTTGAAGAAATCCCAAAATCTCTTATGCACTTTTTGACATTAGCTCTCCAAGACTTGTCGCCATTAGCCATTCCTGTACATGTGGCAATAATCCCTCCAAAAAGTATTGGCATTGGTGCCATTTCTCGTACCCATGATGTGGACACTTCAAGAGTAGCCCATTGAATCGCTCCTATGCTTCAAAAAACTGCTAGTCATCTCTCTGGGTAAACTCTGAAATTTCCTTGCGAATAGCATTGGTTTTATGCACTCGGGAATATTTATTCAAAAATTTTGCTACCATTTGTTCCTATGATGTAATGCTATTAGCAAGCAATGTATTGAACCATAAATCTAAGTTTAACATCATCATCTGAAAAATTCTCGTATTTAAAAGTTTGACAAATAGCATGAAAATCATTTAGATGATTGTATGGTTCCTTATTTTCTAGGCCATAAAATGTTGGCAATTGGGTATTACACCTTTGATCGGCCATGGGTTTTGGGGGGAGGAGGAGCATAGCTTCTCCAAAATGCTTTTCGACAATTTCGAGATCCATTTTCCTCCCAAATGTGCCATGGTTTTGTGGGTTTGCTTTTCCAGTGCCTAGACACCATTTTTTCAAAATAAGCCAGTCTTTCTTTAGGCTTCATTCCGTCAATGTTCCAGAACATTTTGCCAGTTGTTGAGTGTCCTAATTGCACCCTGGTTTCCCATTCTTCTCCTTGAGACACCTCGTCAATGTGTGGTGCCTGTTCTGGACGAGAAGATTCTACTCCCGATGTTGAATGGATCTCCAACTATGAGCAGTTCCATAATAATACAACTCCTATTCAGACATCAGAAAGCATGTTTGAAAGACGACAAGATGGAACAGTTCGTATGACTTTCAAACCACCTCCAAGTGCTCCACAAGAGCCTCCTCGGCTCTCTTTCACTTATTCCTCCATGATCACAAATTTGCTCGAGACGGCTCAAGAAGATGATGCCATGATTTAGAAATTCTCTCTGCTCCTGAAGTCTATTGATCAAAATGGAATAAAGATTTTAATCATACCATTTTGGTGAAATGAAGAACAAGGTTTTGAAAACAAAAGGGTTTTCAAGGTAAGTAAAACTCCGATATGGCTCTGATACCATAATAGAGCGCATCAAAATCCTTAAAACAATTTTGTAGGTTTTACAACCCAAAACAGACTTTCCTTTTAGTCTAAAACAGGGTACCAAACCAGATAAAATTTATCAAGTTTTCTGATGCAGGATCCTTCAAAGGCAAGTGCAGAGCATACTTCCTTGAGATTTCAAAATGAACAGATAAAATCTTTATTCTTTTCTTTTCTTTAGAACTTCATTTGCAGAGAGAGAGAAGAGTTTAGAAAGTCATAGCTTATAGAGAACACAAAGTTGATTGATTTCGATCTTATATTACAAGGAGGAGAGAAATCCTTTATATAAGGATTCCAAAGCGTAAAGATAAGACAAGACCCTTATCTTTTGCTTTTTGAAAAGTAAAAGACACACTTATTACACTCCTTTAATTATTACAAGCGACAAAGACTTAAAGCATGACTTGGACATAACTTTTACAAAAGTAAAAGCGTAAAGTAAAAGCAAGCTTTAATGATTACAACAAGACAAAATCATAAAGCAAACATAATTATTACAACAAGACAAACTACTTTAATTATTGCAACAAGACAAACTACTTTATGGAGAGCGGAGATTCATGTAGTCGTCTTCAGATGACCAATCTGACCAGTCTGGGTCACCTTCTGGTGGGGGAAATGGCTTGGAGCGCCTAGGAAACTTCCTGTGGGGACCAGGAGTAGGTGGATGGGGCACATGGGTTGGTAAAGTCTTGGGTGATGATGACTTGGATCTGGGGCTTGGTATTTGGGTTGCTTTGTCTTTTTTCTGAGGCTGAGGTTGAGATGATGATCCTGGTTCATACATGGTTGGTTGTGGAAATTGTTGAAGGTGTTGGCTGAGTGGAAGAAAGTCTTCCCATGGGTCTTGAGAGTCTTGGTAAAGGAAGTCAGTGTAGTCTGGTTTTTCTTCCTTGATGATGATACCGGTGGACTTTGGTTTGGATATGGTGATGGAGTGGGAATCATAATCATGTCATGTTGAGGCGAGGATGTGTGAAAAATATCCTTATGAGGTGGAGTCGGTGATTGAGTTGGGAAAGGTAATTGTTGAGGTTTGGTGGAATTCATTTTCAATGAGGCGGGATGAGGAGTGGTGAGATATTCATATATACACGATCTTGAGTCCGAAAAGGTTGGTGTCTGGATGTTGGAAATACGGGCGATGGATAATGAACACGGATGTGAACATTTTGGCTTGAGATGCGGGCATTCGATCAAGATTGTATAGTTCATTAATTGTCTTTGTAATTTCTTTCTCCACCGGGGAATGGGGAGAACCACTCGAAGGGTCCAGATAAGAGGTGGATTTTATGGATTAAGGAGATGGGACAAGGTTGAATGAATGGTAAAACCAACTTAGTAGCATATAAGACAGTTAGGCACCAGATGTACCATAACTCATCTTCGGTAATTTCATTGGGTGGATCAAGTGTTAAACCAGTAAGAAACATGTTTTCTGGATGGAAGGTTGAGAAAGGAAATGAATCTAAAAGGTAAGCTTTCATGAAGAAGCGAAACATAGCCTTTTTGCAAATTCTTGGAGGGCAAAGAGGCGAGGTGAAGGTTTTGCCAAGGGGAAATGCCTTTTTGGTGATAGCTTCAGAAGGGAGTGAAGTAGCCATGAGAATAATTGGGAAGTGATATTTGGTAGAAACAAGGGCGAGAGGCTGTTCTGGTTTTGAGAGTCGGGATAGCATATCAGGGATGAGGTTTTGAGATCCTTTTATATGCTTGACAGAGAAATCATATTTAGAAAACCAATCTTTTAACCTGAGTAACATCTTTTAGAGCAGATTACCTTTAAAATTGAGGATGTTGGGAAATTTGAAGCATCCCATGCGGATGAGAAAATGATGTCCAATGAGATGAAACTCAAACTTTTTGATGCCATTCTTTACCTAAGATTTCTTTGAAAACGCTATGGTAGTTTCGTGTGTCGAAAATTGTCCACTAAGCGTGAGCGATAAAGTGTTCTTTTCCATTGATTTCTTCAAGAAGGATGGCACCCCATGATTCATCACTAGCATCATGTTGCAATATCGTTTGCCATCGTGATCAACTTTAATGGTGGCAGATCTTGCGCAAGTTGCTTTAGAGTAAAGGATGACACTTGTGTGGTCTGAATTCCACTCCGGAGGCTTCTTTTTCAATAAAGCCGAAAGGTGATGAGTGTAACGGTCGACATGTGGGATAAAGTCTCTGATGTAGTTGACAATACCAAGAAATTGTTGGACTTGCTTTTTGGAAAGTTCTTTGATCTGGAAAGTGAAGCAATTCTTGGGCAATGTGCTTTCCTGGTTGGTAGTGTCCGTCTTTAATGATCATACCAAGGAATTCAATGTTATCCGTTGCAATGGTGCTTTTCTTTGCTGATAACATGATACCATGGGTTTGGATAATGTCAAAGAAGTGATTTAACAACTGGCGATGTTCATCATGTGTTCCTGAAAACAGTAAAATATCGTCAATGTAAATCAATGCATGATGCAAGATGGGTTCAAAGATTTTGACCATGGATTTTTGAAAAATGGAAGGGGCTGTTTTGAGACCGAAGGGTAAAACTGTCCATTGGAAATGAGCATTGGGAATACAAAAAGCAGTTTTGTACCGTTCAGAAGGTTCAATGCCTAATTGCCAAAATCCTGATTTTAAATCAAATTTTGAAAAGATAAGGCATTTTTGAGAAAAGTAAACATGCTTTGTCTTTTGGGCAATGGGAATTTATCGTCTTGTAAAAACATGTTTAATGGCTGGTAGTCAATGACTAAGCGTTTCTTTCCTCGGACAATCTCAGAATGTTTTTCAACATAAAAGGCTTGGCAAGCCCATTGAGAATGGGTAGGTTCTATAAGACCTTGGGCTAACAATTGTGAACACTCTGTTTGGGCTAGGACTAAGTCAGAAGGACTCATTCCTGGATGAGTGGCTTTTGTGGGATTAATATCTTCATTTAGTTTGAAGGGTAACTTAATGAAGAAAGACTGATTTTTCCAAAGTGGGTTTGGATGGGTGAACTCAGAATGGGATTCTGGACAATATTGTAAAAGCTTGGTTGAAATGTCGTGGTAAGATGGGGGTGTTTCAGACAAATTGTAAAGCTTTAAAATGTCTGTGAAGGGTTTGAACATGGACTTGACTCGGATTCCAGTAGGAATAATCTGGAGGTGTTTGATCTGGTGAATTATGTCAAAACCTAACAAGATATCCTTATTAGGCAGATTGGATCCGATAACTTTGGTCCAAATGACACAATTAGGAAAAAGTTGAATACCAATGGGTTTTTTGGTAATCAATTTGGTAGTGAAGAATTTTCCACTTGCAACCCGGAAATGTTCTTCGTAATGGGTCCAGCTTTCAGGGGGAAGAATGGCTGGATTTAACATACTTCTCTGGGCTCCAGTATCTAAAAGACCAATTGCTGGAATGGGCCTGTGGAATTTTGAAGGTAAGATTTGGAGTTTAATGGAAGGAATGGGAACAGAAGTGTCTAAAGACAACAATGTTGATGGAAAATGCTTTGGGGCTCATCATTTTCTGAATCACTAGATGAGTCTTCCAGTGCGAACACGGTTTCATCAGTGGGTTCTTCTTGTTCAGAGAAATAGAATTCAAGCTCTTCTTTTTCAGGAGAATAATCAGTGGTGGCCTGAAGGTGTTCAACTAGCCGAATAGATTTTTCTCGTTTGTTGGGACAATCCTTGGCATAGTGACCTTTTTTCTTGCAGATAAAACATCCGCTTGATTTTCTCCGTTTCGATCTCGAATGAACTTGATTTTTTCTGAAGAATGTAAGGCTTTCGGATTTGCGAGGCTTTGAAGAATATTCGGATTGTTGAATTTAGGAAATGCCTTTTCTTTTTGGGCTGCAATCACAATCCTTTTTCTTTTTGCACTTGATCCGGAGATAAGGTTTTTGCAAGCACGCTGAATGGCTCTTTGTCTGTTAACAGTTCTTTGAAAAACTGTTTTTGCTCACAAAGTTTATCAAGGCATGTCTTAGCAATCTGAAAGATTTTGCCAAGAGATATAGTGTCAAGACTGAGATTGTGAGTTTTGAGCTGCCTTTGGATGTCCGGGGTTGTAGTTCATCTGGTAGGGAAGCCAGAAAGACATGCTTCAATGTAGGTTCATTGAATCCATTAAGCTTGTAGTACAAGAGAGACATTCTTTTGTAATGGAATTCAAGATCTTTAGCATTGAGAGAGCAGCATTTCATATTGAGATAGTCTCTGCGTGCAGCTTCAAAAACTGCAGCTGGATCACCTAGAAACTGATCATGAATGACTGCAAGAGCAGTTGAGACTTCTGGTAATTGAACAAATTGCAGTTGCCTGTATTGGCCTAATGAATCAAACCAATCTCTTAGGGCACCCGTGAAACGAGTAGCAAATTCCCTAAGGACGGAATGAGTAGTTGCTCCTGACCGTAACATTTGGAGATCAATCCAGGCAGACATTTCAGTAAGTCTGTCTCGCCATTTATGAGAGGGAATATCATCAAATGTAAACCATGGACCATTGGATGGTTTTTCACTAGTGTGACCGCGAGGGGGTTGAGTTGTGGCAGAAGATTCAGCTGGAGGTTCATCCTCAATATCTGAGGGAATATCAAAATATGGTTCGGGTGGTCTAGAGGTTTGGCCTTGTTCGGGTGGATTGTCAGCCATGAGGATTCGGGTAATATCAGCATAAGACTTTTCAGAATCACTGGATGTAGATGGTGAAGAAGAGGCTGTGTCAGTAGAAGGTTCTGAAACAGCTAGGTTTGAATCAGAAGTGGATTCATCAGGTTCGGAAGATGGATCGGCTACTTGAGCACTGTATTGATGCATAGGGGTTTTATCTTTTATTTGTGTTGGTGGTGGAGGCTGTGGTGATGTTGGGGTGTGAGTAGATCTAAGGCATGATTTTGGAGCCTATAGACCAATTGATGATGAAGAGTAGCAATTTTGGTCAAGAAATTTATTCGCACCTTGAATTTGGACTTGGACTTTCAAGGCTGTTGGAAGGTTGGTATCTTGAAGAGAAAGGTTGAAATTTGGATAGAAAGTGAGTAGAACACTTCCTGCATGGAGGTTGTGAGGACAAGTACCTATAACAAAGACATCTTGGATGCTTGAACCGGGTATCCAACATAGCAATCCGGGCTGTGACCGGTAATCCTTTTCTCCCATGAAGGGTAAGGATTAATCTGACTCCTCCCAGATGGAGATGAGTATAGCCTTCTCGTTTCCAGTTTGAGATTAACTCTGAAGGGATTTCCAGAGTTACATATTGCTCAGCAGTGGTTGCTTGGAGTGAACACTGGTCAAGTCTAGAAGACTGGATGTATTCTTTCGGGTGAGGTCTTTTAGTGGATATGAGAGTTCTGATGCTTCGGGTAAAAGAACTGGGTCGTTTGTACAACTGGTAAGGACTGATAAGAGGGTAGGAGGATTCACTGATTTGGGCAGATTCAGGAATATAGGAGTATTCTACAAGATTTTCGATTTTATTGGTAGTGTGAGAAGTGCAAGATTTGGGTAAGGAAAGGGTAGAAGAAAGAGTAATAGGATTCGAAGGAGTTGAAGTTGAAGATGAAGATGATGCCATGATTTAGAAATTCTCTCTGCATATCGAGCATCAAAATCCTTAAAACAATTTTGTAGGTTTTACAACCCAAAACAGACTTTCCTTTTAGTCTAAAACAGGGTACCAAACCAGATAAAATTTATCAAGTTTTCTGATGCACAGGATCCTTGCTGAAAGGCAAGTGCAGAGCATACTTCCTTGAGATTTCAAAATGAACAGATAAAATCTTTATTCTTTTCTTTTCTTTAGAACTTCATTTGCAGAGAGAGAGAGAAGAGTTTAGAAAGTCATAGCTTATAGAGAACACAAACTTGATTGATTTCGATATATCTCTTACAAGGAGGAGAGAAATCCTTTATATAAGGATTCCAAAGCGTAAAGATAAGACAGGACCCTTATCTTTTGCTTTTTGAAAAGTAAAAGACACACTTATGACCTTCAACCATGCATGCAAAGAACACAAAGAGAGTGATAACAAAACTAGTAAAAATGAACAAGAGGGAGAAATTACGATACTGACTTTGTCACAAAGAAAAGAAATTTCTACCTTCAAATGCATATTCACTTTCTTTTTTTTTTTTAAAGAAAGAAAAATTACAAGAAAACAACTGAATATATATCTATTATTTACAAAAAAATTAATTCTACAAATTAAAATACTTACCTCTCCGGCAACGACCCCAAAAACTTGTTGTGCAAATTTTATTAAACTCGCAAGTGCACGAATCTATTGTAGAATAGATTAATGGTGACGAGTTGGGGTGGGCAAACGGTTCGGTTCTATGAGCAAAAACCGATTGGTTTTTAAATTAAGGAATCGAATGGTTTTTGTTCGGTTTGATTTAAAATAAATAATTTTTTAATTGAAAAATAAATGAAAATATATAAAGAAAAAAGGAAAAACAAATCACCAAGTAAAATCCCTAGCTGCTGCGTTTCAATTTGCAGCCAGCCAACCACCGCCTCCCTCTCCTCTCCCACTCCTCTCCAACACCTCCCTCTATTTTCTCTCTGCCATGCATTTCTCCCTCTCCAGGCGGCACAAAACTTCAGTTCAGCTGAGCCCCACAGTAACTAGCACATCCCCTTAGCAGCGACACAACCCCTCCCCTCAAGCACAGTGACAGCCCCTCACACAAGGTGTTGCAGCCTAGAACAGCCCCTCACATGCAGTGTTGCAGCCTGGAATAGCCCCTCAAACGCGGTGTTGCAGCCTACCACAACCCCTCTCTTTGGTGTTGCAACCTGCAGGTGTTTTTTTTTTTTTAATTTATGCCATGGCATGTACAGAGTATGTATAGTGTTAAGGATTGATTATTTGATTTTGTGGACTGCTGATGTATGCTTGTGAGTTGTGGTTAGTTTAACTTATTTGGCAAACTTGTGGACTGAAATGATTTATCATGTTAGCTAGAATCATAAAGCAACATGAGAAGAAATTGATTTATCTAAACTAACTGCAAGCAAAACCAAGGACAATACGAATTGCATATTCGAAAATTGTTCTGGTGTGGCTACAGGATGCTTAGATTGACTTTCTAATTTGGCGGTGTCCATATAAACTGACCATATTTGCAGCCTTCTTCTATAAAGGAGGTTTCCAAAAGCTGAGTTTAGTATATTCCATTTCTATCAATGAAAAATTGGAAAAAATATTTGTTATTAATGATTAATGACTTAATTAGCTTCGTGAGGCTGTAAATTATTGGAAGTAAATTATGATATGTTGGCCTAATTTGTTAAATTAAATATGATTTGTTAGCTTGTAATTAATTGAACTTTAATTGATCTTGTTACAATTATTGGAAGTAAATTATGATATGTTGGGTTTGTTAAATTAAATTAAATTATGATATGTTGGCTAGTAGTTAAATTAAATTAATAAATTTAATTGATCTTTTTGGCATGGACATTTTAAATTCAATTAACAATTATTGGAAGTGAATTGCGATATGTTGGCTTAATTTTTAAATTAAATTAAAATTAAATTATATTATGATATGTTGTCTAGTAGTTAAATTAAATTAATAAATTAAATTATTTTTTAGGCATGGACATTTTAAATTAAATTAACAATTATTGGAAGTAAATTATGATATGTTGGCTAAATTTAATTGATGTTTTTTTATTTCAATAGCTTGTTAATAAAACAATATTGCTTATTTATTTTTATTTTATATTTTTATTCATTGTAGATGTCTAATTATTCAAGACAACCTCGATTGTGTAGCCGATGATCTTGAGCGTGAAGTTGGAGTTGATGATAGTGAAAATGATTCGCCAACAATTGTCGCTAGCGGAAACTAGAGGAAAAAGTCTTCGTCATCCAAACCGCCACTACCAAGAAAAAAAATGACTCCAAGATCAGCAGTGTGGCAGAAGGCATGACTGTCCACTGATAATGTTGCATCACTAGACTTCCAGATGATGACAAGAGGTGCAAATGCAACTACTGCAGTAATGAATTTGAATGTGGCTTGGTAAGGTACATGACTAGCACTTTGAGGACCCATTACTAAGAAAGGTGTCAAAGGTACAAGGACCTTAATAAAGACCAAACTCAAGATGTCGATAGTGATGAAATTGTAGCAAGAGGTTTTAGTCAGGATGCTTGCTGTCAAGTTTTTGGCGCCATTGCCAGGGAAAAGTTTTTATTTTGGTTTGTTTTCTGTTTTTATTTTTCTCTAATATGTAAATTTTCATTTTACCCCTTTTCGTTTTCTTAAATTCTTTTTATCCCCACATTGTTGGAGATGTTGACTGAGTGGGAGAAATTCTTCCCATGGGTCTTGTGAGTCTTGGTAGAGGAAATCAGTGAAATCTGGTTTTTCTTCTTTGATGATGATGCCTGTGGATTTTGGTTTGACTGAGTTGGGATCATGATAAGGTTGTGTTGTGGACCTAGAGAGGTGTGAACAATGTCCTTGTGCGGAGTAGTTTGATGATTTAATTCACAAAGATAATTGTGGAGGCTTTTCTGTATTCCATTATCTTGTTCAAGGAGGAATTTGGATGTGGTAAAGTCAACCACAATACGGATGTGAACATTTTTGCTTTGGGTGGTGGCATACGCTCCAAATTATGAATTTCGACAATCACATGCGTTTCTTTCTCCACCAAGGAATTGGAGAAAACCATGCAAGGAGTGTCCAGGTTAATAAAGTGGATTGATCTCGATTAAGCAAGTGCTCCAAAGTGAGAGTGACAGGGACAATTAGTTTAGTAGCATAAAGGACAGTTAGGCATCATATGTACTATAGCTCATCTTCTGAGATATCCCTAGAAGGGTCTAGGGTTAAGCCTGTAAGGAACAAGTTTTCTAGATGGGAGGTTGAAAATGGAAATGAGTTTGATAAGAGATAGACTTTCATGAAAAACCTAAAAATAGCTTTCTTAGCAAACTCTTGTAGGCTTTCTAGATTTGCGAGGCTTTGAAGAATATTCTGAATTGCTGAATTTCTGGAAATGCCTTTTCTTTTTGGAACTGCAATCACAATCCTTTTTCTTTTTGCACTTGATCTGGAGATAAGGTTTTTTGCAAGCACTGCGGAATGGCTCTTTATCTTTTAATGATTCTTTGAAAACTGTTTTTGCTCACAAAGTTTATCAAGGCATGTCTTAGCAATCTGAAAGATTTTGCCAAGAGATATAGTGTCAAGACTGAGATTGTGAGTTTTGAGCTGCCTTTGGATGTCTGGTTGTAGTTCATCTGGTAGGGAAGCCAGAAAGACATGCTTCAATGTAGGTTCATTGAATCCATTAAGCTTGTAGAACAAGAGAGACATTCTTTTGTAATGGAATTCAAGATCTTTAGCATTGAGAGAGCAGCATTTCATATTGAGATAGTCTCTGCGTGCAGCTTCAAAAACTGGATCGCCTAGAAACTGATCATGAATAACTGCAAGAGCAGTTGAGACTGATAGTCAATGACTAATCATTTTTTTCCTCTAACAATTTCAGAATGTTTTTCAACATAAAAGGCTTGGCAAGCCCTTTGAGAACTAGTTCCTTGGGCTAGCAACTGAGAACATTCTTTTTGGGCTAGGACTAAGTCTGAGGTACTCATTCCTGGATGGGTGGCTTTGGTTGGGTTGACATCTTCATTCAGCGTAAATGGAAACTGAACAAAGAAATGGGCATTTTTCCACAGTGGAGTTGGATGGTGGAAATCAGCATGAGACTCAGGGCAATATTTCAAAAACTTTGTAGAAATGTCTTGAAAGGACTAAGGGGTTTCAGTTAGCCCATAAAGTTAAAGAATATTGGTGAAATGTTTGAACATGGATTTGACTCGAATTCCAGTAGAAATGATTTGAAGATGTTTTATCTGGTGAATGATATCAAATGCTAATAAGATATCCTTATTACGAAGATGAGAACCGATGACTCTTGTCCAGATAACACAATTTGGAAAAATTTGAATACCAATGGATTTTTTGGTAATCGATTTGGTGGTGAAAAATTTTCCATTGACTGCTTTGAAATTTTCTTCATAATGTTGCCCAGATTGAGGTGGAAGAATGTCTGGGTTTAACATACTTTGTTGGGCACCTGTATCAAGAAGTCCAATGGCAGGAATTGGTCTTTGGAATTTTGAAGGTTATATTTGGAGTTTTATGGATGGGATAGGAATGGTGGTTTTTAGGGATAGAAGTTGTTGATGAAAAACAGTTTGAAACTCATCGTTTTCAGAATCATCAGATGAGTTTTCCAATGCGAACACTGTTTCATCAGTAGGTTCCTCTTGTTCTAAGAAGTATGACTCAGTTTCATCTTTGTGAGGAGAGTAATCAGTGGTGGCCTTATCTTTTTTGTTAGGGCAATCTTTGGCATAGTGGCTTTTCTTTTTGCAGATGAAATATCGGCTTGATTTTCTCCTTCGTTGTTCTCTGAAAGAACTGGAACTCTTTTTGAAGAACCTGTATGATTCTCTCCGGGCCTTTGATCTAGAAAAAGATTTGGATTTTTGAATTTTTTGAAATGCTTTTTCTTTTTGGTGCTGCACTCACAATCTTTCTTTTTCTTGCATTTGATCTACAAGTAAGGCTTTTTGCAAGCACTTCGGAAAGGGTCTTTATCTTTCAATAGTTCTTTGAAAAACTGTTTTTGTTCACATAGCTTCTCTAAACATCCTTTGGCAATTTGAAAGATTTTTCCCAAAGAAATGTTGTCAATTTGAAGATTAAGAGATGTGAGCTGCCTCTGTATACCTGGCTGTAATTCTTCAGGCAATGACGTCAGAAATACATGCTTGAGAGTAGGATCATTAAATCCATTGAGCTTGTAAAACAGAATTGAAATCCGTTTGTAATGGAAATCAAGATCTTTAGCCTTGAGTGAGCAGCATTTCATGTTCAGATAGTCACGTCTTGCAGCTTCAAACACTGCTGTAGATGCTCCAATGAATTGTTCATGGATGACAGCAAGAGAGCTTGAAAAATTAGGAAATTGCACAAACTGCAGTTGTCTATACTCTCCTAAAGTATCGAACCAATCTCTTAGAGATCCCGTAAAACGGGTAGCAAGTTCTGTAAGAACAGAGGTTGTTGTTGCATTTGCCCTTAACATTTGGAGATCTGTCCAGGCGGCCATTTCTGATAGTCGTTCTCTCCATTTAGCTGCAGGTATATCATCAAAAGTAAACCATGGGCCATTTGATGGTTTATAATCATTTTGAGTTTGAGGTGGCAGTAGGTTTGTGGCTGAGGTTCCTTCATGTGGATCTTCCTCAATATCTGGGGGTATTTCAAAGAACGAGTCCGTCATTGATGATTGAACAGCTCTGATACCATATTAGTATGTGGCGTTGTTTACACTAGATCTACAACAGTTAAAACTGTACTTTGGGCTAGTAGCCCGCAAGTTCTGATTTCCAACCGATATACCTCTATGAGCATCAAAAACTTAAAATATTTTTCTAGGTTTTACAACCCAAACAGACTTTCCTCTTAGTCTAAAACAGGGTACCAAACTAGATAAAACTTATCAAGTTTTCTGATGCACAGGATCCTTGCATAAGGCAAGTGCAGAGCATACTTCCTTGAGATTTCAAAATGAACAGATTTAAGCTTTCTTAATTTTCTTTGAAGCCTTAGAGCTTCATTGACAGAGAGCGAGAGAATTTTAGAAAGCCATGGATAATGAGAATAGGAATTTTATTTTTCAAAAGCCGATATCTTACAACTGGAGGAAACTTCCTTATATAAGGAAGAAACTTGACTAGTTCTTGATAAGACATGTCCTTATCAAGATGTCTTCTAAAGGTAAAGCAAACATTATTACAAGCGACAAAAGCTTTAATAGCTAACATGACTTTTTAACATGACTTTGACAAAACTTATATGACTTTTGACAAAACTTAAGCTTTAAACAACACGCTAGCTTTAAAGAAAATAACACGCTTAATAGTTATTCAAGGCAAAAGTAAAACATTTATTGCAACAAGACAAACTACTTTATGGAGAGTTGAGATTCATGTAGTCGTCTTCGGATAAGCTGTCTGTTTCATCTGGATCACAATCATTATCTTTTGGGAAAAATGTCTTGGAGAGCTTTGGATGATTGCAACGGGGACCACGACAAGGTGGATAAGGGCAATCTCTTCTGTAGCCTGGTGGTAACTGCTTTGGTGACGTCTGGGTTGCCTTGTCTTTTTTCTGAGCCTGAGGCTGAGATGATGATCCTGGTTCATGCCTGGTTGGTTGTGGAAATTCTTGGAGATGTTGACTGAGTGGAAGAAATTCTTCCCATGGGTCTTGTGAGTCTTGGTAGAGGAAATCGGTAAAATCTGGTTTTTCTTCTTTGATTATGATGCCTGTGGATTTTGGTTTGGAGTTGGGATCATGATGAGGTCGTGTTGTGAACCGAGAGAGGTGTGAGCAATGTCCTTGTGCGGAGCAGTTTGATGATTTAATTCACAAAGATAATTGTGGAGATTTTTCTGTATTCCGCTATCTTGTTCAAGGAGGGCTGGATGTGGTAAAGTCAACCAATCATATACTTGGTTTTGAGTCCAGAATGAGTTGGTGTCTGGATGTTGAAAGTATGGCCTATGAATAATGAACACGGATGTGAACATTTTTGCTTCGGGTGGTGGCATACGTTCCAAATTATAAATTTCTGACAACTGTTGGAGCTTTTTTCTCCACCAAAGAATTGGAGAAAACCATTCAAGGAGTGTCCAGGTTAATGAAGTGGACTTGTCTGGATTAAGCAGGTATTCCAAAGTGAGAGTGACAGGGACAATTAGTTTAGTGGCATAAAGGACAGTTAGGCACCAAATGTACAATAACTCATCTTCTGAGCCAGGGTCTAAAGTCAAGCCTGTAAGGAACAGGTTTTCTGGATGGAAGGTTGAAAATGGAAATGAGTCTGATAAGAGATTAACTTTCATGAAAAACCTAAAAACAACTTTTTTAGCAAACTCTTGTATAGCAAAGACGGTGGTGAAGGTTTTTCCAAGAGGAAAATATTTTTTGGTGATGGCTTGTGATGGGAGTGAAGTAGCCATAAAGATGATAGGAAAATGATTTTGAGAGGTTATGAAAAACAAGGATTTTTCTGGTTTTGCAAGTCTTGAGAGCATATCAGGGATGAGATTATGTTCTCCTTTTATATGCTTCACAGAGAAGTCATATTTCGAAAACCAGTCTTTTAACCTTAGTAACATCTTTTCGGGAACATTTTTACCTTTGAAATTCATGATGTTAGGAAAGGCTGAGTTGTCCATTCGGATAAGATGGTACTGAAATTTCTGAATACCATTCTTGATTGCTAAAATTTCTTTGAGCACACTGTGGTAATGGATTTGTGTGTCAGAGCAGTATCCACTAGCATAGGCAATAAAGTGTTCTTTGCCCTCTGCTTCTTCAAGGAGGATGGCCCCCCAAGATTCGTCACTTACATCAGTCTGCAGTATCCGTCTACCATCTGTGATAAGCTTTAAAGGTGGCGGATTTTGCGCAATTTGCTTTAAAGTTGTGACAACAAGTGTGTGGTCGTTGTTCCATGGTGGTGGATTCTTTTTCAATAGGTCGATGACGGTTTGTGTGATTATCAACATGAGGAATAAAGTCTCTGATGTAATTGATAATACCTAGAAATTGCTGAATTTGTCTTTTGGAAAAGTCCTGATCTGGAAAGTGGATAAGTTCTTGGGCAATGTGCTTTCCTGGCTGGTAGTGTCCGTCTTTGATAGTCATTCCAAGGAATTCAATGTTATTGAATTGTGCTTTTCTTAGCTGATAACATGATTCCATAAGTTTGGATTATATCAAAGAATCGATCTAATAATTGGCGATGTTCATCATGTGTACCTAAAAACAACAAAATATCCTCAATGTAAATCAATGCACTATGCAGGATAGGTTGAAAAATTTGAACCATGGATTTTTGGAAAATGGATGGTGTTGTTTTAAGACCAAAGGGTAAAACCGTCCATTGATAATGGGCATTTGGAATGCAAAAGGCGGTTTTGTATCTTTCTGAGGGTTTGATGCCAAGTTGCCAAAATCCAAAATCTAAAATTTTGAAAAGATTTGGGCATTTTTGAGGAAAGTGAACATGCTCTGTCTTTTTGGCAAAGGGAATTTGTCATCTTACAAAAACATGTTTAGAGGCTGATAGTCAATGACTAATCGTTTTTTTCTCTAACAATTTCGGAATTTTTTTCTACATAAAAGGCTTGGGCTCTATGAGACCTTGGGCTAGCAACTGAGAACATTCTTTTTGGGCTAGAACTAAGTGTGAGGGACTCATTCCTGGATGGGTGGCTTTGGTTGGGTTGACATCTTTATTTAGTTTAAATGGTAACTGAACAAACAAAGGCGGATTTTTCCACAGAGGATTTGGATGGTGGAAATCAGCATGAGACTCAGGACAATATTTCAAAAACTTTGTAGAAATGTCTTGGAAGGACTGAGGGGTTTCAGTTGGACCATAAAGCTTAAGAATATTGGTGAAAGGTTTGAACATGGACTTGACTCGAATTCTAGTAGGAATAATTTGGAGGTGTTTTATCTGGTGATTTATATCAAATCCTAACAAGATATCCTTATTAGGAAGATGAGACCCGATGACTTTTGTCCAGATAACACAGTTTGGAAAGATTTGAATACCAATAGGTTTTTTGGTAATCAATTTGGTGGTGAAGAATTTTCCATTGACTGCTTTGAAATTTTCTTCATAATGTTGCCAAAACTGGGGTGGAAGAATGTCTAGGTTTAACATACTTCTTTGGGCACCCGTATCAAGAAGTCCAATAGCAGGAATTGGTCTTTGGAATTTTGAAGGTAAGATTTGGAGTTTTATGGAGGGAATGGGAATAGTGGTGCCTAAGGATAGAAGTTGTTGATGAAAAACAGTTTGAAACTCATCGTTTTTAGAATCATCATATGAGTTTTCCAGTGTAAACACTGTTTCATCAGTAGGTTCCTCTTGTTCTGAGAAGTAGAACTCAATTTCATCTTTGTGAGGAAAGTAATCAGTGGTGGCCTGTCGATGTTCAAGTAAACAGATTGCCTTGTCTTTTTTGTTGGGGCAATCTTTGGCATAATGGCCTTTCTTTTTGCAGATGAAACATCGGCTTGATTTTCTCCTTTGCTGTTCTCTGAAAGAATTGGATCTTTTTCTGAAGAACCTGTACGATTTTCTCCGGGCCTTTGATCTAGGAAAAGAATCTAAATTTCTGAATTTTTTGAAATGCCTTTTCTTTTTGGTGCTGCACTCGCAATCTTTCTTTTTTTTGCATTTGATCTGCAAGTAAGGCTTTTTACAAGCACTTCGGAAAGGCTCTTTATCTTTCAGCAATTCTTTGAAAAATTGTTTCTATTCACATAGTTTCTCCAAACATCCTTTGGCGATTTGAAAGATTTTCCCCAAAGAAATATTGTCAATTTGGAGATTAAGAGATGTGAGCTGCCTTTGTATATCTGGCTGTAATTCTTCAGGTAATGACGCCAGAAAAACATGTTTAAGAGTAGGATCATTGAATCCATTAAGCTTATAAAACAGAATTGACATCCGTTTGTAATGAAAATCAAGATCTTTAGCCTTGAGTGGGCAGCATTTCATGTTGAGATAGTCACGTCTTGCAGCTTCAAATACTGCTGCAGATTCTCCAATGAATTGTTCATGGATAACAGCGAGAGCACTTGAGACATTAGGAAGTTGCACAAACTGTAGTTGTCTGTACTCTCATAAAGTATCAAACCAATCTCTTGGAGATCCTGTAAAATGGGTAGCAAGTTCTCTAAGAATAGAAGATGTTGTTGCATTTGCCCTTAACATTTGGAGATCTGTCCAGGCGGCCATTTATGATAGGCGTTCTCTCCATTTGGTAGCAAGTATATCATCAAAAGTAAACCATGGGCCATTTGATGGTTTACAATCATTTTGAGTTTGAAAGGCTGAGCAGGCCGATTTGTGGCTGAGGTTCCTTCAGGTGGATCTTGCTCAATATCTGAGGGTATTTCAAAGAATGGATCTGTTCTTGAGGATTGGGCTGGTTCAGTTTCTTCAGGTTGGGCCATGAGAATTTTGGTGATATCAGCATAGGACTTTTCAGAGTCATTAGTTGATATTGACGATTCAAGGATTTGTCTCGCATTCGATGGGCTTTCTAAAATAGTTAGGTTTGAATCAGAAATTGGATTATCTGTATCAGATGGATCTGGGACCATTTGGGCTCTGAACTGTTGCATGGGTGCTTTATATTTGGCTTGAGCTGGTGATGCTTGTATAGGTAGAGATACGTAAGGAAGGGATTGGTATTTTAGAATTGACAAAGATAGTTGAGTTATTTTTTCTGGTCGAGGTCGAGGTTGAGGGTTAGATCGAGATGGTTTTGGCAATGGATTATTTCTGAATAAAGTGTGTCATGCCAAATAGTTTAGATGGATCTTGTGCTTTAAGGATGGAAAGTTGGGTTGATGGTAGGTAAAGGTGGTGATGTGGTGAATAATGTTGGCCTTTGCCTTTCTGACTCAATTTGTTCAAGCTCCGCTTTTAATTTTTTGATTTCCTTTTCTTTTTGGTCAAATTCTGGACCATAGTGCCTTTGACTAAGCATGGCTCGTAACTCTGAATCCAGTTGAGAGATTCTGGATTGGAGATTCTGATAAATCTGCTGCATCTGTGAAGTAATTGAATCAACTTTAGACTCAATATGATCAGTTCGTAGACTGATCTGATTCACCTTTTTATGAATATCGACCAGGGTTTCATTTTGGGCTCTGGCATTTTGTGTTTGCCAGTTGAGGACAGCTTCAAAAGGTTTGGGGTCTTCTAAGTGACTTGTAGGAGTGATGGCTGAAGGAATAAAGGGCTTGGTTACAACTTTTCTTTGTGGGTCGGCATGTGTTTCTAGAACAGGGAAGTTGGAGGAATAATCTTGTGATGTTGATGAAAACATCATGCAAGCCATAGGTTGTATGGTAGGTATGGTATTTTGAACTGGTGGAAGAACTTCAGTTTTGCAATTCTTTTCTATCCATTTAAATTCTTTTTTGTAAATGGGTAAAGGAGCTAGTAGAGGTGGAGGATTATATGGTGGTTTGGGTTGGTTGTGTGAACACGGAGATTTGGGTATTTTCTTTTTGGGCTTCTCTTCTCCGTTTGGAATCATAATTATCCTCTTCTTCCCAATCATCCCAACAGGGACAATCTGGGTCATAGTTTCCTGATCCCGGTATATCCTAAAGAAAGTGACCATTGAGTTTAGCTGGGTAAACAGGATATCCTTCCGAATTGAATCCTGTAATTGGCAACTTTTCTTATGCTGTCTGAACAGCTGTGATCATTTGCCGAATAGGTGAATGAGAGCCTTGGAGGCTCTTCTGGTGCTGTTGGTGGAGGTCTGAAAGTCATTCTGACCGTTCCATCTGGTCTCCTTTCGAACATACTTTCTGATGTCTGAATAGGAGTAGTGTTGGTATGAAACTTTTCATAATTTGAAATCCACTCCAAGGGCATGAGTTTTATGAGTTCATGTCGAGGGATCTGTCTTGGGATTTGGATGATGGTGGGTATTTGATTTGATTCTGCTAACATCATAAGGGCGTCAGAGTGGTGCTCAGGTGTGGGTAAGTCTAAGGCGTAATTTTGAAGCCTATAGACAAGCTGGTGGTGAAGGGTTGCAATCTTTGTAGAAGAAATTTGTTCTGTAACTTGAATTTGTACTTGGACTTTCAAGGCCGTGGAAAGATTGGTGTCTTGAAGAGAAAGGTTGAAATTTGGGTAGAAAGTGAGGAGAACACTTCCTGCATAAAGGGAGGTTAATACAGTACCAATAACAGCATCTTGATACTGTTTGAACCGGGTGTCCAACATAGCAATTCTGGCTGTGACGGATAATCCTTTCCTTCCATGTAAGGTCATGATTAATCTTACTCCTCCGAGATGGAGATGAGTATAACTTTCTCTTTTCCAATTGGAAATCAACTCTGAAGGAATTTCCAAAGTAACATATTGTTCAGCTGTAGTAGCCTGAAGTGTGCACTGATCCAATCTAGAAGACTGGATATATTCTTTTGGCTGTAGTCGCCTGGTAGCGATGAGGGTGCAGATGCTACGAGTAAAGGAGTGTGGGCGTTTGTAAAGTTGGCAAGGACTATATTGGTGATATCAGCATAGGACTTTTCAGAGTCACTAGTTGATATTGAAGATTCAGAGGAAGATTCTGTTTCAGATTAAGATGGGCTTTTTGAAACAAGTAGATTTGAATCAGAAATCGGATTATCTATATCAGATGGATCTAGGACCATTTGGGCACTAAACGTTTCATGGGTGCTTTATCTTTGACTTGGGGTGGTGGTGCTTGTGTAGGTAGAGATGTATAAAGAAGTGATTGGTATTCTGGGAGTGACAAGGATGGATGAGGTATTTTTTCTGGTCAAGGTCGAGGTTGAGGTTTAGACCAAGATGGTTTGGGTAATGGATTGTTTCTAAAAAGGGTATGTGTCATACCAAACAATTTAGATGGATCTTGTGGCCTAATGAGAGATAGCATTGGTGCAAAAGGATGGAAAGTTGCGTTGATGGTAGGTAAAGGTGGTGATGTGGTGAATAATGTTGGCCTTTGCCTCTCGACTCAACTGTTCAAGTTCTCGCTTTTAATTTCCTGATTTCTCTTTCTTTTTTATCAAATTATGGGCCATAGTACCTCTAACTAAGCAAGGCTCGTAACTCTGAATCTAGTTGAGAGATTTTGGATTGAAGGTTTTGATAGATTTGCTGCATCTGTGAACTGATATGATTCACATTTTTATGAATATCGACTAAGGTTTCATTTTAGGCTCTGGCATTTTGTGTTTGCCATTTCAGGACAGCTTTAAAAGGTCTGGGGTCTTCTAAGTGACCTGTAGAAGTGATAGCTAAAAGAATAAAGGGTTTGGTTATAACTTTTCTTTATGGGTCAGCGTGTGTTTCTAGTACAGGGAAATTAGAAGAATAGTCTTGTGATGTTGATGAAAACATCATGTAAGCCATGGGTTGTATGGTAGGTGTAGTATTTTGAACTGGTGGGAGAACTTCAGTTTTACAATTCTTTGCAATCCATTTCAGTTCTTTTTTGTAAATAGGTAATGGAGCTGGTGGAGGTGGAGATTCATGTGGTGGTTTGGGTTGATTGTGCGAACACGGAGATTTGGATATTTTCTTTTTGGGCTTCCTTCTCTGATTTGAATCATAATCGTCCTCTTCTTCCCAATCATCTCAACAGGGACAATCTGGGTCACAGTTTCCTGATCCTGGTATATCCCAAAGAAAGTGGCCATTAAGTTTAGCTGGGTAGACAAGATATCCTTCTGAATTGAATTCTGTAATTGGCAGCTTTTCTTGTGCTGTCTGAACAGCTGTGATCATTGCTGAATAGTGATTGAGTGCCTTGGAGGCTCTTCTGGTGCTGTCAGTGGAGGTCTGAAAGTCATTCTGACCGTTCCATCTGGTCTCCTTTCGAATATACTTTCTGATGTCTGAATAGAAACAGTGTTGGTATGAAATTTTTCATAATTTAAAATCCATCCAAGGGCATGAGTTTTATGAGTTCATGTCGAGGGATCTGTCTTGGAATTTGGTATCTGGTCTGATTCTGCTAACACCGTAAGGGCATCAGAGTGGTGCTCAGGTGTGGGAAGGTCTAAGGCATGATTTTAAAGCCTATAGACTAGCTGATGATGAAGTGTTGCAATCTTTGCAGAAGAGATTTGTTCTGCACCTTGAATTTGTACTTGGACTTTCAAGGTTGTGGAAAGATTGGTGTCTTGAAGAGAAAGGTTGAAATTTGGGTAAAAAGTGAGGAGAACACTTCCTGCATGAAGAGTGGTGAGAACAGTACCAATAACAGCAACTTGATACTGTTTGAACCTGGTGTCCAGTATGGCAATTCTGGCTGTGATAGGTAATGTTTCCTTCCATGTAAGGTCAGGATTAATCTTACTCCTCTGAGATGGAGATGAGTATAACCTTCTCTTTTCCAGTTAGAGATTAACTCTGAAGGAATTTTCAGAGTAACATATTGTTCAACTGTAGTAGCATAAAGTGTGCACTGATCCAATCTAGAAGACAGGATATATTCTTTTGGCTGTGGTCGTCTGGTGGTGATGAGGGTGCGGATGCTGCGGGTAAGGAGTGTGGGCGTTTGTAAAGTTGGTAAGGACTAATAAGAGGAAAAGATGACTCATTGATTTGTGCAGATTCAGGGATGTATGAATATTCAACAAGGTTTTCTATTTTGTTGGCTGTTTGTTTAGTGCATGATTTTGGGAGTGAGAGAGTAGAAGAAAGAGAGACTGGAGTGATTACAGAAGAAGTAGATGATTCGTTTGATGAAGTTGATGCCATATTGGGAAATTTCTCTCTGTCTTTGAAGTCTTTAGCTTAAAAAATCATAAGAAAACTTCTATCATACCATTTTGTGATTTGAAGAACATAATTTTGAAAATAATTTTTATTTTCAAGGACAGTAAAACTGTGGGTATGGCCTTAACTGCATAGCCCAATACCATCATACTTACGTTCAATATTCCAGATTGATGAATCTTTTTCAAGGCTCGATAGATAATTTGATAAGCCAATGATTTTTTTCTGTGTTTCAGAATACGGTTAACCAACATGTTAACTAATCGATTAAGGTGTTTTTTTTAAAAGAAATCATACCTCTAAACCTATTCTAAGCATTGTCCTCAACGTCGTGTATTCGAAAGCCATACACACAAAACGGCGAAGAAAACACAATGAAAGAAGAAATTGGAGAAATCATACTTGAACTTGCTACATATGCTTAAAGAAAGATGACAAGAAGACATTCAAAGGCAAATCTTCTTTCTTTTTTATTTTTTACACTTTTCTCTACAAACAAAACATTACAAATACTAAAAAGATATGTTTCTAAAGTCACTACTCCCATATCAAGCTATCTTCAACTCAAATATATCTAAAGTTAATAAAAACATCACTAAGACTAAAACATTCCATAACTATCAACTATTTCCTCCCCCAACCTGATCAACATTATATAACAAATGGAGAGTTAAATACTACTAGTAATTTGCACTTCTTACTAGGGCTCTATTACTATCATTAGTCAACCAATCCAACACCAATGTCCTAGGATCTGGATCTAGTTTATAGGCTTGTAAAAGATCAAGTAACTCATTAGCAATAGGAGCACAAACAAAAAGTTTTTTGTGCTGAGATTGGACATGACTAAGGAATACTATCAAGTCATCACAAAAGTTATTAACATTTAACAAACCGATGGATTTTTTATGAATGTTCAAATGGACCCAAGATGCAAATGTATAAAAGTGTCAAAGATGATTTAACATTTTGGATTTTCTTTCTTGCATACCTAGCACGAACAAAAAAAGCCAATATCCAAAACCAAACATTGCATCAACTTGGGAAAAAGATTGATCGAGTTGCTAATCAAGTCTCACAAACTGAAACAAAAGTTAATAAATCTACAAGACAGAATCTCTGAGTTAGTAAAGATACGTTCACTTCTAATTTTCTACACTGAGTATACTTTGCACTTGCCTTTAGCTTAAGGATCCTGTGCATTAGAAAGGTCATGATTTTATCCTCCAAAATCGATTTTGTAAAAAAAATTATTTTCTCACAAAGTTCACCCTCTTTTAAGGTCTTGTATGACCGTGTTTTCAGGTGGTATCATGAAAAACTATTTTCTATTATGACTTTCGGTTTTGGTATTTGATGGATAAGTGTATATTAGCTGGAAACCAGAACTTGCAGACTACTGGCTCTAAGGACAGTCTTTGTACTATTCTAGTTCCGATGTAACAACGCCACGTACAACTACCCAGATAGTATTAGAGGCAAACAAAACAAAGAAGTTATATAATTAGTAATCTCAAAGAAACATTATTTGATTTGCTAGAAGATGATTTCAGCAAAATAGAAACAAATACTTCATCTTCAACTCCTTCTTCCTCTTTCTTACCTCATATTTCTCTATCTTTTAGTCTTTCCTTACCAAAAACTTGCCAAAAACATGTGACCTCAAAGATTGAAAACTTAGTTGAATACTCTTAGTTCCCGATCATGAGTCTTTATAGTCTCTACAAAAAAAAAGACTTCCTTCACCAGAAGTATCCCAACCTTAATCTCCACCAAAAGACCTCTCCTAAAAGAATACATTCAGTCCTCCCGACTGGATCAGTGTGCCCTACAAGCCTCTCAAAGTGAACAGTATGTCACTTTAGAGATACCTCCAGATCTCGTGGCCACTTGGAAACGAGAAGAGTATACATATCTTCATCTTAGTGGTGTTAGATTGATTCTTACACTCCATGGCAGAAAAGGCTTACCTGTCACAGCCAGAATTGCTCTTTTAAACACAAGGTTTAAACAGTATCAACATGTTGTTATTGGAACCATACTGACAACACTTCATGCCAGTAGTGTTTTGTTGACTTTTTATCCAAATTTTAACAAGTCCCTAGAAGATCCCAATCTGCCAACAACCTTGAAAGTGCAAATCCAACTTCAGGGAGCAGAACAAACACCCACTTCAAAAATTGCAACCCTCCATCACCAAATAGTGTATCGATTACAGAATCATGCATTAAATCTTCATACAGCCCACACCACATCAGATGGCCTAATGATCCTTGCTAATACATACGCCATTCTAACAATAATCCAAATTTCCAAACAAATCCAGAAGCAAGATTTGCTCAAACTCATGCCATTAGAATGGCTCACAAATTATGAGCAATTTTACCAAAACTCTGAACCAGTTCAAACAACGGAAGCCACTTTTGAAAGGAGAAATGATGGACAAGTGAAGCTGTCTTTCTGAATCTATCCTAGAGGTTTTAAAGCTTGTGGGATTATGCCTAGCACTTGTCTTCCTCTAATAAAAACAGCTTTTGAGCCAAGCATTGATAACCCTCAGTCTTCTCCTCCACATACAAGGTATATTTTTCTCTCAGCTATGACACAATCAAGATCTATAATTGCCTAAACAAACTGAAGCACACAAATATTTTTTAATTATCTACCCAAAGTAGCTACCATTGGAATAATCTTCAAGAGCAATTTGTGATGGTTTAAAAAAGTAGGTCATATTTAAATGTCTTAACACAGCTGTAAATAGGGTGGATCTTCATTTAGCTTGAAGGGTAACTGAACAAAGAAATGCGAATTTTTCCACAGAGGATTTGGATGCATACCTACCATACAACCCATGGCTTGCATGATGTTTTCATCAACATCACAGGATTATTCCACCAATTTCCATGTTCTAGAAACACATGCCGAACCACAAAGAAAAGTTATAACCAAACTCTTTATTCCTTCACCCACCAGAACTTGCGGGCTACTAGCCCAAAGTACAGTTTTAACTGTTGTAGATCTGGTGTAAACAATGCCACGTAGTAAACAGTGATCACATCAATAGAAATAATAATGCAAAAGATAAAAGAAAAATAAAATAAAAGATTATTTACTAGCAGTTGTTAGTGTGACTCACATCTTCCTTTTGTTTTACATTCAATAGCGGCTTAAACGCCCTTTACATGTTAGGGATAGGCTTCCCATCCAATTTTCTTATGAATTGGCAAACAAGGTCTTTTAGAGTTAGATTTCCACGAGTAAGCTATGCACTTTCTTTTTGAAATAGTTTCCATAAATTATGAATCTCATGTTGAATATATCGGCTCAGATGCATCTCAATCTAATAATTCTTTAATCAGGCAATCCTTAATGAATTTAATTTTATCTTTATGATTTCAGAAACCATTCCTAAAGTTTTACAATGTAGTTGATTACAAAATAGCCTTACATGGTTAGGAGATTTAGAGCCAAGCCACTTAGTTCTTCTTTTTTAGCAAATGTTGGTCTGGGCCCCAAAGGGGTGGCTGTTTTTTGAGCATGCACGACAACTGACTTGTATGGACTACAACTTTTGGGATGTAAGAAATAGATGGACCAAAAAACTAACCTGACAATTGGATATTTGCTTCAATTAACTTACAGTTGTTAAGTTATCCCATTAATCAAACAAACACAATAATTCACAATGACCTCTGTAAATCTTCTTAAGAGCATTTTCAGGGAAAAAAAGGATAATGCTTATGCAATTTACCTTGTATTTCTTCCATGTTTGATCTTGGGGTTTAGTTATTGTGAAAAACTGAATATACTGACTTAAAAATCACCGAGAACAAATCACCGATCACAACACGACCTTATCATGATCCCAACTCCATCCGCCATATCCAAACCAAAATCCACAGCATCATAATCAAAGAAGAAAACCAGATTTCACCGATTTCTTTTACCAAGACTCACAAGACCCATGGGAAGAATTTCTCCCACTCAGTCAACATCTCCAACAATTTCCACAACCAACCATGCATGAACTAGGATCATCATCTTAGTCTCAGCCTCAGAAAAAGGACAAAGCAACCCAGACGTCACCAAAGCAATTACTACCAGACTACAGAAGAGATTGCTCTTATCCACCTTGTCGTGGTCCCCATTGTACTATTATCCACCATTTATACGGAAAAGTGAATAAAAACATATCAAAGAAATGAATCAAGTCTGCAAAATCAAGTAAAAAATGAAAGTGAACAAAACAACAAAATGAAACGCACTGTGTTTTAAAACATGTAACTCACCTTCGTCCTTTTAATGAATTTACCTCAAGTTCTAAGTGGATATAATCAAGCAATTCAAATGATGAAGATTGGGTGGGTCACTCAAATTGATTTTGATGTTTGCCATTAACTCTAAATTTGACATCATTCTTTGAATTATCAATCTTTACGACCCACATGGGCATTCATTTTTTACAATAAAATGGGTCATTCTACTTTGACTTTAACTTCCCTATAAACAAATGAAGATAAGAATTACAAAGTAGTACTTTTTCACCAATCTCAAATGTTTTCTTAAAAAATAAGCTTTGATTCTTACTTTAATACTTCTTGAATTCTCATATACATCATTCCTTAATTCCTCAAGTTCATTCAATTATAATTTAATTAAAAGCTTTAATAACCTAAAATGATTTACATTCAAGTTCAACTGGTAAGTGGCACGATTTACTATAAATTAAGCAATAGGGTGACATTCCTAAAGATGTTTTAAATGCAGTACGGTAAGCTCGAAGTGCATTAGTTAGTCAAAGAGACCAATCTTTGCAGCCTGGCTTAACTGTCTTTTCCAAAATTTGTTTTATTTCTGATAAGTGCATATTTTCTATATATTTTAATATTAATTTCTCCATCTTTTTCTTATTTTTTTGTTCTTAAATATTCTAGTTATTTTAGTTAATTTTTAATTTAGTAAATTATATTTTTATTGTGTCAATTTTTATTTTAGTTTATTTTGTTATTTTAGGTATATTCCGGGATTAAAGAGAAATTAAATCGGAGCATTCAGGAAAAAAATCTTATTAAGAGAATCAGAATAGGAAAAGAATTGGAGATTGTGGATAAAAAGGGCATAAAGGAGCTTAATTTCGGAAGCATTAATTACTTGATTTTGGGAGCAATTAAGCATATATGCATGTGAATTCAAGCCAAGGAAACCAAACTCAACAAATTCATTCATCATGAACATGCGGACAAAGAAGAGAATGTGATGTTAGCTTTAAAAGTGGCCAGCAAGTGAAGATTAAATGAAGCTTGATTGGGCTTTGCATAAGTGGGCCGATTGTTAGCTCCTACTTAAAGAGTTGGCAGCTCCAAACTTGGACCAGCAACCTTTATGCATTGAGAATCCAAACCTCGGTGTAAACTTTGAACTCAAACTGGGAAGGAGTTCCATGTGGTATGCTCCACAATGAAACCAGCCGGGGTTTCTGAAGAACAAGTTAAGCTAATGGCCTTCCCATTCTCTTTGGCCGATTCAGCCAAGGAATGGTTGTACTATCTTCCCTCCGGTACTGTCACTACATGGAATGCAATGCGTCAGCTATTTTTGGAGAAATACTTCCCAAAGATCAAAAGTCAAAAAGATTCGAAAAGAAATTTGCGGAATCCGACAGTATAATGGAGAGTCCCTCTACGACTATTGGGAACGATTCAAAAGCTATGTGCTAGTTGCCCCCACCATCAAATAAGTGATCAGCTCCTTATTCAATACTTTTATGAGGGTCTACTGCCTATGGATAGGAGTATGATTGATGCCGCTAGTGGAGGAGCACTCGTGGATAAGACACCAGAAGCAGCCCAAAATCTCATTGCTAACATGGCTGCTAATTCCCAACAGTTCAACACTAGGAACGACCTATTGCTGCCACCTAAGCGAGTCAATGAGGTAAGTACTACTTCTCTAGAACAACAAGTTTCAAATCTTACTTCTTTGGTGCAACAATTAGCTCTAGGGCAACAAGTGAGACCATGTGGCGTATGTTCTATGGTCGGGCATGCGACTGACGTGTGCCCTACTCTCCAAGAGGGTTCGCGTGAGCAAGCTAATGCAGTTGAGGGTTTCCTAGGCCAACCAAGACAAAGGTATGATCCCTACTCTAATTTTTACAATGAAGGGTGGAAGGATCACCCTAATTTTAGGTATGGAAACCAACAACAAGGTATTCTAATATGGCACCGTCTCGACCACCGGGCTACCCCCAACAGCGGGTGCAACAACCTTACCAAGTTCGGCCACCTCCACCTCCTCAAAATCAAGGTACGTCTTTGGAAGATCTTGTAAAAGCTCTCGCTACTAACTCTACGCAGCCCAACAGGACTACCTGCATACATACTCCAACATTTAGAGAATCAGATTGGCCAACTGACCACATCTATGAGTAGGATAGAGGCTAGAACTTCAAGAAAGTTACCTTCTCAACCAGAAATTAATCCAAAGGAGAATGCTAGTGCTATGTCTCTGAGGAGCGGAAAGCAGTTGGAACCATTATTAGCTAAGCCATCAAAAGACCCTACAACATCATCGCACTCTTTGACCAATCCCTCCCCTGAGGCTCCTTCTTTAACAAGGAAAGACGATTCTCACTCAGCAGTGCCAGTCGACCCATCTGGCCAGGTAAGTGTCCCTTCACCGTGAATTAAGACTCTTTCTATTCCTCCACCATTTCCTAGTAGGTTTAAACAATCCAAGAAAGAGGAGCAAGAAAAGGAGATCCTTGAGACCTTTCGTAAAGTAGAGGTAAATATTCCTCTACTTGATGCTATTAAACAAGTGCCGCGTTATGCAAAGTTTTTGAAGGAATTATGTAGTAAAAGCGAAAGTTGAGCAGAACGAAAAGGTAAGTGTAGGAGAGAATGTTTTCACAGACTTCAAAGAAAACTTCCTCCTAAGTGCAAGGATCCAGGTACTTTTACTATCCCCTGCACTATTGGCAATACCAGATTCGAAAGATGTATGCTAGATTTAGGGGCCTCAATTAATGTTATGCCATATTCGATTTATAACTCTTTGAATTTAGGTCCAATGGAAGAAACTGGTATAATTATTCAATTGGCTGATAGATCTAATACTTACCCCAAAGGGGTTGTGGAAGATGTTCTTGTGCAGGTCAATGAATTGGTCTTTCCAGCTGATTTTTATATCCTTGAAATGGAGGATGAGTTGTCACCCAATCCCACTCCTATTCTGTTGGGGCGACCATTCCTTAAGACAGCCCGAACTAAGATTGATGTTCACGATGGAACCCTCACAATGGAATTCGATGGTGAAGTGATCCGCTTCAATATCTTTGAGGCAATGAGGTATCCTAGTGATGTACATTCTGTCTTTGCCATAGATGATATTAATGCTTTGGTGCAGGATTTCTTTGAATTATCCGGTAATGACAGCTTTGAAATTGCCATAAGCAAAAATCTTACGAAAGATAATTCTAAGGAACAGGCAAATTTGATAAAGTTGGATGATGGGGTAGAAGAAGCTATGGCAATCTTAGATGGAGCAGTCCCATTACGCACCAATGGGTATAATATTTCTTATCTTGAATTGCCTTTATTAAATGAGAAATTTTTACCTTGATTGCCAGCAGGCACCTACCTTAGAGCTTAAGCCACTCCCAGAGCACCTGCAATATATTTACTTGGGTGAGAATGAGACACTCCCAGTCATAATTGCTAAAACCCTCACTTTAGTTCAACAAGAAAAGCTAATCGTGGTGCTTGGGATCACAAGACAAAGAATTGGTGGACCATTGCCGATATTAAGGGAATTAGTCCTTCCATGTGTATGCATCGCATTTTACTAGAGGAAGGGTCTAAACCAACAAGAGATGCACAACGCCGCCTTAATCCACCAATGATGGAAGTCGTAAAAAAGGAGATACTGAAACTCCTTAATGTGGGGATTATCTATCCGATTTCTGATAGTAAATGGGTGAGTCCTGTGCAGGTAGTTCCAAAAAAATCAGGCATCACAGTGGTCAAGAATGAAGAAAATGAGCTTGTACCAACAAGAGTTCAAACTGGGTGGAGAGTTTGCATTGACTATCGTAAACTGAATGCAGCCACTCGCAAGGATCATTTTTCTCCGCCATTCATTGATCAAATGCTTGAAAGGTTAAGTAGTCATTCTCATTATTGTTTTCTTGATGGTTACTCAGGTTATAATCAGATTGTTATCGCTCCAGAAGACCAAGAGAAAACAACCTTCACATGCCCCTTTGGCACATTTGCTTACCGACGCATGCCATTTGGTCTTTGTAACGCTCCTGCCACTTTCCAAAGGTGCATGATGAGTATTTTTTCTGATTATGTGGAGAACATCATTGAGGTATTTATGGATGATTTTACGGTTTATGGTGATTCTTTTGATAGATGTTTAGATAACCTTACACTTGTGCTTAAACGATGCATTGACACTAACCTTGTGCTTAATTGGGAAAAATGTCATTTTATGGTTAACCAAGGTATTGTATTAGGCCATATTATTTCGAAAAGGAATTGAAGTTGATAAATCTAAGATAGATCTTATTCGTTCCTTACCACCTCCCACTAGCGTGAGGGAGGTTCGTTCTTTTCTTGGTCATGCAGGTTTCTATCGTAAGTTTATCATGGACTTCTCTAAGATCGCATTACCCCTCTGCAACTTACTTCAAAAGGATGCAACTTTTGACTTCAATGATGAGTGCCAAAGAGCATTTGAGAAGTTAAAAGAGGTTTTGACATCAGCCCCTGTGATTCAACCACCGAACTGGGGCTTACCATTTGAGATCATTGCGATGCCAGTGACTATGCTGTTGGAGCCGTGTTGGGCCAGCGTGTGGGCAAGCTTCCTCATGTCATCTACTATGCCTCCCGTACATTGAATGATGCACAACTCAACTACTCCACCACAGAGAAAGAACTTTTAGCAGTTATCTTTGCCTTAGAGAAATTTCGCTCTTATTTGATTGGATCTAAGGTAATTGTTTACTCTGACCATGCAGCTATTAGGTACTTGCTCACCAAAAAGGATGCCAAACCGCGCCTTATTCGATGGATACTTCTATTGCAAGAATTTGACTTAGAGATTCTAGATAAGAGAGGTTCTGAGAATTTGGTGGCAGATCATTTGAGTCGGCTTACCTATAACGAAGATGCACTCTCATTGCATGAGAACTTTCCAGATGAACAGTTATTACAGGTAGGTACAGTTATTCCTTGGTATGCAGATATTGTCAATTACTTGGTTACTAGGATAGTACTGGAAGAGCTAACCCGTGCACAAAAGGCCAAGATCAAGAGTGATGCAAAGTACTATGTGTGGGATGAGCCATATTTGTGGAAGTATTGTTCTGATCAAATTATTAGAAGGTGCGTACCCGAATCTGAATTTTCTTCTATTCTCACATTTTGTCATACTCTGGCTTGTGGACGACATTTTAGACCAAAGCGAACAGCCCTTAAGGTACTTGCAAGTGGTTTTTATTGGCCATCACTATTTAAGGATGCATATTTGTTTTGCAAATCTTGTGATCGTTGTCAGCGAACAGGTAATTTGGGACCTCGAAATCAAATGCCACAATCTCCCATTCTTATAGTTGAGATTTTTGATGTTTGGGGCATAGATTTCATGGGACCATTTCCATCTTCGTTTGGTAATCTCTATATTGTTCTTGCGGTTGATTATGTTTCAAAATGGGTGGAAGCAAAAGCCACCCGAACTGACGATTCTAAAGTTGTGATAGATTTTATAAAGTGTAACATCTTTGCAAGGTTTGGAACACCGAAGGCAATTATCAGCGACAGAGGCACTCACTTTTGTAACAGGTCAGTAGAAGCACTCTTTCGAAAGTACAACATCACTCACAAAGTGTCCACAGCCTACCATCCACAAACTAGTGGGCAAGTTTCGAGGTGTCTAATAGGTAAGTGAAATCAATCCTTGAAAAGACAGTTAATCCGAATAGAAAGGACTGGAGCCTACGGCTTGATGATGCACTTTGGGCATATAGACCGCATACAAAACGCCTATTGGTATGTCACCTACAAAGTTGGTATATGGTAAACCTTGTCATCTTCCAGTGGAACTTGAACATAAAGCATGGTGGGTCTGTGAAACAATGTAACATGGAACCGGATGCCACGGACAACACAGTAAAGCTCCAATTGCAAGAATTAGAAGAAATTGAAATGATGCCTATGAGAATTCACGAATCTATAAAGAAAAGACTAAGGCTTTTCATGATAAGCAGATCTTGAGAAAGAATTTCAAAGTTGGACAGAAAGTTTTGCTATTCCATTCTCGCCTTAAGTTGTTTCCAGGTAAATTACGTTCTCGATGGGTTGGGCCTTTTGTTATTGTTAACGTTTTTTCTCATGGTGCAGTTGAGATCAGGAGCTTAAAGACAGGCAAAGAGTTCAAGGTAAATGGTCATAGGTTGAAGCCTTACTATGAAAACTTTCAGACACTCAATGTAGATGAGGCTCCACTCTATGAACCTGCGTACGTTGATGAGTGAAACTTGAGAACCATGTCAGGCTGAGGACAATAAACCAAGCGCTACTGGGAGGCAACCCAATGGTTGGAGAAAAGATTTTGAGAGCACGCCATAACAGATTTGATCTTTCTCCCTTTCATTCTCATTTCCTTTATTCACTCTGTGTTGAATTTTGTTTGTTTCTGTTTGTGTGTCTCATCTCACTTCCCCATGTTTTCTTCTTTTGTTAGCGTAGGCTTACATTGAGGACAATGTAAGAATTAAGTGTGGGGGTGGATTTAGAACTTAGTTTGCTTTTGCTTTGTCTTTTTTTTCTTTAAAAAAAAAACAAAAAAAAACAAAAAAAAGAAACAAAAAGAAAAAAAAATCATTGTTCTGAATATTAGCCAATGATAAGAATTTGATTGACAATGAATATGGTTCTTAGAAAGGGTTGAATATTACCTTAGTTTATACTTGATTCTTGTGTTGATTTCCTCTTAATTAAGATTCTTTAAATCATGAGCACTAATATCAATTCTTTCATAGTTTTGACTTAGAATTTGAGATTGATGCAGCCTGAGTTGAGAATTTTAGATTGAGTAAATGACTGTTTGTCTTGATTCTTATCTCTACAATACAGTGTAGTCTACACAGGCACCATAGTCAGAAATAGCTACCTATAACCCTTAAGAGTGAAGCTATCCTTGAGTAATTTGGGCCTATGTACCACCAGTATGTAGAGGATAATCTACCATGAGAAGAAGGCTACCTTAAAGGGTAGAGTGAAAGCTCCTAACTATGAGAAAAGAGAAAGAAAAAAAAATCAAAAGAAAATGCACGCAAATGCCTGTGAAAAAAAAAATTGGAGATCAAGATGATAAGATTAGTTTGACCTACTATTTTCTTTGTTCAAGGCAAAGGCTATTGATATTTAAGATTTTGGGAATGGATTTTGATTGAATTGATTCACACGCACACTATGAGAATCAAAAGAGAGATGGGATTGACTATTGAATTGAAGTTAAAACTTCGATAATATTTGAAATTTTCTTTGAGCTATATGATTTATGCAATCTTTAAGGCTAGTTTTATTTTAAATTCTTTTGTCCTTTGTTTAAAAAAAAAAAAGATGTTTGTGGGTATCATCGCTGAAGCCCTCACGAGACTATAACTCGTCCACTAGGGCCGCCTAGGGGTTTAAAGGCTTGTTGCATACGCTAAATGCAATCGTGATTTCCGACGAAAGTGGACTAGTTTAGATTTTTTTTTATTTTTGTTCTAGGTTTGCTCGAGGACAAGCAAAGGGTAAGTGTGGGGGAATTTGATAAGTGCATATTTTATATACATTTTAATATTAATTTCTCCATCTTTTTCTTGTTTTGGTCTTAAATTTTCTAGTTATTTTAGTTAATTTTTAATTTAGTAAATTATATTTTTATTGTGTTAATTTTTATTTTAGTTTATTTTATTTCATTTTATTTTGTTATTTTAGGTATATTCCGGAATTAAAGAGAAATTAAATCGGAGCATTCAGGAAAAAAATCTTATTGAGAGAATCAGAATAGGAAAAGAATTGGAGATTGTGAATAAAAAGGGCATAAAGGAGCTTAATTTCGAAGCATTAATTACTTATTGATGCGAATCCCACAATGAAACTTTGAAACATATTCTTAATTTGAAGTTTCAACCCCAAGAAAGTTCTAAATAGATTTAAGACAAACAAAACCTTGACCCAAATGCTTAAGAAAACATGAACCAAAGGTATAGAGAATGATATTGACGCCACACTCAAGAAGTAGATGAGAAGGTGAGTGATAAGTCTAAATTTGGAACGCCACAAGAATGCTAATTCTTGATAAGTTCACTAGTTCTCAAAAGAACCAAAGAAAGAATAATCTTTCAAATTCAAATAACATTAATCTCTAATTCCCTTACATAGCAAGGCTGCTGGGTTTAAATAGGCTAATAAAAACCCAAGATCCTAAAAATACAAATGGAAACATTGGAACAACCCTCCAAGTATAGGTTTGTCAAAGGATGCTTCAAAAGTCTTCACCAACCCACCATAATTAATGCTAGCATTGACAAACTTAATACTTACCTTATTTAATGTTATCATTGACAAACTTAATGTTAGCCCACCATTATTGATGGTAGACTTACCTTACACATTGACAAACTTGAAACAAAACAAACAATGAAGTTGAAAAACAAAGGAGTCGTTGAAAATCCCAAGTCTGAACAAGCTGTAATGAATTGGTCATAACTCCTTCTAGAGAACTCCAAATCCAGCTCTGTAAAATGCATTGGAAAGCTAACTTAATTATCTTTCCAACGGTATATAGCTTGCATATTACTTCGGGCTCAATCAATACCAGTTTTATTCCGAAGATGCCCTTGCTGCATTTGATCCAAGTTGTGTATTTGGCTGCCCAATAGCTTGAATAATGGCCACAATGCCTTGTCTTCTCTCCAAGCCCAATTCGTGATGTCTTGCATCTTGAATTGTATTTTCAATCCATATTTTCTCAATTAATCCATTTAAAGCAGCTTGCATCTTTTTGGCTCTAGCTCTTGTAATTGGGCCTCCATGAATGTGCAAAGGATCACTTGAATCTTTAATGGTATTTTCTTGATGGTTCTCATCATTGATTTTGGGAGCAATTAAGCATATATGCATGTGAATTCAAGCCAAGGAAACCGAACTCAACAAATTCATTCATCGTGAACATGCGGACAAAGAAGAGAATGTGATGTTAGCTTTAAAAGTGGCCAGCAAGTGAAGATTAAATGAAGCTTGATTGGGCTTTGCATAAGTGGGCCGATTGTTAGCATGTGCATGGCATTAAAAAGGAAAGAAAATCCTAATATGATTCTAAGTGGAGAGCACGTGCAAGACCAAAAACAAAGCTTAGGAAAGCCAAGCCTTTTAGCTTTTGGATGAAATAGGTCGGTCAGCAACAATATAAAAGAAAATTTTTGGTTTTTGAAGGTGAGAGCCGCCAGAGGAGAGAAAAGAAAACGGAAGCAACAAAAGAGAGGAAATTCAGCAGCAGCAAGGAAACTAAAAAAAAATCAGCAGCCGGAAGGAATTGAAGAAAAGTTGCAGCCACTTGAATTAATCTCCATGATTGGTTTTATTAATTCTCTTATTCCCAATTTAATTATGTTAGGCTAGATTTTCTATTTGGTTGAGGGTGAATTCAAAACCCCAAACATGTCATATGATTAATTTTTAATTTCTATCATTCAATTTATTTAATTGAGATTGTTTATGTTCTTTCATAATTAATGTTTATGATTTTGTTCTTGTCTTGTTTGAGTGGCCAATTAGATAGGACTTGAATAATTCTATTGCTAGATTAAAATTCTTGATCCGTAATTGTTTTGATATTTTAATTATTAGTAGCAGGTTGGAATCAGTGATTTCAATTGGAGAACATAACCTAGGTTAAATAATCCGAGCTTGTGTGTTTATTGCCTAGATCAACCTAATATCTTTCTCTATTTAATGCTTCCATTATCTTAAATTTAAAGAGCTTGTTTTAAATTATTTAATGGTTAGAGATTAGGTGAAGAGCTTATTTCGCCTAACGACACACTAAGGAAAGATTGAGACTAACAGAGCTTATTGTTGTCTACGGTTGATAGTTTCAATATAAATTGATGATAGAATTGATATATTATGTGCATGTTTGGTGGTGGCGAATGATCCTTTGACCAAAGTTTTTCTCATTATTATTTCTTTATCCTTTAATTCGAGTTTTTTATTATTAAATTATTGTTTTCGTAGTTTTAATTTCTTTATTTCTTGCTATTTAGTTAAAAATTCAAAAACCCCCCTTTTTATTTATAATTGGCATTTTCTTTAGTTAGATTAATTTATATTATTATTCTTATTATTATTTTATTTTAAATCTTGCTTTAGAGTTGATAATAAATATAACTAGGATAGTCTCTGTGGGATCGATCCTTACTCGCTCTTTACTAATTATTTATACTAGTAGTAAGGTTTTAAATTTGGTGCACTCTAACGACACTACCAATTTCCCTATTTGCTAATTCAACTTGACCACTTCTTTAAAGGTGATAAGGGGTAGCAACTTTATGTGCAATTCCATGTTTCTTCATTAAGGACTCAAATGGCTTGTTATAAAAATACTTACCTCTATCATAGATAATGGCTCAAGGGATACCAATCTACTCAAAAGATTTTTTTTTTTTAAAAAAAAGTGGATTACAATCTTATGATCATTGTGTAGACATAATCAACGGTAACCAAAAAATATACAAATACAAATAATGATGAAAAAGGGCCATAAAATAAATTCTCAACAATCAAATGTTTAAATGCCAAGAATAGGGTATAAAGGAATCATGTTTTGCTTTGAAATAGACCCTTCCATTTGACAATTCTTACATGCTTTGCAAAATGCATGTGAATCTTTAAATAATGTAGGCCAATAAAATCCATACTGCAACATTTTTGCAATTGTCTTCTTTGAAAAAAAGTGGCCACCATATGCTTCAAAACAACAAAATTGAATAACCTAACTTACTTTGTCATTTGGTATGCATCTCAAATAATTTGATCAATACGTAAACTGTATGGATCATCCCAGTAATTTTTTTTTTTTACTTTTGTTAAGAATTTCTTCTTGTAAGGCATTTATTTATGGGCTTTACATGTAACACTCCACTAAAATAATTTATTTTAGAAATATTTTAAAACTTTATTGCATTTATTATAAATACAGATTCTAAAAGTTTTACATAGCAAGCAAAACTTAGTTTGACATGTAGAGATTGCTTAGTATATATCTCAAAAACTTTATTATTACATAAAGTTAAGATATTTATATATTTGATAGATTAAAGCTGAGCCCATCATAAAACCCAAGGTTTGTTATGTCCATATATAGTTCGTTTCAGTTAGGACTTGGCATCAGTTTGCCCTAGTCATCGTTACCTGCAATTTAAGGACTTTATGAGCCTAATGCCCAATAAGATAACACTTTAATGCATGCATATAGATAACCTTATTAAGTTCTTAAAAGAAACTTAGAAAAACAGCTTTATCAAGGCCCTAGGTATGTTGTACTACAAGGCTAGTGCTTTCATTCTTTAAACGAACATTATTAGTTGATCACTTGGGCATCCCCAAAAGATTACGTTAGCTTGCAGGGCTTGCCCAAACTAAACACTTGCATTGGTGGTATCATTAGTAATTTCAAATAACACTATTTAAACTCCTAAAAGAAGATTTTAAAATATGGAAACAACTCCTTCGACTTCAGCTCCTTCTTCCTCTTCATCCTCTCATATCTCTCTATCCTCTACTCTTTCTTTAGGGCCTAAGCCTTATCAACATCAATTCTGGCTAACTCAGTTTTGAGTTTTCTGATCTCTGCTTCTTTTCTATTAAATTCTGGACCCCAGATATGATTGTTAATCATTCTTCTGAGATCTGTATCTAACTCAGAGATTCTGGCTTGATCAGATTTATGTAAATCGATCAAGACGACTACCGATGGAATACACCTTTGTTTCAGTCTGTGAGACCTGATTGACAACTCAATCAATCCTTTTCCCTAACTGGTGAAGTGTTTGATTTTGAACACAGGCGTTTTTTGTTTGCCAGTTCAAAACAGCTTCATACTGCTTTGGTTCTTCAATTTGTCCAGAGGGTGTGACAGGGGATTGAACAAATGGTTTTGACACAACCTTGGTTTGTGGGTCAGTCTGTTTTTCAAGAGGAGGAAAGGATTCATCATAAGATTGGCTTGAAAACATTAAGCATGATTTTATTTTGGGAAGCTTTGGATTTGGTGGAGGTTGTGGTGGAAATTGTTTATACAAGGAGTTTTAGGATGGGAAGGTTTATACAAGGAGTTTTAGGATGGGAAGGTTTATAAAAATCGGTTTTTGAGGATAAAATCAGGACCTTTCTGGTGCACGAGATCCTTGGAGCCAAGGCAAGTGTAGAGCATACTCAGTATAGAGATAGAGGTGAATGTACCTTTATTAATTCAAATAAATTTTTTGATTGCTAGAAGAAAGAAGAGATTTAGAGGGACATGATCGAAATAGAGAAAACAAAACTTAATTCGATTCAAGCTTGGATTTACAAGAGAGGAAAGGCCTCTATATATAGAGGCCTAGAGACACACTGATAAGGTAGGACCCTTATCTTTTACAAAGCTAAAGAGATAAGGTGAGACCCTTATCTTTAACAAAAGAAAGTAAAACATAATTACGAAAGCACATCACGCCAAACTTTGGAAAAGTAAAAGCACACTTTTCTAGAAGCAAAGCTAAAGTATAATTATTACAATACGACAAATATCTTAAAGAGAGATAGTGTCGGTATCAGATTCTGTGTTATCTTGATCACGATTTGGATGAGAACATCCTAGAACACATGGCCAAGGACAGTTCTGACTTCTTGGTGATGGTGGAAGAACTGGCTGTGGGAAATCTTCAGGCAGTGATGAGTATGGAGGATATTGTAAGGAAGATGCTTTTGGAAAATCATGTGATGGTGTTGCAGCTTTTCTTTTGTGTGGAGCTGGAGGTTCAGGTTCAGTGACAGTGTACTTAGATTCTGATGGGAGAAGTGACTGAAAATCTTCATATGGATCTTGGGAGTCTTAGAATAAGATTGGTAAAATCAGGACAATGTTCTGTAATATGGATTCCATGAGGAGTGGAGCTGGAACCTGGAGTACAGGTTTGAGTTTTTGGAATTATTTCAAGGGTATGAGCTGGACCAAGAGATGTGTGGTGAATGTTACTAGTTGGAGGTTGAACATTGTTGAGTTCAATGAGATAGGCTTTTAGGGTTGAAGTGATAGTTGGGTCATGATGGATTGGGAATGGGTGTGGAAAAGTTCTCCATTCATAAGCCATGTCCTGTGTCCAATAGTCTTTTGTTTCTGGATGTTAGAAGTGAGGCCTGTGAACGATGAAGACTGTGGTGAACATATTGGCTTCTTGTTCAGGAAATCTATCTAACCCGTGAAAGGTAAACAGATTTTTTAGTTGTCTTCGCCACCAGGGAATTGGCGAGAACCATTCTAAGAGAGTCTATAAAAGTTCTGAAGATAACTCAGGGGTTGTGAGATGGTTAAGAACAGGCTTAAAGGGATGACGAGCTTAGTGGCATAGAGTGTAGTGAGAAACCACATGTACCAAAGTTCATCTTCTGAGATGGTCAGGTTGGTGAGGGTAAGACCTGTAAGGAACAGGTGTTCCAAACAGAGGGATGGAAAACGATCAGGCTTTCTGTTTTGAACATTGAAGAAATACCCATAGAGGAATTTCTTTGCAAAGTCTTGGATTTGGAAAGCTGATTGAAAAGGGATATTCATGGGAAAAGATCTCTGGTTAAGAGCTTTGAAGGGAAGTGATCGATTCATGGCTATAACTAGGATAGTTTGGATGGAGGAAATGAGAGAGGGTTTATTTATAGATGGACAGGTGAGGAAATTAGGGATAAGGTTCTGTTTACCTTTGATGTGCTGGATTGTGAAGTCATATTATGCAAACAAGTTTTTGAGGTTGAGTAACTGCTTGTCAGGAAGCAATTTGTTCTTGAAATCAAAGATTCTGGGAAAGGATGAGTTGTCCATGTTGATAATGAAGAGATGGTTGATGAGATGAAATTCAAATTTTTTAATTCCATATTTCACTGCCAAAATCTCTTTGTAGATCACATGGTAGTTCTTTTCAGATTCTTTGAATTGGCCGCTTGCATGAGCACAATAATGGTCTGATCTGTCAATTCTTTCAATAAGGATATCACTCCAATAATTGTCACTGGCATCAGTCTGGAGGATGCGTTGGCCATTAGTGGGAATTCTGAGTGGAGGAGGTGACTGAGCTATCACCTTTAGCTGCTTGACAGCTTCTGTCTGATCTGGACCCAATGGTTGGCACTGTTTCTTTAGCATGCGTGAAAGCTACTCTAGGAATAAAGTCACGAACATAATTAATAATGCCAAGAAATTGCTGAATTTGCTTTTTATTGAGATCTGTGTCTGAGAATTTTAATAATTCAGCTGCAATGTGTGGAACAAGGTGATCATGGCTGTCTTTGATGACCATGACAAGGAAGTCAATTGATTCCTTTGCGATGTTTCTTTTCTTTTCTGAAAGCATGATTCCATGTGTCTGGATAATGTGATAGAAATCCAAAAAGAGTTTCTGATGACTATCATGATCAGATGAGAAAGTAAAATATCATCGATGTAGATCAAGGCATGATGTAGGATGGGATTAAAGATTTTGGTCATGGCTTTTTAAAATAATGAAGACCAAAAGGCATGACAGTCCACTGATAGTGGGCGTCTGGAATGCAGAAAGTAGTTTTGTGATGGTCAACTGGTGAGATACCAAGTTGCCAGAAACCAGCTTTTAGATCAAACTTAGAGAAGATACAAGCCCCTTGGAGATGGACAAATAAAGACTGAATTTTTGGAAGGGGAAACTTATCATCTTTAAGAAATGAATTTAATGGCTGGTAATCAATAACTAACCTTTTTTTACCACGAGCTAATTCAAATCTTTTTTCAACATAAAAGGCTTGACAAGCCTAGTCTGAATTAGTGGGTTCAATGAGACCTTGCTCAAGCAATTGGAAACATTCTTGCTTAGCAAGTAAGAGGTCAGTTGGAGACATACCCGGATGAGATGCTTTTGTGGGGTTTATGTCCTCATTGAGTTTAAAAGGAAGATGAATAAAGAATTGTTCATTTTTCCGGAGAGGTGAGGGATGATGGAACTGTGAATGATTTTCTGGACAGAATCGTAAAAGCTTCGAGAAATTTCGTGTATGGAGAAGGTGTTTCAGACAGTGTATACAGACGTTAGGGTAATCTTCAAACCCAAGTTCAAGCCTCATTCTCAGAATCTGAACCTGAAACAAATCCTGATCTTAATTTATCTGGGTCACCCTCCGAACCAAAAACAGAATCCAATACTTCTGATTCAAACCTAGATGTTACCTCTACAGATTCGAGAATCAAGATATCGACATCACTGCATACGTATAGCTACTTAATTGAAGAAACAGAACCAATCTTTGAAGTACCCTCTAATATTGAAGAAGATCCACTGAATCTTCACCACAAAAACAGCTGCTTCGCCTGTTCCACTGTGCATTCACAAAATTCTAATGGTACAAGAAAGCCATCTTCGACTTCCCGGTTTACATTTGATGATATTCCTCGTCACAAATGGCCTCGCGAGATACCAAAAATTTGATGCATGGATTGATCTTCAATCAACCAGGGGCAAATGCTACATTAAAAGCGATCCTCGGAGAATTCATGACCAGCATAACGGGTTCTTTACGGGATGGTTAGAAAGCCCGGGAGAATATAGACAACTCCAGTTTATACAAACCACAACTACATCAGCTCTCTCCATTATCTATGAGCAATTTATTAGTGATAAAACTGCATTAGTTGAAGCAGCAAGAAAAGAGTACCACCAGATGAAATGTTGTTCTCTTAAATGACATTTTTTAGAAACTCATTACAAAAGAATGAGTCTGCTGTTCTACAAGCTAAATGGAAACAATTATCCATCCCTCAAACATGTGTTCATAGCCTCTCTTCCCTCTGAGTTACAACTAGAACTCCAGAGACAGATCGCAGCCTCTACTCTTGACATTGCTAATATTTCACTTGGAAAGATTTTCCAAATGGCCATGTCTGGTTTAGACAAACTCTGTGAGCAGAAAATATTCTTCAAAGACCTTATTGAAAACAAGCAGCCATTTGCCTCAGCCTGTAAAAAACCCTATCTCAAGATGGAGTGCAAAGATGAAAAGAAGTGTGATTGTCCAACCAAAAAGAAAAAACATTTGCAGAAACACTTCCACAAAAAATCCAAAAAACCTCTCCGTTATTTCAGAAAGAAAGACCCTTCCCAATACAGGAAAAAGAAATCCAACCGTTGTTTCATTTGCAAGAGACGCGGTCATTTTGTCCGAAATTGTCCTAAAAAGCCTGCAAAAGCTGTTACACTTGTTCAACATCTCCAGGTTCCTCCTTGCTTTCGGAAAACGAAGATGTTGAGTCAAACTTCTCAGAACAATCAGGACAAGATGAACAAACTGCTTTTATTATCGCAGAGTGTTCTGACTCTGAGGATATCTCCATCATATCTGCAATTCAAAGTGTCAATCAAATCTCCATCACACGAAAACCTACCCTTAAAGTATCAGTCCTTCCCGCAAAATTTCACAAACCCATTCCTGTCATAGGATTTCTTGATATTGGATCAGACACCAGCATGATTGATCCTTCTATTCTTCCCTCAGAATGTTGGGAACCTCACTCAAAGCTATTCAGAGCAGTCAATGGTGAAATCTTTGAAACTACTCTAATTATCAAAAAATCCATTGGTATTCAATTCTTTCCGAATTACATTATTTGGAAAAAGATTGTAGATTCTCATCTTCCAGACAAAGATTTGCTTATAGTTTTTGACATCCTTCAATTAGTTAAAAACCTATTCATAACCAGTTCTGGAATCCGTTACAAATAGATGTTCTCCATACATAGAAATTTCTCAGAAGCTTTTATAGTTCTGTCCAGAAAATCATTCACTGTTCCATCATCCCTCACCTCTTTGGAAAAATGAACAATTCTTTATTCATCTTCCTTTTAAACTCAATGAGGACATAAACCCCACAAAAGTATCTCATCCGGGTATGTCTCCAACTGACCTCTTACTTGCTAAGCAAGAATGTTCCCAATTGCTTGAGCAAGGTCTCATGAAACCCACTAATTCAGACTGGGCTTGTCAAGCCTTTTATGTTGAAAAAAGATCTGAATTAGCTCGTGGTAAAAAACGGTTAGTTATTGATTACCAGCCATTAAATTCATTTCTTAAAGATGATAAGTTTCCCCTTCCAAAAATTCAGTCTTTATTTGTCCATCTCTAAGAGGCTCGTATCTTCTCTAAGTTTGATCTAAAAGCTGGTTTCTGGCAACTTGGTATCTCACCAGTTGACCGTTACAAAACTGCTTTCTGCATTCCAGACGCCCACTATCAGTGGACTGTCATGCCTTTTGGTCTCAAAATTGCTCCTTCATTATTTCAAAAAGCCATGACCAAAATCTTTAATCCCATCCTACATCATGCCTTAATCTACATCGATGATATTTTACTTTTCTCATCTGATCATGATAGTCATCGGAAACTCCGTTTGAATTTCTATCACATTATCCAGACACATGGAATCATGCTTTCAGAAAAGAAAAGTAACATCGCAAAGGAATCAATTGACTTCCTTGGCATGGTCATCAAAGATAGCCATTATCACCATAGTCCACATATTACAGCTGAATTATTAAAGTTCCCGGACACAGATCTCAATAAAAAGTAGATTCAGCAGTTTCTTGGCATTATTAATTATGTTCGTGACTTTATTCCTAAAGTAGCCGTCCACACCAGTGTGCTTTCATGCATGCTAAAGAAACAGTGCGAACCATGGGGTCCAGATCAGACAGAAGCTGTCAAGCAGCTAAAGGTGATAGCTCAGTCACCTCCTCCACTCATAATTCCCACTAATGGCCAACGCATCCTCCAGACTGATGCTAGTGACAATTATTGGAGTGCTATCCTTATTGAAAGAATTGACGGATCAGACCATTATTGTGCTCATGCAAGCGGCCAATTCAAAGAATCTAAAAAGAACTACCATGTGATCTGCAAAGAGATTTTGGCAGTGAAATATGAAATTAAAAAATTTGAATTTCATCTCATCAACCATCACTTCATTATCAACATGGACAACTCATCCTTTCCCAGAATCTTTGACTCCAAGAACAAATTTCTTCTTGACAAGCAGTTGCTCAACCTTAAAAACTGGTTTGCCAAATATGACTTCACAGTCCAGCACATCAAAGGTAAACAGAATCTTATCCCTAATTTCCTCACCCATCCGTCTATAAATAAACCCTCTCTTATTTCCTCCATCCAAACTATCCCAGTTATAGCCATGAATCGATCACTTCCCTTCAAAGCTCTTAACCAGAGATCCTTTCCCATGAATATCCCTTTTCAATCAGCTTTCCAAATCCAAGACTTTGTAAAGAAATTCCTCTATAGGTATTTCTTCAATGTTCAAAGCAGAAAACCTGATCGTTTTCCATCCCTCTATTTGGAACACCTGTTCCTTACAGGTCTTACCCTCACCAACCTCACCATCTCAGAAGATGAACTTTGGTACATGTGGTCTCTCACTACACTCTATGCCACTAAGCTCGTCATCCCTATTAAGCCTGTTCTTAACCATCTCGCAACCCCTGAGTTCTCTCCAGAACTTTTATGGACTCTCTTAGAATGGTTCTCGCCAGTTCCCTGGTGGCGGAGACAACTAAAAAATCTATGTACCTTTCACGGGTTAGACAGATTTCCTGAACAAGAAGCCAATATATTCACCACAGTCTTCATCGTTCACAGGCCTTACTTCCAACATCTAGAAACAAAAGACTATTGGACACAGGACATGGCTTATGAATGAAGAACTTTTCCACACCCATTCCCAATCCATCATGACCCAACTATCACTTCAGCCCTAAAAACCTATCTCATGGAACTCAACAATGTTCAACCTCCAACAAGTAACATTCACCAAACATCTCTTGGTCCAGCTCATACCCTTGAAATAATTCTAAAAACTCAAACCTGTACTCCAGGTTCCAAGACTCCCAAGATCCATATGAAGATTTTCAGTCACTTCTCCCATCAAAATCTAAGTACACTGTCACTGAATCTGAACCTCCTACTCAACACAAAAGAAAAGCTGCAATACCATCACATGATTTTCCAGAAGCATCTTCCTCACAATATCCTCCATACTTATCACAGCCTAAAGATTTCCCACAGCCAGTTCTTCCACCATCGCCAAGAAGTTAGAACTATCCTTGGCCATGTGTTCCAGGATGTTCTCATCCAGATCGTGATCAAGATAACACAGAATCTGATACCGACACTATCTCTCTTAAGATATTTGTCGTATTGTAATAATTATGCTTTAGCTTTGCTTCTAGAAAAGTGTGCTTTTACTTTTCCAAAGTTTGGCGTGATGTGCTTTCATAATTATGTTTTACTTTCTTTTGTTAAAGATAAGGGTCCCACCTTATCTATTTAGCTTTGTAAAAGATAATGGTCCTACCTTATCAGTGTGTCTCTAGGCCTCTATATATAGAGGCCTCTCCTCTCTTGTAAATCCAAGCTTGAATCGAATTAAGTTTTGTTTTCTCTATTTCTATCATGTCCCTCTAAATCTCTTCTTTCTTCTAGCAATCAAAGAAGTTATTTGAATTAATAAAGATATATTCACCTTTATCTCTATACTGAGTATGCTCTGCACTTGCCTTGGCTCCAAGGATCCTGTGCACTAGAAAGGTCCTGATTGTATCCTCCAAAACCGATTTTTATAAAACAAAATTGTTTTCTCACAACGTTCAACCTCTTGAAGGCCGTGAGTGCCGTGTTTTCGGGTGGTATCGTGAAAAACTATTTTCAATATGATTTTTGGATTTGGTATTTGATGGATAAGTGTATATCGGCTGGAATACCCAAGAGTGCGGGCTCTTTGGTCTAAAGCATGCTTTTGCAGCATAATCTCTCTAGTCTAACAACGCCACGTACAACTCCCTGGTCACTTGTTTATAAGTGCTGGGCATTCCTCACCCTTTAAGAGCTCTTTTGGGGCAGAGTTAGGCTTCAGCCCAAACTTTCATACGAACCCCGTCAAGAACTAACGCGACCCTAACCAAATTAGTTCCCAAGATCGAATCTAAAACTAGGAATGGAATGGAACCTTGAACCAATGCTTATTGGAAGCACAAACCTTGGTATGTGAAGACGCCACAATCAGCTATGGAAGGTCTGATTGATAAGTCAAGATATTGGACGCCACGGAAATCTGATAAGTTCAAAGAGCTCGTAAAGAACCAAAGAGAATTAACTCTCACAATTGCATCAAAAAAGCTTCTTTTCATTTATTAGATACGAGTATATTATATAGGGTTGGTTACAAGAATTTAAACCAAATCGAATCCTAATCTAAGTAAATAGGAAAGAATTTAAAGCAAATCGAATCCTATTTGGCTTTAAATGCCTTACATCAATTAAATGGAAACTAGGCAATTAAAATAGAACTAACTCGATTTGTTTTCCTAATAGCCTCCTTAAGAAATGGGAAAGTATCGAAAAAGGAAAATAATATATTTTTCCGCCATAATATCCAAACCAACTCCCTATTTCATGGAAGTGAATATTTGGAAACTTCAAAACCTGAATCATGCATTCATCATGAGCGATTCCTTCGAAGGGCCTCCATGAATTTGATTGAGCTCAAGTTGCTTGAATCAATCCATTAAGCGCTTCTTTGAATTTCTTTGCTCGAGCTCTAACGAGTCCAACGGGAACTTGAATAGGATCTGAATATAACTCATCCCATGTGCTTGTGATAGTCTTATCCTTAATCTCATCATTCCCCTCCTCTTAAAGAGGATTTGTCCTCAAATCGTCACCTACATCAAAAGGACTTAAATCAGAAACATTAAAAGTAGCACTTACATTGTACTCACCAAGCAAATCCAGTTTGTATGCATTGTCATTGATCCGTTCCAAAACTTGGAATGGACCATCCCCTTGAGGTAATAGCTTAGATTTCCTTCGCTCCGAAAATCGTTCCTTGTGCATGTGTAACCACACCCAATCGCCAGGTTTAAAGACTAGCTTATGTCACCCTTTGTTGGCTTGTTTAGCATATTGCTCAGTTCTCCGCTCAATGTTGAACTTCGCCCTCTCGTGTATCTGTTGAATAATTTCAGCCTTTTTCTTGCCATCTAAGTTAACAGGCTCAGAAATAGGTAATGGAGTTAAAATCTAATAGGGTTAAAGGATTAAAACCATAAATAATTTCAAACAGTGAATACTTAGTAGCAGAATGAACGGAACTATTTTAAGCAAACTCAACATGAGGTAAACAATCTTCCCAAGTTTTAATGTTCTTTTTAATGATAGCTCGCAACAGAGTGGATAAAGTTCTATTCACAACTTCTGTTTGACTATCAGTTTGAGGGTGAAGTAGTTGAAAACAACAACTTAGTTCCTAACTTAGCCCATAAGGTTTTCTAAAAGTAACTTAAAAACTTATCATCCCTATCAGAAACAATTGTACTGAGCATACCATGCAACCTTATAATCTCCCTAAAGAATAGGTTAGCAACATTAGAAGCATCATCTGTTTTGTGACATGGAATAAAATGTGCTATCTTTGAAAATCTATCCACAACCACAAAAATTGAGTCTTTCCCTTGTCTAGACCTAGGTAATTCATCATACATGTCATCTAGTCCAGGGGATGGGATGTCGATACTTTTTACCGTTATGTTGTTGATGGCTCGACAGTCAACACACATCCTTCACGTCCCATCCTTCTTAAGGACTAATAAAACAGGAACTGCACATGGACTCATGCTTTCTCTCACATACCCTTTATCCATCAATTCATTAACTTGCCTTTGAAGTTCCTTGGTCTTCTTTGGATTGCTCCTATAGGCTAATCTATTTGGATTGGTTGAAGGGTGAGGATTAATCTTACTCCTCCGAGATGGAGATGAGTATAACCTTCTCGTTTCCAATTTGAGATTAACTCTGGAAATCCCTTCCGAGTTAATCTCAAACTGGAAACGAGAAGGTTATACTCATCTCCATCTCGGAGGAGTAAGATTAATCCTCACCCTTCATGGGAGAAAAGGATTACCGGTCACTGCCCGAATTGCTATGTTGGATACCCGGTTCAAACAGTACCAAGATGCTGTTATAGGTACTGTCCTCACAACCCTTCATGCAGGAAGTGTTTTACTCACTTTCTATCCAAATTTCAACCTTTCTCTTCAAGATACCAACCTTTCAACAGCCTTGAAAGTCCAAGTTCAAATTCAAGGTGCAGAACAAATTTCTTCAGCCAAAATTGCTACTCTCCATCATCAATTGGTCTATAGGCTTCAAAATCATGCCTTAGATCTACCCACACCTGAACATCACTCTGACACCCTCATGGTGTTAGCAGAATCAGATCAGATCCCAACCATTATCCAGATCCTAAGACAAATTCCTCGACATGAGCTCATACAGCTTATGCCTCTTGAGTTGATCTCCAACTATGAGCAGTTCCATAATAATATAGCTCCTATTCAGACATCTGAAAGCATGTTTGAAAGACGACAAGATGGAACAATTCGTATGACTTTCAAACCACCTCCAAGTGCTCCACAGGAGCCTTCTCGGCTCTCTTTCACTTATTCCTCAATGATCACAAATTTGCTCGCATACTCAAGAAGATCTGCCAATCACAGGGTTCAATTCTGATGGTTACCCTGTATATCCAGCCAAACACAATGGACATTTCTTATGGGATGTCCCTGGCTCAGGAATGTGCGACCCAAATTGTCCTTGTTGGGATGATTGGGAAGAAGACGATGATAACGACACCAAAAGGAATAGAAAACCAAAAAGAAAACCTTACCTGTCCCATGTAAACACTGTGAACCCAAACCACCAAAAGACCCTCCACCTCCACCAAGTCCACTACCCATTTACAAAAAAGAACTCAAATGGATTGCAAGAAATTGCAAATATGAAGTTCCCTCAGTTTCTCACACCTCCACACCAATCGTACAACCATTGGCTTGTATGATGTTTTCCTCCACCTCTTCAGACTATTCTTCATCTTTTCCTCCTCTTGACACCCATACTGATTCGCAACGCAATGTTGTGTCTAAACCTTTCATTCCTTCCGCTATAACCTCAAGCGGTCATCTTGATACCATATTAGTACGTGGCGTTGTTTACACCAGTCTACAATGATTAGAATCGTCCTTTGGGCCGAGAGTCGCAAGTCCCGGTTTCACCGATATACTTCTATGAGCATCAAAATCCTTAAAACAATTTTGTAGGTTTTACAACCCAAAAAGACTTTCCTTTTAGTCTAAAAACAGGTACCAAACCAGATAAAATTTATCAAGTTTTTCGATGCACAGATCTCGAAAAGGCAAGTGCAGAGCATACTTCCTTGAGATTTCAAAATGAACAGATAAAATCTTTATTCTTTTCTTTTCTTTAGAACTTCATTTGCAGAGAGAGAGAAGAGTTTAGAAAGTCATAGCTTATAGAAAACACGAGAGGGTTTTTTGATGATTCGATCTATGTTACAAGGAAGAGAGAAATCCTTTATATAAGGATTCCAAAGCGTAAAGATAAGACAGGACCCTTATCTTTTGCTTTTGAAAAGTAAAAGACACACTTATGACACTCCTTTAATTATTACAAGCGACAAAGACTTAAAGCATGACGTGGACATGACTTTTACAAAAGTAAAAGCTTAAAGTAAAAGCAAGCTTTAATGATTACAACAAGACAAAATCATAAAGCAAACATAATTATTACAACAAGACAAACTACTTTAATTATTGCAACAAGACAAACTACTTTATGGAGAGAATGAGATTCATGTAGTCGTCTTCAGATGACCAATCTGATTCATCTGGATCACGATCATTATCTTTTGGGAAAAATGTCTTGGAGAGCTTTGGATGCTTGCAACGGGGACCACGGCAAGGTGGATAAGGACAATCTCTTCTGTAGCCTGGTGGTAATTGTTGAGGTGATGTCTGAGTTGCTTTGTCTTTTTTCTGAGGCGGAGGTTGAGATGATGATCCTGGTTCATACATGGACGGTTGTGGGAACTGTCAAGGTGTTGGCCGAGTGGAAGGAAGTCTTCCCATGGGTCTTGAGAGTCTTGGTAAAGGAAGTCGTGTAGTCTGGTTTTTCTTGATGATGATGATACCTGTAGACTTTGGTTTGGAGATGGGCGATGGAGTGGGAATCATAATCATGTCATGTTGAGGGCCAAGGGATGTGTGGAAGATATCCTTATGAGGTGGAGTCTGGTGGTTGAGTTGGGAAAGGTAATTGTTGAGGTTGGGCTGGAATTCATTTTCAATGAGAGCAGGATGAGGAGTGGTGAAATATTCATATACCTGATCTTGAGTCCAGAAAAGGTTGGTGTCTGGATGTTGGAAATATGGGCGATGGATAATGAACACAGATGTGAACATTTTAGCTTCAGATTCAGGCATTCGATCAAGATTGTATAATTCAGTTAATTGCTGTAATTTCTTTCTCCACCAGAGAATGGGGGAGAACCACTCGAGAAGGGTCCAGATAAGAGAGGTGGATTTGTCTGAATTAAGGAGATGGGACAAGGTTGAATGAACTGGTAAAACCAACTTAGTAGCATATAAGACAGTTAGGCACCAGATGTACCATAACTCATCTTCGGTAATTTCATTGGGTGGATCAAGTGTTAAACCAGTAAGAAACATGTTTTCTGGATGGAAGGTTGAGAAAGGAAATGAATCTGCTAAAAGGTAAGCTTTCATGAAGAAGCGAAACATAGCCTTTTTTGCAAATTCTTGGAGGGCAAAGACTGAGGTGAAGGTTTTGCCAAGGGGAAATGCCTTTTTGGTGATAGCTTCAGAAGGGAGTGAAGTAGCCATGAGAATAATTGGGAAGTGATATTTGGTGGAAACAAGGGCGAGAGGCTGTTCTGGTTTTGAGAGTCGGGATAGCATATCAGGGATGAGGTTTTGAGATCCTTTTATATGTTTGACAGAAAAGTCATATTTGGAAAACCAATCTTTTAACCTGAGTAACATCTTTTCTGGGAAAAGATACCTTTGAAATTGAGGATATTAGGAAAGGCTGAACTGTCCATTCTGATGAGGAAATGATGTCCAATGAGATGAAACTCAAATTTTTTGATACCATTCTTTACCGCTAAGATCTCTTTGAAAACGCTATGGTAAAGTGCTTCCTGTGTGTCGAAAAAAATTGTCCACTAGCGTGAGCGATAAAGTGTTCTTTTCCATTGATTTCTTCAAGAAGGATGGCACCCCATGATTCATCACTAGCATCTGTCTGCAATATGCGTTTGCCATCTGTGATCAACTTTAATGGTGGCAGATCTTGCGCAAGTTGCTTTAGAGTAGTGGATAAAGACTTGTGTGGTCTGAATTCCACTCTGGAGGCTTCTTTTTCAATAAAGCCGAAAGGTGATGAGTGTAATGGTCGACATGTGGGATAAAGTCTCTGATGTAGTTGACAATGCCAAGAAATTGTTGGACTTGCTTTTTGGAAAGTTTCGATCCGAAAGTGAAGCAATTCTTGGGCAATGTGCTTTCCTGGTTGGTAGTGTCCGTCTTTAATGATCATACCAAGGAATTCAATATTATCCGTTGCAATGGTGCTTTTCTTTGCTGACAACATGATGCCATGAGTTTGGATAATATCAAAGAATTGATTTAACAGCTGGCGATGTTCATCATGTGTTCCTGAAAACAATAAAATATCGTCAATGTAAATCAATGCATGATGCAAGATAGGTTCAAAGATTTGGACCATGGATTTTTGGAAAATGGAAGGGGCTGTTTTAAGACCGAAGGGTAAAACTGTCCATTGGAAATGAGCATTGGGGATACAAAAAGCAGTTTTGTACCGTTCAGAAGGTTCAATGCCTAATTGCCAAAAACCTGATTTTAAATCAAATTTTGAAAAGATCTGGGCATTTTTTAGAAAAGTAAACATGCTTTGTCTTTTGGGCAATGGGAATTTATCGTCTTGTAAAAACATGTTTAATGGCTGGTAGTCAATGACTAAGCGTTTCTTTCCTGACAATCTCGTAATGTTTCTCAACATAAAAGGTTTGGCAAGCCCATTGAGAATGGGTAGGTTCTATAAGGCCTTGGGCTAACAATCGAGAACACTGTTTGGGCTAGACTAAGTCGAAGGACTCATTCCTGGATGAGTGGCTTTTGTGGATTAATATCTTCATTTAGTTTGAAGGGTAACTTAATGAAGAAAGACCGATTTTTCCAAAGTGGGTTTGATGGGTGAACTCGAGAATGGGATTCTCGGACAATATTGTAAAAGCTTGGTTGAAATGTCGTGGTAAATGGGGGTGTTTTGGATAAATTGTAAAGTTTCAAGATGTCTGTGGAAAGGTTTGAACATGGACTTGACTCGGATGCCATTGGGAATGATCTGGAGGTGTTTGATCCGGTGAATTATGTCAAAACCTAACAAGATATCCTTATTAGGCAAATTGATCCGATAACTTTGGTCCAAATGACACAATTAGAAAAAGTCAATACCAATGGGTTTTTTTGTAATCAATTTGGTAGTGAAGAATTTTCCACTGCAACCCTAAATGTTCTTCGAATGGGTCCAAACTTTTTGGGGAAGAATGGCTGGATTTAACATACTGGCTCAAGATCTAAAAGACCAATTGGAATGGGCCCGTGGAATTTTCAAGGTAAGATTTGGAGTTTAATGGAAGGAATGGGGAAGTGTGAGAGACAACAATTGTTGATGGAAAATATTTTGAGGCTCATCATTTTCTGAATCACTAGATGAGTCTTCCAGTGCGAACACGGTTTCATCAGTGGGTTCTTCTTGTTCAGAGAAATAGAACTCAAGCTCTTCTTTTCGTGGAGAATAATCGTGGTGGCTCAAGGTGTTCAACTAGCCGAATAGATTTTTCTCGTTTGTTGGGACAATCTTTGGCATAGTGACCTTTTTTCTTGCAGATAAAACATCTGCTTGATTTTCTCCGTTTCTGATCTTTGAATGAACTGGATTTTTTCCCAAGAATCAGTAAGGCTTTCTAGATTTGCGAGGCTTTGAAGAATATTCTCGAATTGCTGAATTTCCTAAATGCCTTTTCTTTTTGGAACCGCAATCACAATCCTTTTTCTTTTGCACTTGATCCGGAGATAAGGTTTTTGCAAGCGCTGAATGGCTCTTTGTCTTTTAACAGCTTCTTTGAAAACTGTTTTTGCTCACAAAGTTTATCAAGGCATGTCTTAGCAATCAAAGATTTTGCCAAGAGATATAGTGTCAAGACTCGAGATTGTGATGTCAGTTGTGGATTCAGTAGTTCAGGAAGGAAGAAAGACATGCTTCAATGTAGGCTCATTGAATCCATTAAGCTTGTAGTACAAGAGAGACATTCTTTTGTAATGGAATTCAAGATCTTTAGCATTGAGAGAGCAAAGATTTCATATTGAGATAGTCTCTCGCCGCAGCCTTCAAAAACTGCAGCTGGATCGCCTAGAAACTGATCATGAATGACTGCAAGAGCAGTTGAGACTTCTGGTAATTGAACAAATTGCAGTTGCCTGTATTGGCCTAATGAATCAAACCAATCTCTTAGGGCACCCGTAAAACGAGTAGCAAATTCCCTAAGGACGGAATGAGTAGTTGCTCCTGACCGTAACATTTGGAGATCAATCCAGGCAGACATTTCAGTAAGTCTGTCTCGCCATTTATGAGATGGAATATCATCAAATGTAAAACCATGGACCATTGGATGGTTTTTCACCGGGTTTGACCGCGAGGGGGTTGAGTGTGCGTAAGATTCAATGGAGGGTCATCCTCAATATCCGAGGAATGTCAAAATATGGTTCGGTGGTCTAGAGGTTTGGCCTTGTTCGGGTGGATTGTCACCATGAGGATTCGGGTAATATCGATAAGACTTTTCGTAATCACCTGGATGTAAATGGTGAAGAAGAGGTCATGGTCAAGAGAAGGTTCTCAAAAAAAGCTAGGTTTGAATCGTAAGTGGATTCATCAAAGTTCTAAGATGGATCGCTACTTGAGCAATCAGTATTGATGCATAGGGTTTTATCTTTAGACCGTGTTGGTGGTGGAGGCAATGTGGTGATGTTGGGGTGTGAGTTGGAGAGTGGTGCCTGGAATAGTTAAGGAGGATTTGTAGGTTCCGACCTGGAGGAGGAGGCCGAGGTTTGGGTTTTGGTTTTGATTTAGGTTTTGGTGCTTGGTGGAATAGGTGGTCTCGAACAGAGTATGGGTCATTCCAAATAATTTGGATGGATCATAAGATCTGATCGAGAAAGATAGCAAATGGGTGGTAAGGTGGACTTATGGTGGTATGGGTGGTGATGTGGTAAACAAGGTAGGTCTTTGTTTTTCGATTCAACTGGGCAAGCCTCGGCCTTGTAAGCGCCCGATCTCTTTCTTTTGGTCAAACTCTAGGCCATTGTATCGGTGAGCAAGCATGGTTCGAGCTCAATCCAATTGAACAATTCGGGATTTAAGATTCTCGTGGATCTGCTCCATTTGAGCTCAGAATTGAGTCAACTTTCGCCTCAACTGCTCAGCCAGAACTGATTTTTTCAACCTTGGAATGGATATTCAACAAGGTATCATTTTGTGCTCTGGCATTTTGAGTTTGCCAGTTGAGAACGGATTCAAAAGGTTTGTGAGGTTCAAGATGACCGGTTGAGGTAATAGCCAAGGAATGAAAGGTTTAGACACAACATTGCGTTGTGAATCAAAAGATGGGTGTCAAGAGGAGGAAAAGATGAAGAATAGTCTGAAGAGGTGGAGGAAAACATCATACAAGCCAATGGTTGTACGATTGGTGTGGAGTTGTGAGAAACTGAGGGAACTTCAGATGTGCAATTTCTTGCAATCCATTTGAGTTCTTTTTGTAAACGGGTAGTGGACTTGGTGGAGGTGGGAGGGTCTTTTGGTGGTTTGGGTTCACAAAGTGTTTTACATGACAAAAAGGTTTTCTTTTTGGGTTTTCTTTTCCTTTTGGTGTCATAATCATCGTCCTCTTCCCAATCATCCCAACAGGGACAATTTGGGTCGCACATGCCTGATCCAGGGACATCCCATAAGAAATGTCCATTTTGTTTATCGATATACAGGTAACCATCAAAATTGAACCCCGTGATTGGCAGATCTTCTCGAGCTGTCGAACAAATGTGATCATTGAGAATAAGTGAAAGAGAGCCGAGGAGGCTCTTGGGAGCACTTGGAGGTGGTTTGAAAGTCATACGAACTGCTCCATCATGTCGCCTTTCAAACATGCTTTCTCGATGTCCGAATCAGAGCTGATTATTATGGAATCGCTTTCATTGTTCGAGATCCATTCAAGAGGCATAAGTCGATGAGCTCATGTCGAGGAATTTGTCTTGGGATCTGGATAATGGTTGGGATCCGATTCGATTCTCGCTAACACCACGAGGGTGTCGAGTGATGTTCAGTGTGGGTAGATCTAAGGCATGATTTTGGAGCCTATAGACCAATTGATGATGGAGAGTAGCAATTTTGGTCAAGAAATTTGTTTCGCACCTTGAATTTGGACTTGAACTTTCAAGGTCTGTTGGAAGGTTGGTATCTTCAAGAGAAAGGTTGAAATTGGGTAGAAAGTGAGTAGAACACTTCCTGCATGGAGGGTTGTGAGGACAAGACCTATAACAAAGATCTTGGTACGTTTGAACCGGTATCCAACATAGCAATCCGGCCGTGACCTAATCCTTTTCTCCCATGAAGGGTGAGGATTAATCTTACTCCTCCGAGATGGAGATGAGTATAACCTTTCTTTCCAGCTTTGAGATTAACTCGGCGGATTTCAGAGAGTGACATATTGCTCAAGAAAGCTGGTTGCTTGGAGTGAACACCGATCAAGTCTAAGAAGATGGATGTATTCTTTTCAAAGGAGGCCTTTAGTGGATATGAGAGTTCTCGAGGCTTGGGTAAAAGAACCGGGTCGTTTGTACAATCAGTAAGGACCGATAAGAGGGCAGGAGGATTCACTAATTTTGGGATTCAGGGATATAGGAGTATTCTACAAGATTTTCGATTTTATTGGTAGTGTGAGAAGTGCAAGATTTGGGTAAAGAAAGTGTAGAAGAAAGAGTAATAGGGTTCGAAGGAGTTGAAGTTGAAGATGAAGATGATGCCATGATTTAGAAATTCTCTCTGCTCCTGAAGGCTATTGATCAAAATTGAATAAAGATTTTAATCATACCATTTTGGTGAAATGAAGAACAAGATTTTGAAAACAAAAATTTTCAAGGTAAGTAAAACTCCGATATGGCTCTGATACCATATTAGTACGTGGCGTTGTTTACACAGTGTCTACAATGCTTAAAATCGACAAAAGAGCCCGCAAGTCCTGGTTTCCAGCCGATATACTTCTATGAGCATCAAAATACTTAAAAACAATTTTGTAGGTTTTACAACCCAAAACAGACTTTCCTTTTAGTCTAAAACAGGGTACCAAACCAGACAAAACTTATCAAGTTTTCTGATGCACAGGATCCTTGCTGTAAGGCAAGTGCAGAGCATACTTCCTTGAGATTTCAAAATGAACAGATAAAATCTTTATTCTTTTCTTCTCTTTAGAACTTCATTTGCAGAGAGAGAGAAGAGTTTAGAAAGTCATAGCTTATAGAAAACACGAGAGGTTTATTGATTCTTGGAAATCTGATATCTTACAAAGGGGAGAGAAATCCTTTATATAAGGATTCCAAAGCGTAAAGATAGGACAGGACCCCTATCTATTTCTTTTTGAAAAGTAAAAGACATACTTATTACACACCTTTAATTATTACAAGCGAGAAAGACTTAAAGCATGACGTGGACATAACTTTTACAAAAGTAAAAGCTTAAAGTAAAAGCAAGCTTTAATGATTACAACAAGACAAAAGCATAAAGCAAAAGCAAACATAATTATTACAACAAGACAAACTACTTTATGGAACAAGACAAACTATTTTATAGAGAGCGGAGATTCATGTAGTCGTCTTCAGATGACCAATCTGGCTCATTTGGATCACGATCATTATCTTTCGGGAAAAATGTCTTGGAGAGCTTTGGATGCTTACAACGGGGACCACGACAAGGTGGATAGGGACAATCTCTCCTGTAGCCTGGTGGTAATTGTTGTGGTGATGTCCGAGTTGCTTTGTCTTTTTTCTGAGGCGGAGGTTGGGATGATGATCCTGGTTCATGCATGGATGGTTGTGGGAACTGTTGAAGGTGTTGGCTGAGTGGAATGAATTCTTCCCATGGGTCTTGAGAGTCTTGGTAAAGCGAAGTCGGTGTAGTCCGGTTTTTCTTCCTTGATGATGATACCGGTGGACTTTGGTTTGGATATGGCTGATGGAGTGGGAATCATAATCATGTCATGTTGTGGGCCAAGGGATGTGTGGAAGATATCCTTATGTGGTGGAGTCGGTGGTTGAGTTGGGAAAGGTAATTGTTGAGGTTGGGCCGAATTCATTTTCAATAAGAGCGAGGATGAGGAGTGGTGAAATATTCATATACCTGATCTTGAGTCCAGAAAAGGTTGGTGTCTGGATGTTGAAAATATGGTCGATGAATAATGAACACAGATGTGAACATTTTGGATTCAGATGTAGGCATGCGATCAAGATTGTATAGTTCTGTTAATTGTCAGAATTTCTTTCTCCACCAGGAACGGGGAGAACCACTCGAGAAGGGTCCAGATAAGAGGTGGATTTGTCCGGATTAAGGAGATGGGACAAGGTTGAATGAATCGGTAAAACCAACTTAGTAGCATATAAGACGAAGCTTAGGCACCAGATGTACCATAACTCATCTTCGGTAATTTCATTGGGTGGATCAAGTGTTAAACCAGTAAGAAACATGTTTTCTGGATGGAAGGTTGAGAAAGGTAAGCTTTCATGAAGAAGCGAAACATAGCCTTTTTTTGCAAATTCTTGGAGGGCAAAGACCGAGGTGAAGGTTTTGCCAAGGGAAATGCCTTTTTTTGGTGATAGCTTGAAGGGAGTGAAGTAGCCATGAGAATAATTGGGAAGTGATATTTGGTGGAAACAAAAGGCGAGAGGTCGTTCGGTTTTGAGTCGGGATAGCATATCGGGGATGAGGTTTTGAGAGTCGGGATAGCATATCAAGGGGAAATGCCTTTTTGTGTGGTCCGAATTCCACTGAGGCTTCTTTTTCAATAAAGCCGAAAGGTGATGAGTGTAATGGTCGACATGTGGGATAAAGTCTCTGATGTAGTTGACAATGCCAAGAAATTGTTGGACTTGCTTTTTGGAAAGTTGCTGATCTGGAAAGTGAAGCAATTCTTGGGCAATGTGCTTTCCTGGTTGGTAGTGTCCGTCTTTAATGATCATACCAAGGAATTCAATATTATCCGTTGCAATGGTGCTTTTTTTGGCTGACAGCATGATGCCATGAGTTTGGATAATATCAAAAAAGTGATTTAATAAGTGGCGATGTTCATCATGTGTTCCTGAAAACAATAAAATATCGTCAATGTAAATCAATGCATGATGCAAGATAGGTTCAAAGATTTGGACCATGGATTTTTGGAAAATGGAAGGGGCTGTTTTGAGACCAGAAGGGTAAAACTGTCCATTGAAATGAGCATTGGGGATACAAAAAGCGATTTTGTACTTCGAAGGTTCAATGCCTAATTGCCAAAAACCCGATTTTAAATCAAATTTTGAAAAGATCCGGGCATTTTTAGAAAAGTAAACATGCTTTGTCTTTTGGGCAATGGGAATTTATCGTCTTGTAAAAACATGTTTAATGGCCTGGTAGTCAATGACTAAGCGTTTCTTTCCTGACAATCTCAGAATGTTTCTCAACATAAAAGGCTTGGCAAGCCCATTGAGAATGGGTAGGTTCTATAAGGCCTTGGGCTAACAATTGAGAACACTGTTTGGGCTAGGACTAAGTCGAAGGACTCATTCTGGATGAGTGGCTTTTGTGGGATTAATATCTTCATTTAGTTTGAAGGGTAACTTAATGAAGAAAGACCGATTTTTCCAAAGTGGGTTTGGATGGGTGAACTCGGAATGGGATTCTCGGACAATATTGTAAAAGCTTGGTTGAAATGTCGTGGTAAGATGGGGTGTTTTGGACAAATTGTAAAGTTTCAAGATGTCTGTGAAAGGTTTGAACATGGACTTGACTCGGATGCCATTGGGAATGATCGGAGGTGTTTGATCGGGTGAATTATGTCAAAACCTAACAAGATATCCTTATTAGGCAAATTGATCCGATAACTTTGGTCCAAATGACACAATTAGGAAAAAGTCAATACCAATGGGTTTTTGGTAATCAATTTGGTAGTGAAGAATTTTCCACTGCAAGGAAATGTTCTTCGTAGTGGGTCCAACTTTTTCGGGGGAAGAATGGTGGATTTAACATACTTCTCTGGCTCCAGATCTAAAAGACCAATTCTTTGGAATGGGCCTGTGGAATTTTGAAGGTAAGATTTGGAGTTTAATGGAAGGAATGGGAACAGAAGTGTCGAGAGACAACAATTGTTGATGGAAAATATTTTGAGGCTCATCATTTTCTGAATCACTAGATGAGTCTTCCAGTGCGAACACGGTTTCATCAAAGTGGGTTCTTCTTGTTCGAGAAATAGAACTCAAGCTCTTCTTTTCGTGAGAATAATCAGTGGTGGCCTGAAGGTGTTCAACTAGCCGAATAGATTTTTCTCGTTTGTTGGGACAATCTTTGGCATAGTGACCTTTTTTCTTGCAGATAAAACATCTGCTTGATTTTCTCCGTTTCTGATCTTTGAATGAACTGGATTTTTTCCTGAAGAATCGATAAGGCTTTCCGGATTTGCGAGGCTTTGAAGAATATTCGAATTCTTGAATTTCCTAAATGCCTTTTCTTTTCGAAATCGCAATCACAATCCTTTTTCTTTTGCACTTGATCCGAGATAAGGTTTTTGCAAGCACTTTGAATGGCTCTTTGTCTTTTAACAGTTCTTTGAAAACTGTTTTTGCTCACAAAGTTTATCAAGGCATGTCTTAGCAATCTGGAAAGATTTTGCCAAGAGATATAGTGTCAAGACCGAGATTGTGAGTTTTGAGCCGCCATTTGGATGTCTGGGGTTGTAGTTCATCTGGTAGAGAAGCCAGAAAGACATGCTTCAATGTAGGCTCATTGAATCCATTAAGCTTGTAGTACAAGAGAGACATTCTTTTGTAATGGAATTCAAGATCTTTAGCATTGAAAGAAGCAGATTTCATATTGAGATAGTCTCTGCGTGCGCCTTCAAAACCGCACTGGATCGCCTAGAAACTGATCATGAATGACTGCAAGAGCAGTTGAGACTTCTGGTAATTGAACAAATTGCAGTTGCCTGTATTGGCCTAATGAATCAAACCAATCTCTTAGGGCACCCGTAAAACGAGTAGCAAATTCCCTAAGGACGGAATGAGTAGTTGCTCCTGACCGTAACATTTGGAGATCAATCCAGGCAGACATTTCAGTAAGTCTGTCTCGCCATTTATGAGATGGAATATCATCAAATGTAAACCATGGACCATTGGATGGTTTTTCACTGGTTTGACCGCGGCGGTTGAGTTGTGGGCGAAGATTCAGGTGGAGGGTCATCCTCAATATCGAGGAATGTCAAAATATGGTTCGGGTGGTCTAGAGGTTTGGCCTTGTTCGGGTGGATTGTCAGCCATGAGGATTCGGGTAATATCAAAGATAAGACTTTTTAATCATTGGATGTAAATGGTGAAGAAGAGGTCGTGTCAAGAAGGTTCTCAAACTGAGGTTTGAATCAGAAGTGGATTCATCAGGTTCGGAAGATGGATCGGCTACTTGAGCACTGTATTGATGCATAGGGGTTTTATCTTTAGACTGTGTTGGTGGTGGAGGGGTGTGGTGATGTTGGGGTGTGAGTTGGAGAGTGGTGCTCTGGAATAGTTAAGGAGGATTTGTAGGTGCTGACTGGAGGAGGAGGCTGAGGTTTGGGTTTTGGTTTTGATTTAGGTTTGGTGCTGGTGGAATAGGGTGGTCTCTGAAGAGTATGGGTCATGCCAAATAATTTGGATGGATCATAAGATCGATTGGAGAAAGCATAGAAGCAAATGGGTGGTAAGGTGGACTTATGGTGGGTATGGGTGGTGATGTGGTAAACAAGGTAGGTCTTTGTTTTTGATTCAACTGGGCAAGCTCTGGTTTGTGGCACCGATCTCTCTTTCTTTTTGGTCAAACTCGGGCCATTGTATCGGTGAGCAAGCATGGTTCGAGCTCAATCCAATTGAACAACCTCGATTTAAGATTCGGTGGATCTGCTCCATTTGAGTCAGAATTGAGTCAACTTTCGTCTCAATTGCTCTGGGCCAGAATCGATTTTTTCAACCTTGGAATGGATATTCAACAAGGTATCATTTTGTGCTCTGGCATTTTGGGTTTGCCAGTTGAGAACTGATTCAAAAGGTTTAGGAGGTTCAAGATGACCGGTTGAGGTAATAGCTAGGAATGAAAGGTTTAGACACAACATTGCGTTGTGAATCGTATGGGTGTCAAGAGGAGGAAAAGATGAAGAATAGTCGAAGAGTGGAGAAAACATCATACAAGCCAATGGTTGTACGATAGGTGTGGAGTTGTGAGAAATGGAAGGAACTTCAGATTTGTAATTTCTTGCAATCCATTTGAGTTCTTTTTTGTAAATGGGTAGTGGACTTGGTGGAGGTGGAGGGTCTTTTGGTGGTTTGGGTTCACAAGTGTTTACATGGGATGTAAGGTTTTCTTTTTGGGTTTTCTTTTCCTTTTGGTGTCGTAATCATCGCCCTTCCCAATCATCCCAACAGGGACAATTTGGGTCGCACATTCCTGATCCAGGGACATCCCATAGGAAATGTCCATTTTGTTTGGCTGGATATACAGGGTAACCATCAGAATTGAACCCTGTGATTGGCAGATCTTCTTGAAATGTCTCAACAAGTGTGATCATTGAGGAATAAGTGAAAGAGAGCCGGGAGGCTCTTGTGGAGCACTTGGAGGTGGTTTGAAAGTCATACGAACTGCTCCATCATGTCGCCTTTCAAACATGCTTTCGATGTCCGAACAGTGAGTCAGATTATTATGGAATCGCCATTGTTTGAGATCCATTCAAGAGGCATAAGTTGGATGAGCTCATGTCGAGGAATTTGTCTTGGGATCTGGATAATGGTTGGGATCGATCGATTCTCGCTAACACCATGAGGGTGTCGAGTGATGTTCAAGGTGTGGGTAGATCTAAGGCATGATTTTGGAGCCTATAGACCAATTGATGATGGAGAGTAGCAATTTTGTCAAGAAATTTGTTCTCGCACCTTGAATTTGGACTTGAACTTTCAAGGTGTTGGAAGGTTGGTATCTTGAAGAGAAAGGTTGAAATTTGGGTAGAAAGTGAGAACACTTCCCGCATGGAGGGTTGTGAGGACAAGACCTATAACAAAGATCTTGCATAGATTGTTTGAACCTGGTATCCAACATAAAGAATCCAGTGGCCGTGACCAGGTAATCCTTTTCTCCCATGAAGGGTGAGGATTAATCTTACTCCTCCGAGATGGAGATGAGTATAACCTTCTCTTTTCCAGGTTTGAGATTAACTCGAAGGGATTTCTAGAGTGACATATTGCTCAAAAAGTGGTTGCTTGGAGTGAACACGATCAAGTCGAGAAGACTGGATGTATTCTTTTGGGTGAGGCCTTTTAGTGGATATGAGAGTTCGAGGCTTCTTACCTTGAAAAAACCTTTGTTTTCAAAACTTTGTACAATTTCACCAAAAGGATGATAATCTTTAGGAGGATTCACTAATTTGGGCGAGAGAATTCTAAATCATGGATATAGGAGTATTCTCGAACCCAATTTTCGAGGATATGTTGCACTTGCACTCACACTACCAATAAAATCGAAAATCTTGTAGAATACTCCTATATCCCCGAATCGCCCAAATTAGTGAATCCTCCTACCCTCTTATCACCCCTTACCAACAGGTTGTACAAACGACCGGCTTCTTTTACCCGAAGCCTCGTAACTCTCATATCCACTAAAAGGCCTCACCAAAAGAATACATCCAGTCTTCTCGACTTGACGTGTTCACCCAAGCAACCACCGCCGAGCAATATGTCACTCTGAAATCCCTTCAGAGTTAATCTCAAACCTGAAAAGAGAAGGTTATACTCATCTCCATCTCGGAGAGTAAGATTAATCCTCACCCTTCATGGGAGAAAGGATTACGGCCACCGGATTGCTATGTTTGATACCCTGCTCAAAACAGTATCAAGATGTCATATAGGTACTGTCCTCACAACCCTTCATGCAGGAAGTGTTCTACTCACTTTCTACCCAAACTTTAACCTTTCTCTTCAAGATACCAACCTTCCAACAGCCTTGAAAGTTCAAGTCCAAATTCAAGGTGCAGAACAAATTTCTTCAGCCAAAATTGCTACTCTCCATCATCAATTGGTCTATAGGCTCCAAAATCATGCCTTAGATCTACCCACACCTGAACATCACTCTGACACCCTCATGGTGTTAGCAGAATCAGATCAGATCCCAACCATTATCCAGATCCCAAGACAAATTCCTCGACATGAGCTCATACAGCTTATGCCTCTTGAATGGATCTCAAACTATGAGCAGTTCCATAATAATACAGCTCCTATTCAGACATCAGAAAGCATGTTTGAAAGACGACATGATGGAACAGTTCAAATGACTTTCAAACCACCTCCAAGTGCTCCACAAGAGCCTCCTAGGCTCTCTTTCACTTATTCCTCAATGATCACAAATGCTCGCATACTCAAGAAGATCTGCCAATCACAGGGTTCAATTCTGATGGTTACCCTGTATATCCAGCCAAACAAAATGGACATTTCCTATGGGATGTCCCTGGATCAGGAATGTGCGACCCAAATTGTCCCTGTTGGGATGATTGGGAAGAGGACGATGATTATGACACCAAAAGGAAAAGAAAACCCAAAAAGAAAACCTTACTGGCGTCCCATGTAAACACTGTGAACCCAAACCACCAAAAGACCCTCCACCTCCACCAAGTCCACTACCCATTTACAAAAAAGAACTCAAATGGATTGCAAGAAATTGCAAACAAGTTCCCTCAGTTTCTCACAACTCCACACCAATCGTACAACCATTGGCTTGTATGATGTTTTCCTCCACCTCTTCAGACTATTCTTCCTCTTTTCCTCCTCTTGACACCCATACTGATTCACAACGCAATGTTGTGTCTAAACCTTTCATTCCTTCAGCTATTACCTTAACCGGTCATCTTGAACCTCCTAAACCTTTTGAATCCGTTCTCAACTGGCAAACTCAAAATGCCAGAGCACAAAATGATACCTTGTTGAATATCCATTCCAAGGTTGAAAAAATCAGTTTACGAACTGAACAGATTGAGACGAAAGTTGACTCAATTACCAAATGGAGCAGATCCACCGTAATCTTAAATCCAATTGTTCAATTGGATTTGAGCTCCAACCATGCTTGCTCAACGATACAATGGCCCGAGTTTGACCAAAAAAAAGAAAGAGAGATCGACGCTACAAACCGAGCTTGCCAGATTGAATCTAAAAAACAAAGACCTACCTTGTTTACCACATCACCACCCATACCCACCATAAGTCCACCTTACCACCCATTTGCTTCTATGCTTTCTCCAATCGATCTTATGATCCATCCAAATTATTTGGAATGACCCATACTCTATTCAGAGACCACCCTATTCCACCAAAGACCAAACCTAAATCAAAACCAAAACCCAAACCTCAGCCTCCTCCTCCAGTCAGCACCTACAAATCCTCCTTAACTATTCCAGAGCACCACTCTCCAACTCACACCCCAACATCACCACAGCCTCCACCACCAACACAGTCTAAAGATAAAACCCCATGCATCAATACAAAGGCTCAAGTAGCTGATCCATCTTCCGAACCTGATGAATCCACTTCTGATTCAAACCTAGCTGTTTCAGAACCTTCTACTGACACAGCCTCTTCTTCACCATTTACATCCAGTGATTCTGAAAAGTCTTATGCTGATATTACCCGAATCCTCATGGCTGACAATCCACCCGAACAAGGCCAAACCTCTAGACCACCCGAACCATATTTTGACATTCCTCGATATCGAGGATGAACCTCCACTGAATCTTCGCCACAACTCAACCCCTCGTGGTCAAACCTGAAAAACCATCCAATGGTCCATGGTTTACATTTGATGATATTCCATCTCATAAATGGCGAGACAGACTTATCAAATGTCTCCGCTCGATTGATCTCCAAATGTTACGGCCAGAGCAACTACTCATTCCGCCTCTTAGGGAATTTGCTACTGCTTTTACTGGTGCCCTAAGAGATTGGTTTGATTCATTAGGCCAATACAGTAAATCGCAATTTGTTCAATTACTGTAAGTCTCAATCGCTTCAGCTCATTCATGATCGCTTTCTAGGCGATCCAAATAGCTAAGCCGCACGCAGAGACTATCTCAATATGAAATGCCGCTCTCTCAATGCTAAAGATCTTGAATTCCATTACAAAAGAATGTCTCTCTTGTACTACAAGCTTAATGGATTCAATGAACCTACATCAAGCATGTCTTTCTCGCTTCCTACCGATGAACTACAACCAGACATCCAAAGGCACTCAAAACTCACAATCTCGGTCTTGACACTATATCTCTTGGCAAAATCTTTCGATTGCTAAGACATGCCTTGATAAACTTTGTGAGCAAAAACAGCTTTTTCAAAGAACTGTTAAAAGACAAAGAGCCATTCGCAAAGTGCTTGCAAAAACCTTATCTCCGATCAAGTGCAAAAAGAAAAAGGATTGTGATTGCAGCCAAAAAGAAAAGGCATTTCTAAATTCACAATTCGTAATATTCTTCAAAGCCTCGCAAATCTAAAGCCTTACGATTCTTCAGAAAAAATCAAGTTCATTCAGAGATCGAAACGGAGAAAATCAAGCAGATGTTTTATCTCGCAAGAAAAAGGTCACTATGTCAAAGATTGTCCCAACAAACGAGAAAAATCTATTCGGCTAGTTGAACACCTTCGTGCCACCACCGATTATTCTCCAAAAAGAAGAGCTTGAGTTCTATTTTTCGAACAAGAAGAACCCACGATGAAACAAGTGTTCGACCGGAAGACTCATCTAGTGATTCGTAAAATGATGAGCCTCAAAACATTTTCCATCAACAGCTTGTTGTCTCTCGACACTTCGTTCCCATTCCTTCCATTAAACTCCAAATCTTACCTTCAAAATTCCACAGCCCATTCCAAGAATTGGTCTTTAGATACGGAGCCCGTGAGAAGTATGTTAAATCCACCATTCTTCCCCGAAAGTTGGACCCACTACGAAGAACATTTAGGGTTGCAAGTGGAAAATTCTTCACTACCAAATTGATTACCAAAAACCCATGGTATTCAACTTTTTCCTAATTGTGTCATTTGGACCAAAGTTATCGGATCCAATTTGCCTAATAAGGATATCTTGTTAGGTTTTGACATAATTCACCAGATCAAACACCTCCAGATCATTCCCAATGGCATCCGAGTCAAGTCCATGTTCAAACCTTTCACAGACATCTTGAAACTTTACAATTTGTCTCAAAACACCCCATTTTACCACGACATTTCAACCAAGCTTTTACAATATTGTCCAGTAATCCCATTCGAGTTCACCCATCCAAACCCGCTTTGGAAAAATCAGTCTTTCTTCATTAAGTTACCCTTCAAACTAAATGAAGATATTAATCCCACAAAAGCCACTCATCCAGGAATGAGTCCTTCTGACTTAGTCCTAGCCCAAACAGAGTGTTCTCAATTGTTAGCCCAAGGCCTTATAGAACCTACCCATTCTCAATGGGCTTGCCAAGCCTTTTATGTTGAGAAACATTCTCGAGATTGTCCGAGGAAAGAAACGCTTAGTCATTGACTACCAGCCATTAAACATGTTTTTACAAGACGATAAATTCCCATTGCCCAAAAGACAAAGCATGTTTACTTTTCTCAAAAATGCCCAGATCTTTTCAAAATTTGATTTAAAATCAGGTTTTTGGCAATTAGGCATTGAACCTTCTGAACGGTATAAAACTGCTTTTTGTATCCCCAATGCTCATTTCCAATGGACAGTTTTACCTTCGGTCTCAAAACCGCCCCTTCCATTTTCCAAAAATCCATGGTCAAAATCTTTGAACCTATCTTGCATCATGCATTGATTTACATTGACGATATTTTACTGTTTTCAGGAACACATGATGAACATCGCCAGTTGTTAAATCAATTCTTTGATATTCTCCAAACTCATGGCATCATGCTGTCAGCAAAGAAAAGCACCATTGCAACGGATAATATTGAATTCCTTGGTATGATCATTAAAGACGGACACTACCAGCCAGGAAAGCACATTGCCCAAGAATTGCTTCACTTTCCAGATCAACAACTTTCCAAAAAGCAAGTCCAACAATTTATTGGCATTGTCAACTACATCAGAGACTTTATCCCACATGTCGACCATTACACTCATCACCTTTCGGCTTTATTGAAAAAAAAGCTTCCAGAGTGGAATTCAGACCACACAAGTGTCTTGCCACTACTCTAAAGCAACTTTGCGCAAGATCGCCACCATTAAAGTTGATCACGGATGGCAAACGATATTGCAAACAGATGCTAGTGATGAATCATGGGGTGCCATCCTTCAAGAAATCAATGGAAAAGAACACTTTATCGCCACGCTAGTGGACAATTTTTCGACACACGTAAGCACTACCATAGCGTTTTCAAAGAGATCTTAGCAGAAAGAATGGCATCAAAAATTTGAGTTTCATCTCATTCGACATCATTTCCTTATCCGAATGGGTCACCTTTCCCAATATCTTCAATTTCAAAGGTAATACTGCTCCCGAAAAGATGTTACTCAGTTAAAAGATTGGTTTTCTAAATATGATTTTCTCACAAGCATATAAAAGGATCTCAAAACCTCATCCCCGATATGCTATCCCGACTCTCAAAACCGTAATGACCTCTCGCCCTTGTTTCCACCAAATATCACTTCCCAATTATTCTCATGGCTACTTCACTCCCTTCCAAGCTATCACCAAAAAGGCATTTCCCTTGGCAAAACCTTCACCTCGTCTTTGCCCTCCAAGAATTTGCAAAAAGGCTATGTTTCGATTCTTCATGAAAGCTTACCTTTTAGCAGATTCATTTCCTTTTCAACCTTCCATCCAAAACATGTTTCTACTTGGTTTAACACTGATCCACCCAATGAAATTTCAAGATGAGTTATGGTACATCCGGTGCCTAATCGTCTTATATGCTACTAAGTTGGTTTTACCAGTTCATTCAACCTTGTCCCATCTCCTAAAAATCCACCTCTCTTAGAAAAATCCACCTCTGGAGAAAGAAAGAATTAACCAATTATACAATCTTGATCGAATGCTCGCATCTCAAGCCAAAATGTTCACATCTCGTGTTCATTATCCATCGCCATATTTCCAACATCCAGACACCAACCTTTTTCTCGGACTCAAGATCGTATATGAATATTTCACCACTCCTCATCCCTCGCTCTCATTGAAAATGAATTCCACCCAACCTCAACAATTACCTTTCCTAACTCAACCACCGGACTCCACCTCATAAGGATATCTTCCACACATCCTCGCCCACAACATGACATGATTATGATTCCCACTCCATCACCATATCCAAACCAAAGTCCACCAGATCATCATCAAGGAAGAAAAACCAGACTACACTGACTTCCTTTACCAAGACTCTCAAGACCCATGGGAAGACTTCCTTCCACTCAGCCAACACCTTCAACAGCTTCCCACAACCATCCATGCATGAACCGGGATCATCATCTCAACCTCCGCCTCGTAAAAGAAAAAAAGACAAAGCAATCCAAGACATCACCTCAACAATTACCACCAAGGCTATAGGAGAGATTGTCCTTATCCACCTTGCCGTGGTCCCGTTCTGCAAGCATCCAAAGCTTTCCAAGACATTTTTCCCAAAAGATAATGATCGTGATCCAGATGAAACAGATTGGTCATCTGAAGACGACTACATGAATCTCCGCTCTCCATAAAGTAGTTTGTCTTGTTGCAATAATTAAAGTAGTTTGTCTTGTTGTAATAATTATGTTTGCTTTATGATTTTGTCTTGTTGTAATCATTAAAGCTTGCTTTTACTTTAAGCTTTTACTTTTGTAAAAGTTATGTCCACGTCATGCTTTAAGTCTTTGTCGCTTGTAATAATTAAAGGAGTGTAATAAGTGTGTCTTTTACTTTTCAAAAAGCAAAAGATAAGGGTCCTGTCTTATCTTTACGCTTTGGAATCCTTATATAAAGGATTTCTCTCCTCCTTGTAAGATAGATCGAAATCAATCAACTTTGTGTTCTCTATAAGCTATGACTTTCTAAACTCTTCTCTCTCTCCCTGCAAATGAAGTTCTAAAGAAAAGAAAAGAATAAAGATTTTATCTGTTCATTTTGAAATCTCAAGGAAGTATGCTCTGCACTTGCCTTTCAAAGAACGATCCCGTGCATGTAAAACTTGATAAATTTTATCTGGTTTGGTACTGTTTTTTAGACTAAAAGGAAAGTCTTTTTGGGTTGTAAAAACTAAAAAATTGTTTTAAGGATTTTGATGCTCATAGAAGTATATCATTTGAAACCGGGACTTGCATGACTACTAATACGGCCCCAAAGGACGATTCGAAAATCTTTGTTGTAGACTGGTGTAAACAACGCCACGTACTAATATGGTATCGAGCACAAAATGATACCTTGTTGAATATCCATTCCAAGGTTGAAAAAATCAGTTTTAATCGAACGACTATTCTTCATCTTTTTCCTTCTCTTGAGGCGATTCCGCAAAAGTTGACTCAATTACAGCTCAAATGGAGCAGATCCACCAGAATCTTAAATCCAGAATTGTTCAATTGGACTCCGACCTCCAAACCATGCTTGCTCAAAGATATTATGGCCCAGAGTTTGACCAAAAAGAAAGGGAGATCAGACGCTTACAAACTGAGCTTGTCCAGATTGAATCCGAAAAACAAAGACCTACCTTGTTTACCACATCACCACCCATACCCACCATAAGTCCACCTTATCACCCATTTGCTTCTATGCTTTCTCCAATTAGATCTTATGATCCATCCAAATTGTTTGGCATGACCCATACTCTATTCAGAGACCATCCTATTCCATCAGCACCTAAGCCAAAATCAAAACCAAAACCCAAACCTCAGCCACCTCCTCCGGTTAGAACCTATAAATCCTCATTAACTATTCCAGAGCACCACTCTCCAACTCACACACCAACATCACCACAGCCTCCACCACCAACACAGTCCAAAGATAAAACACCTATGCATCAATACAGTGCTCAGATAGCCAATCCATCTCCGGAACTTGATGAGTCCACTTCTGATTCAAACCTAGCTGTTTCAGACACCTCTACTGATACAACATCCTCTTCACTATCCACAACCAGTGATTCTGAAAAGTCTTATGCTGATATTACCAGAATCCTCATGGCTGACAATCCACCCGAACAAGGTCAACCCTCTCGACCACCTGAACCATATTTTGACATTCCCTCAAATATTGAGGATGAACCTCCAGCTGAATCTTCTGGCACACCTCAACCCCCTCGTGGTCAAACCAGTGAAAAACCATCCAATGGTCCATGGTTTACATTTGATGATATTCCATCTCATAAATGGCGAGACAGACTTACTGAAATGTCTGCCTGGATTGATCTCCAAATGTTACGGTCAGGAGCAACTACTCATTCTGTCCTTAGGGAATTTGCTACTCGTTTTACGGGTGCCCTAAGAGATTAGTTTGATTCATTAGGCCAGTACAGGCAACTGCAATTTGTTCAATTACCAGAAGTCTCAACTGCTCTTGCGGTTATTCATGATCAGTTTCTAGGCGATCCAGTGCGATTTTGAAAGCCGCACGCAGACTATCTCAATATGAAATCTTTGCTCTCTCAATGCTAAAGATCTTGAATTCCATTACAAAAGAATGTCTCTCTTGTTCTACAAGCTTAATGGATTCAATGAACCTACATTGACGCATGTCTTTCTGGCTTCCCTACCAGATGAACTACAACCAGACATCCAAAGGCAGCTCAAAACTCACAATCTCAGTCTTGACACTATATCTCTTGGCAAAATCTTTCAGATTGCTAAGACATGCCTTGATAAACTTTGTGAGCAAAAACAGTTTTTCAAAGAACTGTTAAAAGATAAAGAGCCATTCCGCAGTGCTTGCAAAAAACCTTATCTCCAGATCAAGTGCAAAAAGAAAAAGGATTGTGATTGCAGTTCCAAAAAGAAAAGGCATTTAGGAAATTCAGCAATTCGAGAATATTCTTCAAAGCCTCGCAAATCCGTAAAGCCTTACCGATTCTTCAGAAAAATCAAGTTCATTCAGAGATCGTAAACGGAGAAAATCAAGCGAGATGTTTTATCTCGCAAGAAAAAGGTCACTATGCCAAAGATTGTCCTAACAAACGAGAAAAATCTATTCGGCTAGTTGAACACCTTCAGCCACCACCGATTATTCTCCGAAAAGGAAGAGCTTGAATTCTATTTCTTCAACAAGAAGAACCCATGATGAAACAGTGTTGTTCGCGACCGGAAGACTCTTCTAGTGATTCGAAAATGAAGAGCCCCAAAGCATTTTCCATCAACGATTCTTGTCTCTCGACACTTCTATTCCCATTCCTTCCATTAAACTCCAAATCTTACCTTCAAAATTCCACAGGCCCATTCCAAAGAATTGGTCTTTTAGATAATCTGAGCCTGAGAAGTATGTTAAATCCAGCCATTCTTCCCCGAAAGCTGGACCCACTACGAAGAACATTTAGGGTTGCAAGTGGAAAATTCTTCACTACCAAATTGATTACCAAAAACCCATTGGTATTCAACTTTTTCCTAATTGTGTCATTTGGACCAAAGTTATCGGATCCAATTTGCCTAATAAGGATATCTTGTTAGGTTTTGACATAATTCACCGATCAAACACCTCCAGATCATTCCCAATGGCATCCGAGTCAAATCCATGTTCAAACCTTTTACAGACATCTTGAAACTTTACAATTTGTCTGAAACACCCCCATCTTACCACGACATTTCAACCAAGCTTTTACAATATTGTCCAGAATCCCATTTCGAGTTCACCCATCCAAACCCACTTTGGAAAAATCAGTCTTTCTTCATTAAGTTGCCCTTCAAACTAAATGAAGATATTAATCCCACAAAAGCCACTCATCCAGGAATGAGTCCTTCTGACTTAGTCCTAGCCCAAACAGAGTGTTCTCAATTGTTAGCTCAAGGTCTTATCGAACCTACCCATTCTCAATGGGCTTGCCAAGCCTTTTATGTTGAGAAACATCTGAGATTGTCCGAGGAAAGAAACGCTTAGTCATTGACTACCAGCCATTAAACATGTTTTTACAAGACGATAAATTCCCATTGCCCAAAAGACAAAGCATGTTTACTTTTCTCAAAAATGCCTAGATTTTTTCAAAATTTGATTTAAAATCAGGTTTTGGCAATTAGGCATTGAACTTTCGAACGGTACAAAAGCGCTTTTTGTATTTCCAATGCTCATTTCAATGGATAGTTTTACCTTCGGTCACAAAATCGCCCCTTCCATTTTCCAAAAATCCATGGTCAAAATCTTTGAACCTATCTTGCATCATGCATTGATTTACATTGACGACATTTTTGTTTTTTGGGAACACATGATGAACATCGCCAGTTGTTAAATCAATTCTTTGATATTCTCCAAACTCATGGCATCATGTTTCAAAGAAAGAAAAGCACCATTGCAACGGATAATATTGAATTCCTTGGTATGATCATTAAAGACGGACACTACCAGCCAGGAAAGCACATTGCCCAAGAATTGCTTCACTTTCCAGATCAACAACTTTCCAAAAAGCAAGTCCAACAATTTATTGGCATTGTCAACTACATCAGAGACTTTATCCCACATGTCGACCATTACACTCATCACCTTTCGGCTTTATTGAAAAAAGCTTCCGAGTGGAATTGGACCACACAAGTCTTTGTCATTACTCTAAAGCAACTTGCGCAAGATCTGCCACCATTAAAGTTGATCACAGATGGCAAACGCATATTGCAAACAGATGCTAGTGATGAATCATGGGGTGCCATCCTTCTTGAAGAAATCAATGGAAAAGAACACTTTATCGCTCACGCTAGTGGACACTTTTTCGACACAGAAGCACTACCATAGCGTTTTCAAAGAGATCTTAGCGGTAAAGAATGGCATCAAAAAATTTGAGTTTCATCTCATTGGACATCATTTCCTCATCAGAATGGATAGTTCAGCCTTTCCTAATATCCTCAATTTTAAAGGTATCTTGTTCTAGAAAAGATGTTACTCAGGTTAAAAGATTGGTTTTCCAAATATGACTTTTCTGTCAAGCATATAAAAGGATCTCAAAACCTCATCCCTGATATGCTATCCCGACTCTCAAAACCAGAACAGCCTCTAGCCCTTGTTTCCACCAAATATCACTTCCCAATTATTCTCATGGCTACTTCACTCCCTTCTGAAGCTATCACCAAAAAGACATTTCCCCTTGGCAAAACCTTCACCTCAGTCTTTGCCCTCCAAGAATTTGCAAAAAAGGCTATGTTTCGATTCTTCATGAAAGCTTACCTTTTAGCAGATTCATTTCCTTTCTCAACCTTCCATCCAGAAAACATGTTTCTTATTGGTTTAACACTTGATCCACCCAATGAAATTACTGAAGATGAGTTATGGTACATCTGGTGCCTAACTGTCTTATATGCTACTAAGTTGGTTTTACCAGTTCATTCAACCTTGTCCCATCTCCTTAATCCAGAAAAATCCACCTCTCTTATCTGGACCCTTCTCGAGTGGTTCTCCCCATTCCCCGGTGGAGAAAGAAATTACAGTAATTAACTGAATTATATAATCTTGATCGCATGCCTGAATCTGAAGCCAAAATGTTCACATCTGTGTTCATTATCCATCGCCCATATTTCCAACATCCAGACACCAACCTCTTCTGGACTCAAGATCAGGTATATGAATATTTCACCACTCCTCATCCCGCTCTCATTGAAAATGAATTCCAGCCCAACCTCAACAACTACCTTTCCCAACTCAACCACCAAACTCCCCCGCATAAGGATATCTTCCACACATCCCTTGGCCCACAACATGACATGATTATGATTCCCACTCCATCAGCCATATCTAAACCAAAGTCCACAGGTATCATCATCAAGGAAGAAAAACCAGACTACACTGACTTCCTTTACCAAGACTCTCAAGACCCATGGGAAGACTTCCTTCCACTCAGCCAACACCTTCAACAGTTCCCACAACCATCCATGCATGAACCAGGATCATCATCTCAACCTCCGCCTCAGAAAAAAGACAAAGCAACTCAGACATCACCACAACAATTACCATCAGGCTACAGGAGAGATTGTCCTTATCCACCTTGCCGTGGTCCCCGTTGTAAGCATCCAAAGCTCTCCAAGACATTTTTCCCAAAAGATAATGATCGTGATCCCGATGAAACAGATTGGTCATCTGAAGACGACTACATGAATCTCCGCTCTCCATAAAGTAGTTGTCTTGTTGTAATAATTATGTTTGCTTTTGCTTTATGATTTTGTCTTCTTGTAATCATTAAAGCTTGCTTTTACTTTAAGCTTTTACTTTTGTAAAAGTTATGTCCAAGTCATGCTTTAAGTCTTTGTCGCTTATAATAATTAAAGGTGTGTAATCAATATGTGTAATAAGTATGTCTTTTACTTTTCAAAAAAGATAGGGGTCCTGTCCTATCTTTATGCTTTGGAATCCTTATATAAAGGATTTCTCGCTCCATTGTAAAATCATCAGCTATCAAGCATTATCAATAACAACTCTCGTGTTTTCTAAGCTATGACTTTCTAAACTCTTCTCTCTCTCTGCAAATGAAGTTCTAAAGAAAAGAAAAGAATAAAGATTTTATCTGTTCATTTTGAAATCTCAAGGAAGTATGCTCTGCACTTGCCTTTCAGCAAGGATCCTGTGCATCAGAAAACTTGATAAATTTTATCTGGTTTGGTACCCTGTTTTAGACTAAAAGGAAAGTCTGTTTTGGGTTGTAAAACCTACAAAATTGTTTTAAGTATTTTGATGCTCATAGAAGTATATCGGCTGGAAACCAGGACTTGCGGGCTACTGGCCCAAAGTACAGTTCTAACTGTTGTAGACCTGGTGTAAACAACGCCACGTACTAATATGGTATCACGGATCAATGACAATGCCTACAAATTGGATCTTCCTGGTGAGTATAATGTGAGTGCTACTTTCAATGTTTCTGACCTATCTCCTTTCGATGTAGGTGAAGATTCGAGAACGAATCCTTTTAAGGAGAGGGGGAATGATGAGAAACATCAAGAAAATACCATTAAAGATTCAAGTGATCCTTTGCACATTCATGGAGGCCCCAATTACAAAAGCTAGAGCCAAAAAAATGCAAGCTGCTTTAAATGGATTAATTGAGAAAATATGGATTGAAAATACAATTCAAAATGCAAGACATCATGAATTGGGCTTGGAGAAATGACAAGGCATTGTCGCCATTATTCAAGCTATTGGGCAGCCAAATACACAACTTGGATCAAATGCAGCAAAGGCAACTTTGAAATAAAACTGGTATTCATTGAGCCCGAAGTAATATGCAAGCTATATACCATTGGAAAGATAGCTAAGTGAGCTTTTCAATACATTTTACAGAGCTGGATTTGGAGTTCTCTAGAAGGAGTTATGACCAATTCATTGCAGCTTGGCAAACTTGGGATTTTCAACGACTCCTTTGTTTTCAACTTCATTTGTTTGTTTTGTTTCAAGTTTGTTAATGTGTAAGGTAAGTCTACCATCAATACTGGTGGGCTGACAATAAGTTTGTCAATGATAGCATTAATTATGGTTGGTTGGTGAAGACTTTTTGAAGTATCCTTTGACAAACCTATACTTGGAGGGTTGTTCCAATGTTTTCATTTGTATTTTTAGGATTTTGGGTTTCTATTGGTGTATTTAAACTCAGAAACCTTGTTATGTAAGGCAATGAGAGATTAATGTTATTTGAATTTGAAAAATTATTCTTTCTTTGGTTCTTTTGAGAACTAATGAACTTATCAAGAATTAGCATTCTTGTGGTGTTCCAAATTTAGACTTATCACTCACCTTCTCATCTATTTCTTGAGTGTGGCGTCAATATCATTCTCTATACCTTTGGTTCATGTTTTCTTAAGCATTAGGTCAAGGTTTTGTTTGTTTTAAATCTGTTTAGAACTTTCTTGGGAAGTTGAAATTTCAATTTAAGTGTGGATTTCGAAGTTTCATTGTGCGATTCGCATTAGTGCTGTTGTAGATCTGGTGTAACAACGCCTCGTACAACTACCCAAAATGGTATCAGAATGGTACCTCTTCAGATTCATAATCAGAATATGCTGACATCTTTGGCATACTCATGGCAACCAAAACTGAAGAAACAAAACCTGCTCAATCATCACGAACAGAACCAATCTTTGAAGTACCCTCTGATATTGAAGAAGATCAAGATCAATCTTCCAACAGGCCTATTCCACATGTTCCACCAATGCCTCCTCTAGCCTCAAATGGTTGCACAAAGCTATCTTCGGCTTCGTGGTTTACATTTGATGACATTCCTCGTCACAAATGGCCTGCCAGATATCAATAATTTGATGCATGGGTTGATCTCCAAATGACAAAGCCAAATGTTATGTCAGAATCAGTTCAGAGAATTCATGACCCGTACAACGGGTTCTTTACGAGACTGGTTAGAAAGTTTAGGAGAATACAGACAACTCCATTTCATGCAAACCACAACTGGATCAGCTCTCTCCATTATCTATGAGCAATTTATTGGTTGCAAAACTGCATCCATTGAAGCAGTAAGAAAAGAATATCACCAAATGAAATGTTGTTCTCTCAAACGACATCTGTTAGAAGCCCATTATAAAAGAATGAGTCTGCTATTCTACAAATTAGGCGGATTCATATCTTCTCTTCCCTCTGAATTACAGCCTGAACTATAGAGACAGATCACAGTCTCTACTCTCGACATAGCCAACATCTCTCTTGGAAAAATTTTCCAATGGCCTCTAACAAACAGCCCTTTGCCTTAGCTTGTAAAAAACCCTACCTCAAGATTGAGTGCAAAGATGACAAGAAGTGTGTTAGAAAATAACCATTGAGTTTGTAAGGATAGACTGGATATCCATCTGACGAAAAACCATGGATGGGCAGTTTCTTTTCTTGACCAGTTTGGACTGCAGTGATCATTGCAGTGTATGAAAGCCTTGGAGATTCTGAAACTGGGGTAGTCTCAGGTTTTTGAAAAGAAAGTTTGACCTGTCCATTATTTGTTCTTTCAAAAGTGGCTTATGTGGTTTGAACTGGTTCAGAATTTTGATAGAAATGCTCATAATTGGTTAGCCATTCAAGAGGCATGAGTTTAAGCAAATCTTGCTTCTGGATTTGTTTGGGAATTTGGATTATGGTAGGAACAGTGTCGGTATCGGCAAGAATCATCAGGGCATCTGATGTAGTTTGGGCTATAAGAAGGTCTAGTGCATGATTCTATAATCGATACACTATTTGATGATAGAGGGTTGCAATCTTTGAGGTTGGAGTTTGTTCTGATCCTTAGAGCTGAACTTGAACTTTCAAGGTTGTTGGCAGGTTGGGATCTTCTAAAGACATGTTGAAATTCGGATAGAAAGTCAACAAAACACTACCAACATAAAGTGTTGTCAGGATGGTTCCAATAACAGCGTGTTGATACTGTTTGAACCTTGTGTATAGAAGAGCAATTCTGACTGTGACAAATAAACCTTTTTTGCCATGAAGAGTGAAGATTAGTCTAACACCACCAAGATGAAGGTGTGTATACCCTTCTCGTTTCCAAGAGGTTACGAGATCTGAGGGAATCTCTAAAGTGACATATTGTTCACTTTGAGAGGCTTGGATGGCACATTGATCTAGATGAGATGACTGGATCTATTCTTTTGGGAGTGGTCTTCTGGTATTGATCAGGGTTCGGATACTTCTGGTGAAGGAAGTGTTTTGTTTGTAGAGACCGTAGGGACTCATGACTGGGAATTTGGACTCATTGATCTGAGTAGACTCAGGGATATAAGAATATTCAACTAGATTTTTGAGTTTTAAGGCAACATGCTTTTGGCAGTTTTTTGGTAAAGAAAGAGTAAAAGGCAGAGAAATATGAGAGGATGAAGAGGAAGAAGGAGCTGAAGTAGAAGGAGTTGTTTCTATATTTTGAAATCTTCTTCTAGGTTTAATTATTAAAGTTTATTTTATTTCTTTAGCTCTGTAAAAGATAAGGGTCCCACCTTATCAGTGTGTCTTTAGGCCTTTATATAAGGGCCTCTCCTCTCTTGTAAAATCCAAGTTTGAATCGAATTAAGTTTTCTCTATTTCGATCATGTCTCTCTAAATCTCTTCTTTATTCTAGGAATCAAAGAAGTTATTTGAATTAATAAAGATACGTTCACCTCTCTAATCATCTATACTGAATATGCTCTGCACTTGCCTTAAGCCTAAGGATCCTGTGCATCAGAAAGGTCCTGTTTTTATCCTCCAAAATCGATTTTTGTAAAACAAAATCGTTTTCTCACAACGTTCACCTATATAACAAAAAACTGAAACAAACACGAAAGAGGTGGTATCATTAGTAATTTCAAATAACATTATTTGAACTCCTAGAAAAAGATCTCAAAAACATGGAAACAACTACTTCGACTTCAACTCCCACTTCCTCTTCTTCCTTTCATATCTCTCTGTCCTCTACTCTTTCTCTACCAAAAAACTGTCAGAAACATTTTGCCTCAAAAATCGAAAACCTAGTTGAATATTCTTATATCCCTGAATCAGCTCAGATCAGTGAGTTCCTACAATCTCTATAAACAAAATACCTCAGTTACTAGAGAGAGACTCAGACCACCTTGCAAGTTGAAAGAAAGGGCACTATGCTAAACAATGCAAGTCTAGAGTTGTGCAATACTGAGTTGTGAAAGGTCAGTGATTGCGTCAGCTTATGTTATCTGTGACATAACCCCTCAAGCCTACTACATAACATGGTACTGGCTAAACATCTATCCGGTATTGCTCTTGTATCCACATAGAATGGATTTGCAGAAGCCCTGGAAACCTTATAAAGGGAAAAATAGTATGTATTATGTACTCTCCTTAGAGATAAGGATAAGTAAAGAGTCATCTCGATTGGATCAGTGTACCCTCCAAGCATCTCTAAAGTGAACAATAACCTTTTGGAAATGAGAAGGGTATATACGCCTTCATCTTGGTAGTGTTAGACTAATCCTTACTCTCCATGGCAGAAAAGGCTTGCTTGTTACAAATGCATTGCTCTTCTAGACACACGGTTCAAACAGTATTAACACACTGTTATAACCATCCTGACCACACTCATGCCTCTTGAATGGCTGACCAACTATGAGCACTTCCACCAAAATTCTGAACTAGTTCAAACAACGCAAGCCACTTTTGAAAGAAGAAATGATGGACAGGTCAAACTGTCTTTTCAAAAACCTGAGACCACTCCAATTTCAAAAGCTCCAAGGCTTTCCTACACTGCAATCATCACTGTAGTCCATACTGGTCAAGAAAACAAACTTCCAATCCATGGTTTTTTGTCAGATGGATATCCTGTCTATCCTGGCAAACTCAATGGTCATTTCCTATAGGATGTTCCTAAAGCCCATATATGTAATCTGGATTGTCCTTGTCTAGATGATATGGATGTTGATGATGAAATTGAAATTATGAGGAGAAGAAAAAAGAAAACGAAAAAACTTTCCCATCCTAAAACTCCTTGTAAACAATCTCCACCACATCCTCCACCAGATCCAAAGCCTCCCAAGATCGTGCTTAATGTTCTCAAGCCAATCTTATGATGAATCCTTTCCTCCTCTTGAAAAACAGATCGACCCACAAACTAAAGTTGTGTCCAAACCATTTGTTCAATCTCCTATCATATCCTCTGGACAAATTGAAGAACCAAAATAGTATGAAGCTTTTTTGAACTGGCAAACAAAAAATGTCAGCGTCCAAAATCAAACACTTTACCAGTTGGGAAAAAGTCAGGTCTCACAAACTGAAATAAAGGTTGATTCCATCAGCAATCGTCTTGATCAGATTTATATAAATCTCCATCGATGAGAATCTTTGAATTAGATACGAATCTTAGAAGAATGATTAACAATCACATCTGGGGTCCAGAATTTAGCAGAAAAGAAGCAGAGATCAGAAAACTCAAAACTGAGTTAGCCAGAATTGATGCTGAAAAAGCTCGACCTTCACTCTTTACCAAAACACAGACTGTACCTATTTTTCCTCCACTGTTTGATACCTATCAACCTTTCTACACACCATTCAGATCTCAACCAGTGTATAACCAATTCTTTGGTTTTTCTCATCTCCAGCCTCAACCTATTCCTCAACAGAAACTCATTTCACCAAGGAAACAAAAATCCAAAGTGAAAATCTCAGATCCTCAACCAAAGGCCTCTCCTTCCTCTTCTGTTCCACCAGAAGACTCTCCAATAGCAACTCCTGAACCTCCAAAAAAAGATAAATAACCAGCTGATCAATACCATTACCATAGTCTTCAAACCGAAGTCTCATCTTCAGAATCTGAATCAGAAACCAATCTGAATCAGATCCGTATGAATCAAATTCATCTGAGTTAAACCCATCTTTATCTTCCTCATCATCTTCCACAAACCTAGATGTTACCTCTACAGATTCAGAATCAACATATGCTGACATCTCTGGCAGTCTCATGGCGTCTAAAACTGAAGAAACTGAAACTGTTCAATCTTCAAGAACAAAACCAATCTTTGAAGTTCCCTCTAATATAGAAGAAGATCCACCAGAGGAATCCTCAAACAAACCTGTTCCACCCATACCTCCACAAACCTTTAATGGTACAAAGCCGTCATCGGCTTCCTGGTTTACATTTGATGACATTCCTCATCACAAATGGCCTGCCAGATACCAAGAATTTGATGCATGGATTGATCTCCAAAGCATAAAGCCAAATGCAACTTCACAAGCAGTTGCTTAACCTTAAAACTTGGTTCGCTAAGTATGATTGTGCATCCTTTAATTATTACGACAAACTTTACTTTATGAAAAGCACACTTTAAGAAAAGTAAAGTTAAAGCAAGCTTAATTAGTATCTTCTCTAAGTCTGATTGTCAGGGAGCAATTTGTTCTTGCAGTCAAAGATTCTGGGAAAAGATGAATTGTCCATGTTGATAATGAAGTGATGGCTGAGGAGATGAAATTCAAATTTTTTAATTCCATATTTCACTGCCAAAATCTCATTGTAGATCACATGGTAGTTCTTTTTAGATTCTTTGAATTGGCCGCTTGCATGAGCATAATAGTAGTCTGATCCGTCAACTCTTTCAATGAGAACAACACTCCAATAATTGTCACTAACATCAGTCTGGAGGATGCGCTGGCCATCAGTGGGAATTCTGATTGGAGGAGGTGACTGAGCTATCGCGCCTCGCCGCTTGACAGCTTCTGTCTTATCTGGACCCCATGGTTGACATTGTTTCTTGAGCATGCGTGAAAACTTGCTGGTGTGGACCGCTACTTTAGGAATAAAGTCACGGACATAATTAATGATGCCGAGAAACTGCTGAATTTGCTTTTTACTAAGATATGTATGTGAGAACTTTAATAATTCAACTGCAATATGTGGACCAGGGTGATAATGGTTGTCTTTAATGACCATGCCAAGGAAGTCAATTGATTCCTTTGCGATGTTGCTTTTCTTTTCTGAAAGCACGATACCATGTGTCTGGATAATGTGATAGAAATCCAAAAGGAGTTTTTGGTGACTATCATGATCAGATGAGAAAAGTAAAATGTCATCAATGTAAATCAAGGCATAATGAAGGATGGGATTAAAGATTTTGGTCATGGCTTTCTGAAATAATGAAGGAGCAACTTTGAGGCCAAAAGGCATGACAGTCCACTGATAGTGGGCGTCTGGAATGCAGAAAGTAATTTTGTGACGGTCAACTAGTAAGATACCAAGTTGCTAGAAACCAACTTTTAGGTCAAACTTAGAGAAGATACGGGCCCCTTGAAGATGAACAAATAAGGATTGGATTTTTGGAAGGGGAAACTTATCATCTTTAAGACATGAATTTAATGGCTGGTAATCAATAACTAACCTTTTCTTACCACAAACTAATTCAGATCTTTTTTCAATATAGAAGGCTTGACAAGCCCAATCTGAATCAGTGGGTTTAATAAGACCTTCTTTGTCAAGCGATTATAACATTCTTGCTTAGCAAGTGAGAGGTTAGTTGGAGACATACCCTGATGAGATGCTTTTGTGGGGTTTATGTTTTCATTGAGTTTAAAAGGAAGATGGATGAAGAACTGTTCATTTTTCCAGAGAGGTGAAGGATGATAGAACTGTGAATGATTTTCTGGACAGAACTGTAAAAGTTTCTGAGAAATTTCTGTGTATGGAGAAGGTGTTTCAGACAGTGTATATAGATGTAAAGTATTTGTATAGGGCAAAAACATTTGTTTGTAGCGAATTCTAGAACTGGTGATGAATAGATTTTTAACTAATTGAAGGATGTCAAAACCTATAAGCAAATCTTTGTCTGGAAGATGAGAAGCTACAATCTTTTTCCAAATAATACAATTTGGAAGGAACTGAATATCAAATGGTTTTTGGTAATCAAAGTGGTTTCAAAGATTTCACCATTGACTGCTCTGAATATTTTTGAGTGAAGTTCCCAACATTCTGAAGGAAGAATAGAGGGATCAATCATACTGGTGTCTAATCCAGTATCAAGAAATCCGATAACATAAATGGGTTTGTGAAACTTTGAGGAACGCGGACACTTTAAGGGAAGGTTTACATGTGACATAAATTTGGTTGACACTTTGAACTGCAGTAATGACAGAAATATATCCAGAGTCAGAAGACTCTGCGATAATGAAAGCGATTTGTTCATCTTGTCCCGACTATTCTCGAGAAATTTGACTCAACATCTTCGTTTTGAAAGCAAAGAGGAGTTCGGAGATGTTGAACAAGTCTAACACCTTTGCGAGACACTTGGGGACGTTTGAGCAAAGTGCCCACGTTTCTTGCAGATGAAACAACGGTTGGATTTTTTTTTCTTGTACTAGGAAGGGATATTCATGGGAAAGGATCTTTGGTTAAGGGCTTTGAAAGGGAGTTGTCGATTCATGGCTATGATAGGGATAGTTTGTGTGGAGGAAATGAGTGAGGGTTTATTTATAAACAGACGGGTAAGGAAATCAGGGATAAGGTTCTGGTTACCTTTGATGTGTTGCACAGTGAAATCATACTTCACCTCTCTGGAAAAATGAATAGTTCTTCATCCATCTTCCTTTTAAACTCAATGAAGACATAAACCCCAGAAAAGCATCTCATCCAGGTATGTCTCCAACTGACCTCTCACTTGCTAAGCAAGAATGTTCTCAACTGCTTCAGCAAGGTCTCATTGAACCCACTAATTCAATTCTTCATCCACTAATACAGTTTTATCACCAATAAATTGCTCATAGATAATAGAGAGAGCTTATCTAGTTGTAGATTGCATAAACTGGAGTTGTCTATATTTTCCCAAGCTTTCTAACTTGGTCTCGTAAAGGAACCCGTTTTACGGGTCATGAATTCTTTGAGAACTGCTTGTGAAGTTGCATTTGGCTTTATGCTTTGGAGATCAATCCATGCATCAAATTCTTGGTATCTGGCAGGCCATTTGTGACGAGGAATGTCATCAAATGTAAACCAGAAGCCGATGATGGCTTTGTACCATTAGAGGTTTGTGGAGGTATTGGTGGAACAGTGTATATAGTAATGTTCGTGTTACTGTTCAGGACACTGTTTGTATATACGAAACGATGATGTGGCATTGACCGATGAGCTGTCACGATCCTATTGGACTAAAATTCTTATGTACTATTGATCGGTGACATGGCAAAGATGTTGTGGACCAAAATAGTGCGTACGGTACATGCATATACGCAGAATCATTTTCAACCAAATCGCGTCACTATTCAAGCCGCCTCACTAGTCAAACCCCGTACTGTTGACTGATGACGTGGCGCAATCCTGAGCGTTCAAACTATTTTTAATCCGATGGTCATAATTTACTTAGTGTATCTATAAAAAGGGGGACTCTCCACCCCTAATTGGGCACCTTTTGAATTCATTTTTAGCTTTATTTTCTGTAATTCCTTCTCCATCTTGTATTTTCTATGTATTTTAATAAATTTCTATTTTACCCCTAGTTCAAGTATGAATAGCTAATTTTTTTTTAAGCTTGGGTTGAAGGTGAAGTCTCAATATGTTCCCCTCTGATACCTCTCTGGTTTAACCGGCTCCCTAGTATAAGGTTATTATTATTTGACACGATAAGCCCTTAGCACCATATTGATTAGAGTGTGGTTCATAAGGAGTGGAAACCCCCCTCATGATTTAATTAGCATTACTAAGGAATATTTAGCCCATGAAGTATGTTGATGTAGATCTAAATACCCAAGCGCTTCAATTATAATAGTTTTCTCTTCAATTTAATTCCGTCATTCCCATTTAAATTCTAGGATAGTCTAAATCACTTTCACCATAAATCCAATCATCCACTTTTAAAATTAACTCTACACATAATTAAAATTCACCTCCTCGTGGGATCGACACTCGTCACCATTAATCTATTTCCTTTAATTGTTTTCTTGAGGTAAGAATTTCTTTTCTTTTTCTATTCTTTAAAATTCTATAATTTAATTTTCAAGTTATTTTTCTTTATAACTTTTTGTTTATCTTATTAATTTATTTCACGTATTTTTGTTTGTGTGTTTTTATAGTAAGTTGTAACAAAGCGATAAGGTTAGTATCGTAATTTCTCCTTTACTTTTATTTGTTTTGTTCTCATTTTTTGTATTATTTGCATGCATGGTCGAAGGTCACAATTACCTAATCTTGAGCCTATAGACCTTGAACTTGAAAAAAAACTTCACACACACAAACACGTTGCAATTAAAAATAAAATTGAGATGGATTTACAACAACAACAACAACCACCACTACAGGAGAGGCCATTTAAGGACTACTTTAGTCCCTTAGGTTTGAATTAAAACTTAGTGTGCTAAATTGTCTCCCAACATTTTATGGTCTAGAAAATGAGGACCCATATAATCATCTGAATGATTTTTATAATGTCACAAACTTTTAAATAAGAAAATTTTCAGATGATGATGTTAAACTCATATTATTTCCATTTTCTTTAAAGGATAGGGCTCGTTCATGGTTCAATATATTACCTGCTAATAGCATTACATCATGGGAACAAATGGTAACAAAATTTTTGAATAAATATTTCCCAGTGCATAAAACCAATGCTATTCGCAGGGAAATTTCAGAATTTACCCAGAGAGAACGATTCAATGGGCTACTCTTGAAGTGTCCACATCATGGGTACGAGAAATGGCACTAATGCCAATACTTTTTGGAGGGATTATTGCCGCATGTGCAAGAATAGCTAATGGCGACAAGCGGAGGAGAGCTAATGTTAAAAGTGCATCAAAGATTGGGACTTCTTCCAAATGACAAGCGGATTATTCCTAACAACAGAGTCGATCACTCAGGAGTATTAAAAGAATTAAAGGAGTGAATGAGGTTCACATTAGCGAGTCAAGTTCAGAAATTAAAGAAGTCAAAACGATAATTGAAGGTCTTTCTCAACAAATCGCATCGTTAACACCGCTAAATCAACAAAACCACATGACCATGACTCATACTCAGATCAAGCCAATGCCATCGGTGTAATGAGAAAGCCATCAAATTACAACTCATACTCCAACACATATAACCCTGGATCGAGAGATGTTGTGCAAATTTTATTGAACTCGTAAGTGCACGAATCTATTGTAGAATAGATTAATGGTGCCGAGTGTCGATTCCACGAAGAGGTAGATTTTAATTTTCTGTAGAGTTAATTTTCTAAGTGGGTGGTTGGATTTGTGGTGCAAGTGATTTAAACTATCCTAAAATTAAAATGGCTGGAATTTAAATTAAAATGGCTGGAATAAATTGAAATATAAACTATTATAATTGAATCGCAGGTTTCGGATCCGCATCAACATGCTCCATGGGCATAATATTCCTTATTAATGCCAATTAAATCATGAGGGGGGTTTCCACTCCTCATGAACCACACTCTAATCAATATGGTGCTAAGGACTTATCGTGCCAAATAGTAATAACCTTGTACTAAGGAGCCGATTAAACCAGTGCGGTACTAGACAAGATTAGTACTATCTATCAACCACATAAATCAAAGGGGAAAAGAAAGTAAATTTACTAAATAAAGCCCATGGAACATGTTGAGACTTCACCTTTAACCTAAGCTTGAAAGCAAATTAGCCACTTATAATTGAACTAGGGGTAAAATGGAAATTTATTAAAATACGTAGAAAATATAAGATGGAGAAGGAATTACAGAAAATGGAGCTCAAAAATAAGTTTAGGGGTGTCGAATTAAAGGGGGAGCCCCCTTTTTATAGATACAATGAGTAAATCATGGCCATCGGATTCAAACAATTTAGACGTCTAGGATTGCGCCACATGGCAAAATCTGATTAGATAGAACACATCATCAGAGCTGTCATTCCGTGTAATGCATTTATCATACGCACGATTTTTGGTCCACCAATATACTGCCACGTCATCAGTCAATTCCATATCAATATTTTAGTCCAATAGGATTCTCACACATCATCAGTCAAGCCACATCATCAATCAATGCCACATAAGCAGTCAATGCTACATCATTTGTCCAATCACATTTGCCACGTCATCAGTCAATGCCACGTCATCGGTCAATGTCACGTCATCGAACTGTATATGTGAACAGTGTCGTGAACAGTACTATATGTGTGAATAGTGCCGTTTACTCTTTTATACTCCTCTTAAGATTTTTGACTGTCTTGAGTCCAAATTTCATGTCTATTTCGCTGTCTAATCTCTCATTCATTGTGAAATGACCATGATGCCCCTAAAATACATAAAATATTTAATTAAAAATTAAACACACATAATTAAATCACAAGGGACTGGATGTTAGTGAGACTTTGATGAGAACCATCAAGAGAATACCATTAAAGCTTCAAGTGATCCTTTGCACATTCATGGAGGCCCAATTACAAGAGCTAGAGCCAAAAAGATGCAAGCTGCTTTAAATGGATTAATTGAGAAAATATGGATTGAAAATACAATTCAAGATACAAGACATCATGAATTGGGCTTGAGAGAAGACAAGACATTGCGGCCTTTATTCAAGCTATTGGGCAGCCGAATACACAACTTGGATCAAATGCAGGAAGGGCAACTTCGGAATAAAACTGGTATTGATTGAGCCAGAAGTAATATGCAAGCTATATACCGTTGGAAAGATAATTAAGTTAGCTTTCCAATGAATTTTACAGAGCTAGATTTGGAGTTCTCTAGAAGGAGTTATGACCAATTCATTACAGCTTGTTCAGACTTGGGATTTTCAACGACTCCTTTGTTTTTCAACTTCATTTGTTTGTTTTGTTTCAAGTTTGTCAATGTGTAAGGTAAGTCTACCATCAATAATGGTGGGCTAACATTAAGTTTGTCAATGATAACATTAAATAAGGTAAGTATTAAGTTTGTCAATGCTAGCATTAATTATGGTGGGTTGGTGAAGACTTTTGAAGCATCCTTTGACAAACCTATACTTGGAGGGTTGTTCCAATGTTTCCATTTGTATTTTTAGGATCTTGGGTTTTTATTAGCCTATTTAAACCCAGCAGCCTTACTATGTAAGAGAATTAGAGATTAATGTTATTTGAATTTGAAAGATTATTCTTTCTTTGGTTCTTTTGAGAACTAGTGAACTTATCAAGAATTAGCGTTCCAAATTTAGACTTATCACTCACCTTCTCATCTACTTCTTGAGTGTGGCGTCAATATCATTCTCTATACCTTTGGTTCATGTTTTCTTAAGCATTTGGGTCAAGGTTTTGTTTGTCTTAAATCTATTTAGAACTTTCTTGGGGTTGAAACTTCAAATTAAGAATATGTTTCAAAGTTTCATTGTGGGATTCGCATCATTTGGTATCAGAGCTAGTTTCTAAACAGGTTTGAATGTTTTATATATTTTGATTATCAAAAAAAAAAAGAGAGAAAAAAAAACGTACAAAAAAAAAAAAGCTTGCAAAAGGAATCAAGTATTCCTACTTTCATCAAATTGAATTTTAGTTATTCCTTTTCCTTGACATTGTTTGCACACAATATCAATTGTGTTCCTTTGCTTTCTTGCTTTCTTTTCATCGAATTCCTTGTTGTTCTTTGTGTCCTCTTAATTCCTTTTCTTTGTTTAGTGTGTTGATTCGTCATATTTGGTGTGCCACCTGGGTTTTCTTGATTTTGTTTATTTAGTTCAACAAAGAACTGAAAGAGAGAATTAAGTGTGTTAAAAAAAAAAAAAAAATTGTCAGATCATTAGGGGTAAAAGCCCATTTGTGTGTTAAACACGAGAGTTAAGTGACATCAAATTGAGTGAAACACGTGAGGGAGTGTTGTGAGGTCTTTTTGTTAACATTTTTTTTTCATATCACAAATATGTCAAAAGATCAAGAAGCTGTAGACCAATCATTCATGCTCAAAGCCATGCAACAACAATTTGAGCACATGAATCTGATGTTTGGAGAGATCCGTGACAAATTGGAGAGGCAAGACACTGCCATAGCCAATCTACAAAGGGGGCAACAACCAATAGCTCCTAATGTAAGAGGTAATCAAGGGCGTGCTGCCATGGGAGAAGAAGATGGTGATGACCTAGATAATTTTGATGACCAAGCCACTTTGTTGACATGCGTGGAACAGATGATAGAAGGGCAAGACGTATAGATCGTGATTTGGGGAGTATCAAACTGAAAATTCCTTCTTTTCAAGGTAAAAATGATCCGGAAGCTTATTTGGAGTGGGAAAAAAAAGTGGAGCTAGTATTTGATTGCCACAACTACTCTGAGGAGAAAAAGGTAAAACTAGTCTTTGTTGAATTTACTGATTATGCTATTATTTGGTGGGATCAACTTGTTTTGAGTAGGAGACGAAATCGTGAAAGGCCTATAAACACTTGGGAGGAGATGAAGGCCATCATGAGGAGGAGATTTGTTCCTAGTCATTATTATAGGGAGCTGCACCAAAGGCTTCAAAGTTTTACACAAGGTTCTAGAAGTGTGGAATATTACCACAAGGAGATGGAAATAATCATAATTCGAGCCAACATTGAAAAAGAACGAGAGGCCACTATGGCAAGATTTTTACATGGTTTAAATCAAGATATTACTAATGTGGTTGACTTACAGCACTATGTTGAGTTAGAAGACATAGTTTACATGACCATGAAAGTGGAACGATAATTGAAAAAGAAAGGTTCCGCTAGAACCAATTTGGGTTCATCTTTCTCATGGAAGTCAAAACGGAGCAAAGATGAAAAAGCTTTTTCAAAGCCTAAGATTGAGCCATTCAAGGATCATAAAGAGGGAGGCAACCAAAGCAAAGGTAAATCTGATTCCCAACACTCTAGAAATAGAGATATTAAGTGTTTTAAATGTTTTAAATATCACTTGCATCTCAATGCCCAAACAAGAGAGCAATGATCTTGAGGGATAATGGTGATGTGGAAACCGAGAGTGAATCGGATGATGATCCTATGCCACCTTTGGAGGATGCTAATGATGGTGTAGAGTATCCTGTTGATGGTAAATTGATGGTTGCTAGGCGTGCTCTCAACATGCAAGTAAAAGAGGATGCGGAGGTACAACGTGATAACATCTTTCATACTAGATGCCACATCAAAGATAAGGTATGTAGTATGATAATTGATGGTGGAAGTTGTACTAATGTAGCTAGCACTAGTTTAGTTGAAAAACTGAATTTGAAAACTTTGAAACATCCTAGGCCATATAAGCTACAATGGCTGAATGATTGTGGGGAAGTTAAAGTAAATAAACAAGTGCTGGTTTCATTTTCTATTGGGAGATACAAGGATGAGGTTGTATGTGATGTAGTACCCATGCATGCTGGACACATTCTTTTGGGGCAACCTTGGCAATATGATAGGCATGTGACACATGATGGTTACTTAAATAGATACTCTTTTGTAATGAATAAAAAGCAAATCACTCTTGTACCTTTAACACCAAGACAAGTGTATGAGAATCAAATGTCAATACAAAAAGAGAGTGACGCAAAACAAGAAAGGAGAGTACAAAAGAAAGAGAGATTGAGAGAAAAGCAAGTGGAATGATAGAAAAAAATATTGTCCAGAGAAAAGATAGGCAACAAGTGAACTTGTTTGCAAAAGAGAGTGAGGTTAAGAGGGCTTTCTTTTCAAAACAGCCTAACATTATACTTTTGTGCAAAGAGGGTTGTTTACATACTAATGAGCTTAACGTTTCTTTGCCTAGTGCTATTGTGACTCTTTGCAGGACTTTGATGATGTGTTTCCAAATGAGATCCCTAATGGTTTGCCACTTATTAGGGGAATTGAGTATTAAATAGACTTCGTTCCTAGAGCTACCATTCCTAATAGACCCGCATATAGAAGCAACCCCGAGGAGACAAAGGAGCTTCAAAGGCAGGTTGAAGAACTTTTGGCAAAGGGATATGTGAGGGAGAGCATAAGTCCTTGTGCGGTACCAATTCTACTAGTGCCCAAAAAGGATGGAACGTGGAGAATGTGCGTTGATTGTCGTGCAATCAATAAAATCACTGTAAAGTATCGACATCCTATTCCTAGACTTGATGACATGCTTGATGAATTGCATGGTTCTTGTGTGTTTAGTAAAATTGATCTTAAAAGTGGATATCATCAAATTAGGATTAGAGAGGGAGATGAATGGAAAACTGCCTTTAAAACAAAATATGGTTTATATGAGTGGTTAGTGATGCCATTTGGGTTATCTAATGCACCTAGCACTTTTATGAGGTTAATGAACCATGTTTTGCGTGCTTTTATTGGTAAGTTTGTAGTTGTCTATTTTGATGATATTTTGATCTATAGTAAAAGCATAGAAGAACACATTGAACATTTGCAAAGTGTATTGACTGTTTTAAGGAAGGAAAAATTGTATGCTAATTTGAAGAAGTGTTCCTTTTGTACAAATCAGATTGTTTTTCTTGGTTATGTTGTGAGTGCTAAAGGAATTAAGGTTGATGAAGAGAAGGTAAAAGCTATCAAGGAGTGGCCTACACCTAAAAGTGTAAGTGAGGTAAGAAGTTTTCATGGTTTGGCTAGTTTTTATAGAAGATTTGTGAAAGATTTTAGCACCCTTGCTGCACCATTAACTGAAATTGTGAAGAAACATGTGGGATTTAAGTGGGGTAGTGAACAAGAAAGGGCATTTAATCTAATTAAGGAGAAATTAGTTTCGCACCATTACTTGCTTTACCTGATTTTGCTAAAACTTTTGAAATTGAGTGTGATGCTTCAGGTATAGGTATTGGAGCTGTTTTGGTGCAAGAAGGGCGTCCAATTGCTTATTTTAGTGAGAAATTGAGTGGAGCAGCCCTAAATTATCCTACCTATGACAAAGAGATGTATGCATTGGTGAGAGCATTGGAAACTTGGCAACATTATCTTCTACCTAAAGAGTTTGTTATACACACGATCATGAGTCCTTGAAGCATTTGAAAGGGCAAGGTAAGTTGCATAAGAGACATGCCAAATGGGTTGAATTTATTGAGCCATTTCCTTATGTGATCAAATACAAACAAGGTAAGGAGAATGTGGTGGCTGATGCATTATCTAGAAGGTATGCACTTATCTCTACATTAAATGCAAAGTTGTTAGGATTTGAGCATATCAAAGAATTATATGTTAATGATCCTGATTTTGCTAATGTGTTTAATGCTTGTGAGAAAGTTGCATTTGGAAAGTTCTATAGGCATGATGGGTTCTTATTTAGAGAGAATAAATTGTGTGTGCCTCATAGTTCTTTGCGTGAATTGCTTGTGCGTGAAGCCCATGGGGGAGGTTTAATGGGACATTTTGGCATTGCAAAGACTTTAGATGTTTTAAAAGAACACTTCTTTTGGCCACATATGAAACGTGATGTTGAAAGAACATGTGAGAAGTGTATCACTTGTAAACATGCTAAGTCTAAAGTTTTACCCCATGGATTGTATACCCCTTTACCCATACCTAACGAACCTTGGGTTGATATTTCTATGGACTTTGTTTTGGGTCTACCTAGGTCAAAAAGGGGAAAGGATTCTATTTTTGTTGTTGTTGATAGGTTTTCAAAGATGGCACATTTCATTCCATGTCACAAAACGGATGATGCAACAAACATAGCTAATTTGTTTTTCAAGGAAATAGTCAGATTGCATGGAGTACCAAGGAGCATAGTTTCAGATCGAGATGCTAAGTTCTTGAGCCACTTTTGGAAAACTTTGTGGGGTAAGTTGGGTACTAAACTTTTGTTTTCTACTACTTGTCATCCACAAACTGATGGACAAACTGAGGTTGTAAATAGAACTTTGTCTACTTTGTTGCGTGCCATTATTCAAAAGAACTTGAAAACTTGGGAAGAATGTTTGCCACATGTTGAATTTGCTTACAATAGAACTGTCCATTCAGCTACTAAATTTTCACCATTTGAGATTGTATATGGTTTTAATCCATTAACTCCTTTGGATTTATTGCCTTTACCTATTGATGAGCGTGCTAGTATGGATGGTAAAAAGAAAGCTGAATTTGTCAAGCAATTGCATGAGAGAACGCGACAACACATAGAAAAGAGAACTGAACAATATGTTACTCAAGCCAACAAAGGACGTAAGCAAGTGGTTTTTCAGCCTGGAGATTGGGTTTGGGTGCATATGAGAAAGGAGAGGTTTCCAGCACAAAGGCATTCCAAGTTGCTTCCAAGGGGATATGGTCCATTTCAAGTGGTTGCATGGATCAATGACAATGCCTACAAATTGGATCTTCCTGGTGAGTATAATGTGAGTGCTACTTTCAATGTTTCTGATCTTTCTCTTTGATGTAGGTGAAGATTTGAGGACGAAACCTTTTGAGGAGAGGGGAAAATGATGAGAACCATCAAGAGAATACCATTAAAGATTCAAGTGATCCTTAGCATATTCATGGAGGCCTAATTACAAGAACTAGAGCCAAAAAGATGCAAGCTGCTTTAAATAGATTAGTTGAGAAAATATGGATTGAAAATACAATTCAAGATGCAAGACATCATGAATTGGGCTTGGAGAGAAGACAAGACATTGTGGCCTTTATTCAAGCTATTGGGCAGCTGAATACACAACTTGGATTAAATGCAGGAAGGGCAACTTCGGAATAAAACTGGTATTGATTGAGCCAGAAGTAATATGCAAGCTATATACCGTTGGAAAGATAATTAAGTTAGCTTTCCAATGAATTTTACAGAGCTAGATTTGGAGTTCTCTAGAAGGAGTTATGACCAATTCATTACAGCTTGTTCAGACTTGGGATTTTCAACGACTCCTTTGTTTTTCAACTTCATTTGTTTGTTTTGTTTCAAGTTTGTCAATGTGTAAGGTAAGTCTACCATCAATAATGGTGGGCTAACATTAAGTTTGTCAATGATAACATTAAATAAGGTAAGTATTAAGTTTGTCAATGCTAGCATTAATTATGGTGGGTTGGTGAAGACTTTTGAAGCATCCTTTGACAAACCTATACTTGGAGGGTTGTTCCAATGTTTCCATTTGTATTTTTAGGATCTTGGGTTTTTTATTAGCCTATTTAAACCCAGCAACCTTGCTATGTAAGAGAATTAGAGATTAATGTTATTTGAATTTGAAAGATTATTCTTTCTTTGGTTCTTTTGAGAACTAGTGAACTTATCAAGAATTAGCATTCTTGTATGCGTTCCAAATTTAGACTTATCACTCACCTTCTCATCTACTTCTTGAGTGTGGCGTCAATATCATTCTCTATACCTTTGGTTCATGTTTTCTTAAGCATTTGGGTCAAGGTTTTGTTTGTCTTAAATCTATTTAGAACTTTCTTGGGGTTGAAACTTCAAATTAAGAATATGTTTCAAAGTTTCATTGTGGGATTCGCATCGACTTGCACCTTTGTAAAATGATGATTTTCTCCTTTATAAATATACACTTTCTATTACTCAACACACCCATTAACCAACTTATTGCTAGTCCCTAACAAATTAAGCGAAAACAAAATTCAAACCTTTTTTTTTTTTTAAACAGTCGTGTTTATTCAATCAGACTAATGATAGCAATTTGAAAAGCCATATCAGCATTAAACACTTTAAAAGACACTTTAACTGGGATTTTTCAAATAAAATATGCTTCTCACTCTTCAATATTGCTAACTGAACTTCCCCCTCTTACTAGTATTTTATTATTTATTTTTCTTTTAAAAAAATGATAGCTATATAACAATATTCTTTTAACTATTAAATATTATTAAACTCATGCACATTTCACGGCAAATATTTTTTCTTCAAATTGTTGTATGTTTTCAAGTTATAATTAGCATTACATGTTTTATTTATTAGTTACTAGTTGTTTTTAATTGGCATGCAATAAATGAAAAATGGACAAACAAAACAGGAAAATCATATTAAGAGTGCATCAATAGAATTATTAAAAGATAACTATATTTAAAACATAATAATAATAATAATAATCATAATAATCATAATAATCGTAATAATCATAATAATAATTATAATTAAAATCAACAAAAAATTACTTGGCAACAAAGATTTGACTAAAAATAGTTGGAGTGATAAAATGGAGTGTAATTAAATTTGGTGAAGGGAAAGATTTGATTAAAATAATATTAATATGTCTTATATAAAAAGCCTTTTAGAGGAGAGGTTATTTTTTTCACTATTCCATTTGCCACATAGGTAAGCAAATAGACATTTAAGGAGTAAATTTTGAAGAGACTTTTGGTGGTACTCTAATTGTTGACAACTATTAACTAATATGTTGGCTTCTTGGCAACCCATTGTCATCCATTGAATTTTGGTGGCCATTGAATTTAATGGTATATTCTCTTTTAATTTCATATTTTAACTTAAGTACTTGTTTAATCCATATATTCTAAAAATACATCAAAACTTCTCTGCAGTTAAATATATTATTTTCGTACTCTTATTTTTCTTTTCTTTTACTATAATACCCTTGCAACAATATTCTTAACATTAATTAAATTACCTATAAAAAAATTAATTAGGAAAATTAACCAATAATTGTTTATTAATAAATTAACTAATAAAAATAATTGTGAAAGAACTAGAATTTTCTGTTCTTATGTAACAATCTTGTTAATAATTATTTAAAATAAATTAATACTAACTAACTTAAAGCAATGTTTTATATCCTTACAATAATTTTACTAATAATTATTTAACAAAAAGTAATTTACAAAATTAATCCTAAAAGTAAAATAATAATATAAAAGTTTGTGCAAAAATTTTGTTACTTTTAAGGTTAATCTGATAAATTATCATATTTTTCATTAATATTGTTACATGGATATACTTAATGTAAGAGTAGAAGTATAATATACTTAATGACAGGGATGTCTTTATATGTTTTTTAAATATAAGGACAAAATAGTCACTATATGATGTCAAATTAGGCACAATTAGAATCTTCATCTCAAGATCTATGCAACAATACATTATATATGCTCGATCACCATAACTCGGTATCATTGTTACGACTTACCATCATCATCTTAGTTACATTGGTTGACTAAGAATATAGTGATGGTTATAGCGAGGCATAAATTAGTGCCATTTGATATATGTGAGTTACTCAAATAGAAACTTTAACCCTAGATTTATGTTGAATATTTGTATAGCTGTGTGAAGCCATCGGCGAGGATTCTAATGCTACTAAATTTAACTGTGTGTGTGTAATCATTCTTAGGTATGGGTGTCCTTTTTTTTTAATACAGGCTCACTTTTAAGCCATGCGGCTTAATAGAATTAATTTCTAATACACTATAAAGCCATATGATATAATAACATTTAAAAAATAACTCTACTAAACCACACAGCTTAAAAGTGCATTCGCATGATAAAAAAAAGTGAGGACAAATGAGGGCATCCTCACTTTGTTATAAAAAATTATAAAAAAATACAGATTTCAATATACTAGAAAAAAAAACCACAGTTTTCAATGTATTGATTTTTTTTTTTTAGTGACATCCTCACTTTAACTAATCGAGAATATCCTCATTAGAGAAGGACCATATATATATATAGAGTAATAATATAGTCACAAACTCTTGTACAAACTTATTTTGTACAAATTGATGTGTCATGATAAGATTGGTTGAATTAAATATCACTTGGCCCACTTGATTTGTTTTTATTATTTTATATTTTCATTCAACCAATGAATTAATGACACGTCAGTTTGTACAAAATAAATTTGTCAGACAAAGAGTTTGTGTCATATTATCACTCATATATATATATATATATAATACAATTCGTATTACTCGAAAATAATACTATATTTCATTCATTCAATCTTATAAAATGAAGTGAAGCACACCAAACTCACCCCAAAGTTACATGCAATGGTACACTGTCAACTACGTAAAATTAGGCCTTATTAATAATTGTTTGGATAATTTAACCAACAAGCATACGATTCTGTTGTACATTAATCAAATCAAGCAATAAATTACGTTATAGATACCCAAATTTCAAGCTACTAATATTGAGAAATTAATAAACAAAGGTTGAAAATGGCTAGGTTTGGCACAAAATGTTGTTGTGCCTAATCTTCTAATGTTTTGAAAACTTTTCTTGTATATGTATTTTAATAATCATGTATGTTGAATATTTATTTCTTTTCTTTTTTTAGCTAATGACCGATCACATACAAATACTTTCGCTAGTGAAAATTCAGATCGAGAGACGATCTAAGTCTGCTCACTTGATTATTATTGGCCCAAAAATAAGACATTAATCACACATATAGTTACTGATTGAGATTGATTAATTAATAATATCATTTAGTCCTCATATTTTGAGTTAAGTCCTCAATATATAAATATTGAGTCCTACCCTACTATAAATATTTAACACTCTTGCTTTTATTGTGTGTGGCTGAAATAGTTGTGGAATTGAATTACGTGCTTTTAATGTTGGATTGTGGAATTGAATTATAAAAAATTGTTCCTGCTAATTTGGTTGTTGTTTTGTGAATTATTTTATAATTAATTGTTTTGTATATTTTGCCTATGTATTGTGAATTATTTTGACTTTAAGTTTGAAAAATTGTTTCTTTTATTTTATATTCATGATATTGTAACTAGAAAGAGAAAAAAAATTGAAAAGTAATATGAATGAAATTGGGATATGGTCATAAAATTACACGATTATGACAAAATAACGCAGCCCAAATTTGCATAATCCTAAAAAACAAAAATGATCGGGTCGGGCTGACCCTATCCGAAGCAAAAATTATAGGACTTTTTTTAGGGTAGGACTTTTTATTTTATTAATCGGATTGAGCTCGAGCTTGGCCAAACCCAAGCCCAACTCGACCGATTGCCATTCCTACCGAATTCTTTTTAGGTTTCTTTTTTCACTTTTTTTCTTTGACAAAGTGGATGACTTTTATGAAATTTAGCTATTGGATCACATACTCTTTCAAATGCATTCGTTTAAATTCCCATGCTATTATTGCAACTTTGTTGACCTAAAATTCGACATTGTTACCTTCAGTATTGAACAGTCTGTGGTGGATCTTTCCGTACTTTCTTAATCCAATTGAAAACAAGTTTACAACTCTAAACATTTTTGCAGCCATGTTTGCAACCCTTGCAAAACTAACACACATTTTCTCATATCACTTTTGTTCATTTGTGCAACTCTAAAGCTCATGACTCATTTTCACCCTACTGTAACATCTTCACACATCTTTTCTTTATCTTTATAGGATGTGCTTTTCTGGAAGTATTTCCATGTCATTGCATATCATGATTGTAATGGGCATACCTGCAAAGAATTCCTCTAAATTCAAATCTTGAACAACTACAGCTGATTTTACCCTTATCATTTTCAAAATGGACTTTAAAAAGTTCTATTTTTACCCTTTCCAACATTGACAACTACTCTTGCTATATATTCACATCCCATAGAATTGACAAATTCACAATACATCTTTCTAGTTAACTCTCTTTGAAATTCTTGAAACTTTGAAATGGTGTACATATTTCAAACTTGCTTCTTCATCTCATAAGATATCACATACGACATTTGTTGGAAATGACACCTGGCATCTTCCTCAACTTTTTTTCAAACTTTACTCTTTAATGCATTGTTTATCACTCTACAAATTGCTTCAAAGTAGTTTTTGAATTAACATAACCATAAAAAAATGCGTTCATACTTTCCTTGCATGGAGTGGTTGACATTCCTGCCCAAAAAACTATTCTTCAAATAACATGGTATCCAATGACGTCTCTCATTATATAAGCCTTGTAACCATTTATTACCACCCAAATCATATTCTACAATTATGTGATGCCAAGTTTCCTCAACCTTTTCTGGGGTTTATAAATTGTAAATTGCACAATGCAACACATCACTAATGTCACAATGTTGTTATAGCTCCCTAACTTATTTGGAATCTTCTTAAGTATATGGTACAACCACCATCGATTTTGAGTATTAGGGAAAACATCCTGAATTGTAATTCTCATCGTTCTTCTCTTGGCCTGTAATAATTCCAATGGGAGCATAATTAACATAAATGATAGCTATGTTTGAGATAACCACGTGAATTGCTCAATATCCTCGTGTGAAATCAATCCCATCCAAAAAAAATAAGATGATCATGATGATTTGCTCCCACAAATAGAGATGTGGGAGCAAAGGGCATACTTATTTGTAAAATAGGTGGTGTCAAATATAACACTACTAGAATTATGGTTATTTGCGACCAATAAATTGCCATAGAAAATATCAAATTCATCACAAAAAATAATTTGCAACCAAAACATTATGGTCGCAAGTTGGTCACATTAGGTCTATTGAGGAAAAGTTTTCGCTACACTTTATAAATGGGTCGCGGAAAATTACTTTTAGCGATGAAAAAATGGTCGCAAAATATAATTTCACTTTGTCTTCATTACCTTTTTGCAACCAATTATTTCGTCACAAATTTACAATATTTGCAACCATACTTAAACTAGTCACAAAAAATTTAAATACAATATTATGTATTAATTATAATTTTATAAAATTATAATTTCTTTAATTTTTCTTTAATAATTAAAACAATTAGGGAAATTATCATTTTACTACCAAAGTTTTACTGACATATCATGTCAGTACCAAGACTAAAATTTTGTGCCGTTATCAATTCACTACCATTCCGTTAAGAAAAAGTTAATGTTTAACAGAAATTGAGTTAAAAGTCGGTTTTACCCCCAAGAGTTTGGTAGTAAAATGATAATTCTCCTAAAAATTTAGTAGTAAAATGATAATTTCCCTAAAAACTTGGTAGCAAAATAATAATTTATCTATCAAATTGACAAAGAATTTTACTCTTACAGCTAGAAATGTCTTTGATGCCCTTATGACATCATCAAATTTTTAACGTTATTAATGGAATGGTAGTGAATTGATAACGGCGCAAAACTTTGGTAGTCAAATGCACTTTTCGCAAATCTTGGTATCGACATGATATGTTAGTAAAACTTTAGTAGTAAAATGATAATATCCCAAACAATTATAACCAACATCATGAAATTATTTAGAAGAAATTACATAATTGTAACATCTGGAACAATCACATAATGAACTTCAAATAACATTGTAATATTTGGAACAATTATATTTATTCATAAATTTCTTGATTTTCTTCACCTCTTTGAAGGGTTAGTTAACTTCTACACATGATAATTAAATAAAATTATGAAGTAAAAAAATTAAAAATTTTGTAAGGAAAACAAGCTAGGAAGATAGAGTGAGAACAAGAGAATGAGAATTGTAAGAGTGAGAGAATTTATAGATAAAAATGAAATAGAGAAGAATAATTCAAATATATATTACACGCTTGTCGACCACGTTTAAATTTGGTCGCAAAAATTTGTTCAAATTGAGTTTAATTATGCAAGGCGGTTCAATTTCTGACAAAATATTTCATTTTTAACGACCAAATAATGTTTTGTCGCTATAATATTTCATTTATAAATATCTTTTATAATTTGCTTGGTGATAGAATTCCCGCCAAAATACTTTGACCATTTGCGACAATTTGAAAGGGGTTGCAATAAGTAGATATTTGGGACGAAAATTTGGTTTTGTCCCCAAAAAAAGTTACAGATTAATTTTATCACTTTCTTTTTTGTGATGAAATCTTGAAGTGGTCATTGAAAGTATAGAATTTGTAATGAAAATGTTTTTGGTCGCAAATAAATTCAAAATAAATATATTTGATAAATGCAAAAAGTGAGCTTATGTGATGAATTTAATTTTTTTGAAGAAAAAATGAGATCACCTATGGTCACAAAAAGTATTGTAGCAAAAGAATATAATTCGCGTAGTGTAACGATATCTCCAAACTCTTTGTAAGCTTCCTTACCTCTTGGCTTAGCCCAAAATATATTTTTTATCGGCTCTTGTCATCCACTTTCATACTAAAGAAAAACATATCGTCTTCTGATTGTATTTTTATAAAATAGTTTTGAAGAGCAATGGCATCTCCATCTCTATGCCATAGTCATCTTTCTTTTTGGACATAATTTCTACGATCTCTTTCTATGACTATCTCATTTTCATGGCCACTAGCCTTAATAACAAGTGATTGATAATTTTGGGATACTGCTATAGCATTTACATCGAGCTTTTTTTTTTTGCCTCTGAACTGAGGCTACGATTGCACCGGAAAAACTTAGACTTGGTTGGAGTCAACAATGTAAGATTGTGTTCAAGATTTAAAACTCGAATCCTCCACTTTCCATCTTCTTCTAAACCTCCTCCCAATTTAGCATTGCAATCCACTTTTCCTTTAGACCAGGGCTTGAGAAGATTAGTAGATTTACTTCTTATTGCACCGCTTTGCCCACAATCATAACTCACATGTCTTATTTTCCCATCATTACCCTTATTACTACTTCTCCGCATAATTGGAAACTCTTTCTTTTTTGCCATAATCTCTATAATAATTAAACATTTTAGTCTCACTATCAAATAACATCCCAATCATTGGCTCCTTATCCTCTAAATTTTCCTCCTCAATTTTCTCCAACTCTTCAAATTCAATGTCTTTTCTCCATATTCTTTATTCCTACAAAATGAATATATTTTTATATTAACCAACTGGAAACAACATAAATTATGAAAAAAAAATGTGCTATAAAGGAGGAGATGCGTAAATTATAACATTAGCTCAATGTTAGGGGCTGTAATTTTTTAATTCTATTCAAATAATGGGCAATATAATTTATTCAACAGAGTAGAATAATTTGAGGGAGCAAACTACAGTATCCATATGCTTCATCAAGCAATCAAATCACAACATGAAACCTTGAAATAAACATGATTCCTAAAGGGCATCATGGGTTGTATAATTTGATTCCAATTTACAATACTCAAGGACAAGACCTCTATCCATCGGTAATTCAACGAAGTGTCCTAAACAAGTTAAAGATTTAAATTAGGGCAATTGACACAAGTAAGAGAGAAATCTCACTATTGCTTCATGGCAAGGGAAAATGGAGCTAAGACCATTAATAGTGTGGAGATGGGAGAGAGAGACCCCAGCTGTCTAGTGAGGGAGAAAGGAGGTGGGAGAGAGAGACTTGAGTTTTCTGGGGAGGGAGAAAAGAGGCTTGGTACACATGAGTTTTGTTGCTTCCTTCTCAATGCGTGTGTGTTTTATATCTTCCACGAGCCTCAGATGATGAATTGATGAAGGAAATAAAAATTTAGGTTTATAATAAATGGTTGCGTAAAGTATTTTTTATTTTTAAGTACAGTAAATATCCTTTTGAGTAATTTCATGAAAGGGTATTTTTGTAATAAAATATATTTAAAAATAAAGAGTGTTTAAAGTATTTTTTAGAGTGCAAATAGCCCCACCCTTATTGTTTACTATTGGCATATGATTTCATGTTATCAATCAAAACATGTCAAAATAATGATATTCATTAAATGTTACGAAGTAGATGTGGAACATAAGCATATATATATATATATATATAAAAGCTTAACAATTGGCACTCAATATCTTTATAGTGTTAAGAGTAAAGTTAGACCGGCTGAGGTAGCATTCGTTGTATTTTATTGAGGCTTTTTAAAGTCCTGAGTATGGTGCTCTATGACCTGGCCTATATATGATTTGAAAATTATAGCATATCATTTTCAAATGCATAAACAAGATTTGCAAGAAAACCATACTACTCTTTAATGTTCATATAGAAAATAAGAGAAGTTAGCCTGTCCTTTGACTCTTTTGTTAATTAATTGTTGAATACATAAATGCATCTCTAGTCTCCAAATATCAAGATTTCTGCTTCCAAACAAACAAACCAATCATTTCTCTTTGTAAGAAAAATAAAGAGAAATGGGCAGGGCTCCTTGCTGTGACAAAGCAAATGTAAAGAAAGGGCCGTGGTCTCCTGAAGAAGATGCAAAGCTGAAGGAGTATATCGAGAAAAATGGAACAGGAGGGAACTGGATTGCTCTTCCTCATAAAGCTGGTGATTACTATTGTTTATATCGTTTGGCTCAAGCTACAATTGTAGCCAAACCCTTTTCGTTTTCTTCCTAGTTGTTTTTAATTATCTTAATTAATATAACGGATCTGGTTTGTTTGATTAATCAGGTCTGATGAGATGTGGGAAAAGCTGCAGATTGAGATGGCTTAACTATCTGAGACCCAACATCAATCACGGTGAATTCTCTGATGATGAAGATAGAATTATTTGCAGCCTCTTTGCCAGCATTGGGAGCAGGTATATTTCTCTTTCTATTCTTTTTTTTCAATTTTCCCTTTTTTTTAATTTTTCTCTTTTACCTCATTAATTTCCTTTAATTAATTTTCTTCTCTTTTTCTGGGTGGGCTGTTTGAATTTTATATACGGAGATGGAAACAACGAATTAACACAAAAAGGGCAAGCTTCCCATGTTTCACGCTTCAAAAATAGGCTACTAATTTTACTTTCCTTTTTTTTTTGGGGCTTTATTTTTATATGAAACTTGTATGCATGGGAATTAAGTTTAAATCTCAGTTTTAGATTTCTTGTTACACAAAAATTGCAGGTGGTCAACTATAGCAGCTCAGTTGCCAGGCAGGACTGACAATGATATCAAGAACTACTGGAACACCATACTCAAAAAGAAACTCATAGGCATAGTCAATCAACAATCTCAAATAAAAACTCACCAAGCTGCTGTTTCAAGCTTCTCATCTCTTTTTCAAACATCTTCATCGTCGTCGTCGTCGTCATCACCATCACCATCACCAACAATATCATACAACTGCAACGACATCAACGCTTATAACACCACCACAGCCAGATCTTTCACGGGCCTTGAACGCAATTCATCATTTTCAAACAGTCTGTTATTGAGCTGCAATTCTTGCATCACTGCTCAGTATCAATTAAAAGAAAAAAATTTAATGTTTGGAGGCGATCAAGCTAGTTTCAGCTCTTCAGATGGAAGTTGCAGCAACCAACAGATAAGCCATGGCAAAGAATTTGATTATGAATACTATGGTGGTAGAAATAATAACTGTGAACAAATGGGTTTGCAGAATAACTTGTTTTATAATGGGGTTGAAGAAGACAACAAGTTCATGATTTCAAATGTTAAAACTCCGTTGGATTATGGACTCGAGGAGATTAAGCAGCTTATCAGCAGTTCAACTAGTAGCTGTAACAACTTTTTGTTTGATGAAATCAAGACAGAAGAAAGTCTTGTACTATTAAATGATGCTGACAGTGAGTAAAATTACAAACAAAAAGCTTTTGAAAATGGGTAGAGCAATAAAAAGGGCTGAATATTCAGATTTAGACTAGTTAATTTGTGAATTGGTTGTGTATGGGACTTTGGTGCTTTCGATGGAAACACCTTTAGATTTGACTGTACATGACTACTGTGTTGTAGAAAAAAGTTTCATTTGTTCATTTCTGTTTGTTAAATGATGTATTGTATATAATTTGCAGCAACAGTAGTTAACTGCAACAAAATAAATGTCATAAAATTAGAGAAGCTAACTGTCGTCTAATTTCAACTTTTAAGAACTTAGTTTCGAAGTTTGGGCGACAAAAGAATCTTGGGTGCTCTAGTTCTCTATTAATTCATTGTGGTATGTATACTCTAATTAATCTTGATAATTTTTATACATATATGGTAATTTTTTGTAGATACATGATAACTAACGACTAAGGTTTATTATTAAAGGAGTCCCTAAGTTACAATACATGTAATTTTTGTAGATACTTGTCTATTATTAATTATATATCAACCAATTGTTGTTTTTGTTTTCTGATGTTATAGTTATATTGTGTTGCGTTGTCTTATCAAATACTATGATTTTTTAATGATTTTTTTTTTTTTTGCTTGGAAATGGGTTTTACCTACAATAGCTGTAGTGGGCTCTTTCGATACTTCATTAGATTAGATTGTCTGAAATCATTTTGTCTCTTTTCAGTTATTAGAAATTTGTAGTGTTTGCGGTTGTGTATTATTGTTATGCATTAGCAGCATTACTCTAACTTTGGCTTGAATGTTAAGTAATATCTTATATATTGTACTTAAATGTAGAGGTGTTCAAAATTTAATTCGATCCATTTCAATTAAATCGATCCGTAGAAATTTTATTTGTAAAAATCCGATTCGTGGGTTGGTGGATTGGATTGAATTAATTAAAAATTTAAAAATCCGCAGTCGGTGGATTGGTTATGAATTTATTTTTGTAAATCCGCAAAAATCTGTAAATCAACAAAAAAAAATATTTAATAAAAATTTTAAATTTGTAAATATAGCATTATACTTACTAATAAATAAATAAGTTAAAATATAGTTACATTAACACCATATTATGTCTTATCCGATAATAATATAAAATAAAAATAATAAATAAAAAAATGTAGCTTCCTAAATAATTAATTTTAATGTACTGATTTAAACAAATTAGATTTTTTTTTTGGTGTGTTATATTTTGAAACTTTAAATATATTTTCTACCTTTAGTTAAATAATTAATTTATTTAAATCTTATTTAATTTTGAATTTGATCGGAAGTAAAATTATTTTTATATTAATTAATTTATTTAGTTAGTTCGTAGATATGACAAGATTAAAAATTTTTAGCCCGCAAACTAATTCACAAAATGATGGATTGGATATGGATTGGGCCAATCGCATCCGATCCGCAAACGTATGAATTGGATTTTGATTGAATTTCATCAATCCATGGTTTGGATTGGATTAAAAATTTATAATTCGCATAATCGTAGATCGGATATAGATTGATGTCCAATCTGTAAAATCCGATCTACGAACACCCTTACTTAAATGTAATGCAACCCAGTATAAACTATATTTACACCCATATGGTATTGTATTTTAAGTCATTATTGGCTCTTTAATGAAAAACATGCTTTTCTCTTAAAAAAAAAAAAATTCAGCCAATTATTGAGATGAGGGATGACTTGGAAATATCCGAGGGCCCGAGGCATTATTTATTCCTGTAAAACCTTTAGTTTAGGTGAAAGTATTTTCTTGACATATTAGTGTACAGTTCTGCTTCCCTATCCGTCATAGATTGTTTGAAGAATAATCTAATTCTTTGTTATGAAAGATGATTGTTATTTGTTTGACGTGAAATAACATTATGTTTCTTTAGTCAAATGCACATCTTCATTTGAATTCTAAAACATTTTACCCATTTCTGGCTGTTAATTTCAGTCATTTTTTCACTGTTTTTCTCATTAATCCATTTTGAATTTGGTCAAGCCCAAGGTGAGGGCTTTTGTTGGATGCTTTTGGATTTCATCAATCAATAATATTCTAAAATACCATGATGTTAATCCTAATCTCATCAGTCTTAAACAAATGTAGTAAATCTTACACTGAATAAATCATATAATATAATATAATATTGAACCATATATATAATACAACAAATTAGAGGCATTATGCTTCATTAGCCTCATCGTTTTTTGCGCATCTTATCCCTTTGTACAATATAATTGGGTGGCACATGTAACATGATAATATATTAAATATACATGCATACACACATCATAGCTAGGCTTGTGATGACAATGGCATTTTTTTTTTTAATGGAAACATCTTTCAAAATTAAGAAAATTTTTTATTCAGTGTATAATAGAACTCCCGTTACCGTTTCAATTTTGAAATTTTGTGGCTGATCCATATGACGACTCATTGTATTAGGCAGGCATCAATTATTGACAACCCTTTGATAAAGACTTGTGGCCTTGTGGGGCATGGAGAGGAAGGAAACTTGAATAGAAAATATGCATTGCACTGCAATTACAAAACACAACTAGGAGAACAAAGATTTAAAAAGAAAATCAAATAGAATCACAATTAAACGAATAATTAAATATATAAAAGATAATGTCAGTGATTCTGAATCCTCTCGTAACATAGGGAAGCATGCAGTCCAAAATCATTTGATTTGAGGCTAATGGGCCCTCTGTGTCTCATTAGCGGATGGGTTTAACTGTTTTGGTTAGACCAAAATGTAAAGTTTTTAAATACTTTCCGTGAAAAACAGAAAGCAATGTTGAAAGGTTAATGCATTGACGAAGGGGTAAGAAGCCCTCTGTGTCTCGGTGTCTCATTTGTGGATGGGTTTACCTCTTCATTAGTTTTGTTTGCTTCTCCATGAGGCTCTAGGTCAATGAGGTTTGCCAGCTGTAGGCGTTATTTAAGAGAGAATTTTGTGGACAATCTCAGCACGTCAATATATTGACGTAGTGGGATAGACCATTGATGTTCTATTAACTGGTATAATAATAGTTCTCATTGTAAGATTGTAGGTTCCACTTTAGAATTTATAAATTTGAACTTTAAAGAAATAGTGAGTTCATTTGGAGTTAAGTATTTATTTATTTTTTATATATTAAAAACTACTTTTAGCCACTCTTATTGATAATTATATTCTTAGTATTTTATACTTTTACAATAATATCTTTATATTAATATTTTTAAAAATATTAATGAAAAAATATAAATTTATCAGATAAATTTTAAAAGTAAAATAAAAATTACTTGTTATTATTTTACTTTGGTATTAATTTGGTAAACTAATTTTTTACAAAAAAATTATTAGTAACATTATTGGAAAGATATCAAGCATTACTATAAATTGACTGATACTAATTTATTTATAAATAATAATTAGTAGGATACGCATATGTTGTATTTGTGTTATGGTATCACAATTTTTATCCTTAACCCAACTAATCGTTGGTTCAAAAGTCAAATAATCTGATGTGTTTTAAATTGCCACGCATATCTTCAAGTATACCGGTGAAATCAAGTGAGTTATGACTGAACTTTTAAAGATCCACATACGCATATCACCATCTACCATCCACGATCAGGATTAACATTTTTTTTTCTCAAAATCTCTTGCCTAATAAAACTTTACTTTCAATCAAAGGGTATTGCTACCCTTTTTTTGTATTTGGTAATTCATCGAACACGAACAAATTGACGAACACATAATTTCTTTTCTTTTTTACATTTTGCTTTTCATCAACTCCTTCAACGCCTTCTGTACATCATCTTTCTTCTTTTTGCTGGAATCAGTTGGCTTTTGATGGTATTGCCCCGAAATTTCATCTTTACATCTTCAAGTTCTTCATCTTTTTTTTTTTCTTTCTGATTCTTCAATGTAATGATCCATTTCACTTATGCAACGTTTGCTAGGACTTCAAGATTGATTTTTGTGTGTTAGCTTACATTTGAGTTGAAACAACTTGGATGTATTTCATGTCTGCTACTTGTTTGACGAAATTCCTCACAGAAGAAAAAGTTAAAAAAAAGAAGAAAAATACAATTTCAGATGCTATTCTTGCTAAAGAGGGTTCAACAAGAGAGATATATTCTGGTATTAAACATAAAAAAAAGCAATAAATAGAAAATTAATTAATGACAACTTCTGAAAAAAAATTAATTGAATTCTGCTAATTTTGATTGATATGATGATGATGGAAGTCAAGTGTGTTATGTAAGACGAAAGAGGAGAAATCAATGGTTAGTTTCAGCAGTCAAAAGGCTGTAGTGGTAGTATAATACACGCACTGAGGACGAAAATGAAAAGATGAAGTCAATTAATTGCAACCCACTCAAAAGGTTACTGGTGTTAGTCCAATTTATCCAATAATTAAGTCCAGCCTTTAGATTAAAGAAAGAAGCATCCAACGGTTTTGTTTAAAACAGACAAAAGAATGTGATATGGCACAATAGATGTAACATAGTAAGACCCTAATTAGTAGGTTTGTTCTAAGGGTATAAAAAACACAGCGGTTTCATATTGATATTTATTTTTTAATTTTTTAATAAGTAATTATTAATTAATTTACTAATTAATCCTTTTTATAGATTAAACAATCAATGTAAAAAATATTATTGTAAAGGTATTATACAAAAGCTAAGAAAAAAGTAAAGGGTATAAAGGTAATATATTTAATAATAATTAAAATATTTTAAAATATTTTTAAAATATAAGAATTAAATAAATATTTAAATTAATATATAAAAACTAAATAAATATAATCTTTCTATTATCCTATTAAATGATTAGTCCTGCGATCTTCACTAGGGATGGCAATGGGGAGGGGAGGGGACCGTCTCCCCGTCTCCATTCCGATATTTTGCGTATGTCCCCATTCCCTTCCCGTCCCCATTAAATTCTTGAGAGAATCCATCCTAGAATAATATGAGGATAAAGGTCCCCGATCCCGAATAACTAATACATTTTTTTTTGTTTTCGATTTTGAGTTAATCATATTAAAATAAAAATTCAAATAAAAGTAAAGTTGAAATATATATTACATTAATATCGATTACAAAAGTCACGTTAAATTAGTAAGTAAAAGAAGCGCAAGGGATACAAACTTCTTTTACAAACTATTATGAACAAATTAATAGGCTAATATAAAATTATTACTAATAAAATTGAATTTATATTCAAAATTAACTTTTTGATGGTGGCGTGGTGACTTTATTAATGTGGATTTATTCCTTTATAGACAATAATAGTTAAGTCGGAGCAAATCAAGAACAAATATTAAATTAGATTAGATTAGATATTAAAATTGTGATTCGCTGTGGGTAATTATAACATCTAAAAATAAATAAAAAATTGATTTAAGTTTAAAATATTTAATGAATATTAAAATTAAAACAAAATTTTGAAAGCTAATAGAATCTACTAAGTCTTTTTAATGTCCTAAATAAAAATTTAGGATTTTAATTAGTTAATTAGGCCTAAAAGTTTAATAATATAAAGATTTTGATATTTTTTATTTTTACCAATATTTATAATCTTATAATTCAAATTTTATTATTTATTTACTAGTAATTTTAAAAAATAAAAAATAAAATAAAAAATAAAAATTAAAATGGGGAAATGGGTAGGGGATGGGGATTCCACCTCATCCCCGTCCTCCTCCATAGAATAAGAAATTGGATAAAAAAATTTAAGATTCCTTAGAATAATAAATTAGGTATGAAATTATCCTCATACCCCGAATAGGGAAAATTCCCAAGAGTACCCATCCCTATGGGAATTTTTGTCATCCCTAATCTTCACAAACAAGAAAAATTGGCTGCGGCCTCATAGAAAATTTTATCATTTATTTAATAAAGGTAAGGCCGAAAAGAAAAGAAAAGCCTTTTTAGGGATGTCATTTTAGCGGAGTGCAAAATGTCAAAAGAAGGTGGTGCATCCTACCGACCTTGTGAAAATTGTAAGCTTGTTTCCAAGATTAATTTCAATCACGTGGAATTTTTATTTCTATATTGAAGGAGAAATAACATTGTGATATGACATCCCAAGATTTTTCTCTTAATAGTGGCGACCAATAGCGGGGACTATCAACAACATATTAGAGTAAAAGCTTGATATTATACCGCATTGAATGATATCCAATGACAAAGTTAAGGATAGGCTATGGTTGGCTAATTTTTAAGTAGGTCCACCGAATTATACATGTACATTGCTAATGTTCACATTAATTGTTTTATTATATTTAGTAATAGTTCAATTTTTACCTTACACTTTTTAATTTGTACATCGCCACCTCCATTCATTTCTTTTTATTTTAGTCCCTTACTCTTTACATTCTAGCTTAGATGAAAAACGTAAAACATGCTATTAAACGCCTGATGTTTATTATTTTCTTCTCAAAATTAAAAATTTTGATTTACTATAAAATCATCTAAAGTTAAAATTTTTACTATTGTATTATGATTTAATTTAATGTTTTAATTCGTGGGAACTGTTGTTCTTTCATTCAGAAATTCCCTCAATCAAGTATTTAATTAATTGCAGGCTAAACCAAACCTTTAAAAAAGTTTAAAAAATTTGTAAATATGTTATGATTTTTAACAAATAATTTCGATTAGCAATTAGGCTAGCATAGTGAACCCTAATTCTAAATAACTGTCTTCTTTCTGCACAATGTGTTTCTTACATTTGAAAGTTTAGTGAAAGTTTTCATGAATAAGCTTCATGTATCTTTTTTTTACTAGTAATTCCCTATTATTGCGTAGTTGAGGTTCATTTTTCTTTTAAAAATCTCAAAATACTGCCTTGACTAACAATTTTAGCCAACCTAGAAGAAAATCTTGGCTTTGCCCTCGTTAATAACTGTTGATAGATAAACGAAAAGTTGAGATAGAATGCGAACAAACCTCAGTTGCGCAAAGAAATTGGTCAACATGGAAAGGGATCACATTCTCTACAATAGTTAATGGAGTTTCTTTGACATCCCAAATCAGTTAGAATAGTAACACCAATAAGGAAACTCAATGGCGATGAATAATGGCTTGAAAATAGTAATTTTGTTTTTTAACCCAAAAGTAAAACCTAAAAACATAAAACTTGCGGCAAAAAACAAAAATGTTTTATCATGAAGCCTAGTAGTTGTTATCACTGACCAATTCTCAAAAAATTTATCAAAGGCATAGATGAGACACTATCCTAAAAACCAATTCCCGCTCCTCTATGAAAGATTTTTTAATGCGATAAAAGGCAGAGCAAATTGATCTTCAAGATACACTGTTGCGAGGTTGCACTGTATACACAATAATTTAGAATGACAAAAAAAAAAAAAAAATTGATGAACAAAATATGAGACAGAAGTGGAGAACAACTAGTTTGCCCTCATCTCTTATTGTGCCCACTTAAATGCTTTGTATGTCTCTCTTGCATAGGGAAATCCTCTACAATCCTTTTCCTAATTTAATTTTAATTAGTCATCAACTCTTATTTAATTTGAATTAATTATCAAATAAGTGATTTTATACTAAAGTTGTTTGGTGAAAAACTATTAATTTTTTTTACTAATTTTATTAAACATATTATTTAAAAGTTATATTAATCAAAATCAATCATATTATTTCATAGGTACAGCTATTTTTCACAGCATTATTGTCATTTAAGCTAGAACATTATAATACTAAATAAACTTTCAGAATCTAGAGTTTTTGATCTAAAAGGTTGAAGATCAACTACTACTTGAATGCGTTCTCTCTTCAATGACTGAAAGATGGTTAAGCACATTTTATAAAATGTGTTATAGTTAATTTTCTCATAAGTTTACTGTTCATTTTCTATGACATAAGTAAATTAATTTTTGAAAATTCACAAAATTATCATGAATCCCTAACTTACAAAGGAAAACTGTAAAAGTGCCTAGTCTTTTATTTTTTATATTTATCTTTTCATCTTTTATTCTTAACCAACATGTAATAGAAAATATCTTAATCATACTACTTAATTTTAGAAGTTTAGTTAGACACGTCAAATGTTGTATAATTTTCTTTACTCTTGTATAATATAAGAATGGATAGGTAGTGTCTGGGTAGAAACAGAAAAAATTATAGTAGAATGCCACATGTCGATGAGGCGCCATGACGATCACTGTATGCCCCTGGGGTATCCAACCTGCCCCTATAACTTGGTACCTGGGGTACCCACCTACCCCCCAACACTCGGTACTCGAGGTACCCGACCTACCTCCTAAAACTCGATACCCGGGGTACCCAACAGATTAGATGCGAAACAATCAAGGAAAAGTATCTAAGAAGTTGGTCATGAGAAACGTCTCCATCGCTTAAAAGATAATATTCAATTTTGTGAAAATCAGATATCATAATATCATGTTGAAAAAGTGGTGACAATTGACAGTCACCATTGCCAAAAAGTGAAGAATGTTGCCCCTAGGACAATAGTCCTCAGCCGCCTTACCAGACAACCTCTACTGAGGTACCTTGAACCACTCTCCAGCCTATGCCACGTATGCAAAGGGATAAAATACGTTGTGAAATGCCTTCTTGAGCCCCCAAGCATACTCCCAAATGGCTTAAAATCATAAAAAGGTAAAAGGATAACAAAAAAACTATTGGAAATATGCCACGTGGCATTCGGGATACTACATACATAAAGGCATCCAGGTTTATTTTCATCATTCATGATCACATACGTACTCCACAAAAATCCTTCTTCAACCTCAAACCATGATTTCAAAGGGCTGGCAAGTTCTCGTCATCATAAAAAAGCTTGAGTTACTGGCTTGAGCATCAAAGTGTGAACGTCGGGGCACCCCGGCTTCACCTCTAACCTCATTTTCATTGTTTTGCAAGTTTAGAGCTTACCTTAGAGGACCTCCCTTCCAGATTCAGACCTCTTGCTACCATCATCAGCCCCTCAACCCTTGTCACCTCCTTCGAATCTTAGAAATATCGCACACAACAACGTAGTGAGGTACTCCGATTACCCAAAAAAAAATTTATTGTTGTAGATAAGATTTCTCTTTTCTTTTCCCCCAAAATCTATTTAAAGCAATTAGCGTTGTTTGGGTAGGGAACACACAAAAAGCCTCCATGATGGTTATCAAGCTAGTTGTTGTGTCCAAAACATGGCACCCGACGTACCTGTTGAAGCTTTAATGGCAGACCGTACAAGGATGAGAGATGAAAATAGTGATGAAGGTAGTGATCCTACAAGGAAGGTAGCCCGACTCAACAAGGGCAAGTCCGTCAAGCAATCGATGGATATGAGCCAAGATGAAGAACCTATCTCTCACAAGCATTTTGAGGATCTTGCTCATGCAATTCTTAGGGCAGTGGGATCTCAGGTACTCGAAAATTTACATCCACCAGCGACACTAGATGCTCCACCATAGCAAATAGGCCAACAAATCATGATAAGAGCTGAGATACCCGAGGCCAGCAGGCCAAAGCATGGGCCATCGGGTACTCGCTCTAGATTGAAAACCGTGGGCTCCCGAGATGAACGTTCCACTACCTCTTGCAATGCCTACAGCAGCCAAGGTACAAGGCGTGCAAAACGAGCCTGCAAGGATCTCCATGACAAATTAAACTTTAAAAGGGCTTCTCAAATGGCAGCGACATCATCAGGTGCCCCTGGGTATCCCTTGAGTTCGTGGAAAAAATGGAGCACCAAGAAGCCCAAGCGAAGCTCTTTTCTGAAAGGCAAAACATCATAAGTTCTCCAACACCAATGCCCTACCGCTCGCCATTCACCATGGAGATTTGGACGATAGCTGTCCCCGAAGCATTCACTATGCCTCAGATACCCCTATATTCGGGTACCACTAATCCCTCGGAGAATGCCTAGTTATACTGTGACTAAATACTTATCAAGGATGTTGATGAGAACGCCACTTGTAGGATGTTTACACACTCTAACGGGCCCTGCAAAATCATGGTTTCAGTCGTTGAAGGTGGGTAGTAAATCCTCTTTACACCAGTTGGTATCTAAATTCACTAAAGAGTTTTCTTATGCTTCCACTCAAGATAGGGCGCCTCGAAACTTGTCTTCATCAAGTAAGGGGACAATGAGATTACCATGTGCACACTCAGAACAGATATCCAATACTGGTCCAAAACATATATATCGTATAATACGATCAGAATTAGAGTCAGAGTGACTATAGACAATGAGCCAAAACAATTCTAATTGGTTTTTCATATGCAATGCGGTGGAGTTTGGTGATTGAGTTGGGAAAGGTAATTTTTGAGGTTGGGTTGGAGTTCATTTTCAATGATGGCGGGATGAGGAGTGGTGAAATATTTATATACCTGATCTTGAGTCCATAAAAGGTTGGTGTCTGGATGTTGAAAATATGGCTGATGAATAATGAACACAGATGTGAACATTTTAGCTTCAGATGCAGCCATTCGATCAAGATTGTATAATTCTATTGATTGCTGTAATTTCTTTCTCCACCAGGGAATTGGGGAGAACCACTCAAGAAGGGTCTAGATAAGAGAGGTGGATTTTTCTGGATTAAAGAGATGGGACAGGGTTGGATGGATTGGTAAAACCAATTTAGTAGCATATAAGACAGTTAGGCACCAGATGTACCATAAATTATCTTCGGTAATGTCATTGTTTGGATCAAGAGTTAAACCGGTAAGGAACATGTTTTCTGGATGGAAGGTTGAGAAAGGGAAGGAATCTGCTAAAAGGTAAGCTTTCATGAAGAATCGAAACATAGCCTTTTTTGCAAATTCTTGGAGGGCAAAGACAGTGGTGAAAGTCTTGCCAAGGGGAAATGACTTTTTGGTGATAGCTTCAGAAGGAAGGGAAGTAGCCATGAGAATAATTGGGAATTGATATTTTGTGGAAACAAGGGCTAGAGGTTGGTCAGATTTTAAGAGTCGAGATAACATATTAGGGATGAGGTTTTGGGATCCTTTTATATGTTTGACAGTGAAGTCATATTTGGAAAACCAATCTTTTAACCTGAGTAACATCTTTTCGGGAACAGTATTCCCTTTGAAATTGAGGATATTAGGAAAGGCTGAACTGTCCATTCGGATAAGAAAATGATGTCCAATGAGATGAAACTCAAATTTTTTGATGCCATTCTTTACCGCTAAAATTTCTTTGAAGACGCTATGGTAGTGCTTCTGTGTGTCAGAAAATTGTCCACTAGCGTGAGCGATAAAGTGTTCTTGTCCATTGATTTCTTCAAGAAGGATGGCACCCCATGATTCATCACTAGCATCTGTTTGCAATATGCGTTTTCCATCTGTAATCAGCTTTAATGGTGGCAGATCTTGCGCAATTTGCTTTAGAGTAGTGACAGCATTCGTGTGGTCTGAATTCCACTCTGGTGGCTTCTTTTTCAATAAAGCCGAAAAGTGGTGAGTGTAATGATCGACATGTGGGATAAAATCTCTGATGTAGTTGACAATGCCAAGAAATTGTTGGACTTGCTTTTTGGAAAGTTGCTGATCTGGAAAGTGAAGCAATTCTTGGGCAATGTGCTTTCCTGGCTGGTAGTGTCCGTCTTTAATGATCATACCAAGAAATTCAATATTATCCGTTGCAATGGTGCTTTTCTTTGCTGACAGCATGATGCCATGAGTTTGGATAATATCAAAGAATTGATTTAACAGTTGGCGATGTTCATCATGTGTTCCTGAAAACAATAAAATATCGTCAATGTAAATCAATGCATGATGCAAGATAGGTTCAAAGATTTTGACCATGGACTTTTAGAAAATGGAAGGGGTTGTTTTGAGACCGAAGGGTAAAACTATCCATTGGAAATGAGCATTAGGAATACAAAATGCAGTTTTATACCGTTCAGAAGGTTCAATGCCTAATTGCCAAAATCCTGATTTTAAATCAAATTTGGAAAAAATCTGGGCATTTTTGAGAAAAGTAAACATGCTTTGTCTTTTGGGTAATGGGAATTTATCGTCTTGTAAAAACATGTTTAATGGCTGGTAGTCAATGACTAAGCGTTTCTTTCCTCGAACAATCTCATAATGTTTTTCAACGTAAAAGGCTTGGCAAGCCCATTGAGAATGAGTTGGTTCTATAAGACCTTGGGCTAACAATTGAGAACACTCTGTTTGGCCTTAGGACTAAGTCAGAAGGACTCATTCCTGGATGAGTGGCTTTTGTGGGATTGATATCTTCATTTAGTTTGAAGGGCAACTTAATGAAGAAAGACTGATTTTTCCAAAGTGGGTTTGGATGGGTGAACTCAGAATGGGATTCTGGACAATATGGTATCAGAGCCATATCGAGTTTTACTTACCTTGAAAATATCTTTATTTTCAAAATCTTGTTCTTCATTTCACCAAAATGGTATGATTAAAATCTTTGTTCAATTTTTTTCCTTAGACTACTTCAACTCTACCTTCACATCCTATTACTCTTTCTTCTACACTTTCTTTACCTAAATCTTGAACTTCTCACACTACCAATAAAATAGAAAATCTTGTTGAATATTCCTATATTCCTGAATCTGCCCAAATTAATGAATTTTCTTACCCCCTTATCAGTCCTTACCTGTTGTACAAAAGACCCAGTTCTTTTACCCGAAGCAAAAGAATACATCCAGTCTTCTAGACTTGACCAATGTTCACTCCAAGCAACCACTGCTGAGCAATATGTAACCCTAGAAATCCCTTCAGAGTTAATCTCAAACTGGAAAAGAGAAGGTTATACTCATCTCCATCTGGGAGGAGTAAGATTAATCCTCACTCTTCATAGGAGAAAAGGATTACCGGTCACAGCCCGAATTGCTATGCTTGACACTCAGTTCAAACAGTACCAAGATGCTGTTATAGGTACTGTTCTCACCACTCTTCATGCAGGAAGTGTTCTACTCACTTTCTACTCAAATTTCAACCTTTCTCTTCAAGATACCAACCTTTCAACAGCCTTGAAAGTCCAAGTCCAAATTCAAGGTGCAGAACAAATTTCTTCAGCTAAAATTGCTACCCTTCATCATCAATTGGTCTATAGGCTCCAAAATCATGCCTTAGATCTACCTGCACCTGAACATCACTCTGACACCCTCACGGTGTTAGCAGAATCAGATCAGATCCCAACCATCATTCAGATCCCAAGACAAATTCCTCGACATGAACTCATAAAGCTTATGCCTCTTGAATGGATCTCAAACTATGAGCAGTTCCATAATAATACAGCTCCTATTCAGACATCTGAAAGCATGTTTGAAAGGCGACAAGATGGAACAGTTCGCATGATGTTTAAACCACCTCCAAGTGCTCCACAGGAACCTCCTCGACACTCTTTTACCTATTCTTCAATGATTACAGCTGTTCAGACAGCTCAAGAAGATCTGCCAATCACAGGGTTCAATTCTGATGGTTACCCTGTCTATCCAGCCAAACAATATGGCCATTTCTTATGGGATGTCCCTGGATCAGGCATGTGCGACCCAAATTGTCCTTGTTGGGATGATTGGGAAGAGGACGATGATTACGACAACAAAAGGAAAAGAAAACCTAAAAAGAAAAAATCACTGTCCCATGTAAACACTGTGAACCCAAACCACCAAAAAACCCTCCACCTCCACCAAGTCCACTACCCAATTTACAAAAAACAACTCAAATGGATTGCAAGAAATTGCACAACTGAAGTCTCTTCAACTTCTCACAACTGATGTTCTCCTCTACCTCATCCGACTATTCTTCATCTTTTCCTCCTCTTGAAACTTATATTGATTCACAACGCAATGTTGTGTCTAAACCCTTCATTCTTTCAGCTATTACCTCAACCGGTCATCTTGAACCTCCTAAACCCTTTGAATCAGTCCTCAACTGGCAAACCTAAAATGCCAGAGAACAAAATGATACCTTGTTGCATATTCACTCCAAGGTCGACAAGATCAGTTTATGAACTGAACAGATTGAGACAAAAGTTGACTCAATTACAGCTCAAATGGAGCAGATCCACCAAAATTTCAAATCCAGAATTGTCCAGTTAGATTCAGAACTCCGAATCATGCTGGCTCAAAGATATTATGGTCCAGAGTTTGACCAAAAAGAACGGGAGATTCGGCGTTTACAAACTGAGCTTGCCTAGATTGAATCAGAAAAGCAAAGACCTACCTTATTTACCACCTCACCACCCATCCCCACTATAAGTCCAACCTATCACCCATTTGCCTCTATGCTTTCTCCAATTAGATCTTATGATCCATCCAAACTATTTGGCATGACCCATACTCTATTCAGAGACCATCCTATTCCACCAGTACCTAAACCAAAATCAAAATCAAAATCCAAACCTCAGCCTCCTCCTCCAGTCAGAACCTACAAATCATCATTAATTATTCCAGAGCACCACTCCCCAACCTATCCACCAACATCACCACAGCCTCCACAACCAACACAGTCCAAAGATAAAACACCATCTGTAATCAGCTTTAATGGTGGCAGATCTTGTGCAATTTGCTTTAGAGTAGTGACAGCATTCGTGTGGTCTGAATTCCACTCTGGTGGCTTCTTTTTCAATAAAGCCGAAAGGTGGTGAGTGTAATGATCGACATGTGGGATAAAATCTCTGATGTAGTTGACAATGCAAAGGAATTGTTGGACTTGCTTTTTGGAAAGTTGCTGATCTGGAAAGTGAAGCAATTCTTGGGCAATGTGCTTTCCTGGCTGGTAGTGTCCGTCTTTAATTATCATACCAAGAAATTCAATATTATCCGTTGCCATGGTGCTTTTCTTTGCTGACAGCATGATACCATGAGTTTGGATAATATCAAAGAATTGATTTAACAGTTGGCGATGTTCATCATGTGTTCCTGAAAACAATAAAATATCGTCAATGTAAATCAATGCATGATGCAAGATAGGTTCAAAGATTTTGACCATGGATTTTTAGAAAATGGAAGGGGCTGTTTTGAGACCGAATGGTAAGACTGTCCATTGGAAATGAGCATTAGGAATACAAAATGCAGTTTTATACCGTTCAGATGGTTCAATGCCTAATTGCCAAAATCCTGATTTTAAATCAAATTTGGAAAAAATCTGGGCATTTTTTAGAAAAGTAAAAATGCTTTGTCTTTTGGGTAATGGGAATTTATCGTCTTGTAAAAACATGTTTAATGGCTGGTAGTCAATGACTAAGCTTTTCTTTCCTCGGACAATCTCAGAATGTTTTTCAACATAAAAGGCTTGGCAAGCCCATTGAGAATGGGTAGGTTCTATAAGACCTTGGGCTAACAATTGAGAACACTCTGTTTGGGCTAGGACTAAGTCAGAAGGACTCATTCCTAAATGAGTGGCTTTTGTTGGATTGATATCTTCATTTAGTTTGAAGGGCAACTTAATGAAGAAAGACTGATTTTTCCAAAGTGGGTTTAGATGGGTGAACTTAGAATGGGATTCTGGACACTATGGTGAAAGCTTGGTTGAAATGTCATGATAAGATTGGGGTGTTTCAGACAAATTGTAAAGCTTCAAAATGTCTGTGAAAGGTTTGAACATGGATTTGACTCGGATGCCACTAGGAATGATCTGGAGGTGTTTGATCTGGTGAATTATGTCAAAACCTAACAAGATATCTTTATTAGGCAGATTTGAACCGATAACTTTGGTCCAAATGACACAATTAGGAAAAAGTTGAATACCAATGGGTTTTTTGGTAATCAATTTGGTAGTGAAGAATTTTCCACTAGCAACCCTGAAATGTTCTTCATAATGGGTCCAGCTTTCAGGAGGAAGAATGGCTGGATTTAACATACTTCTCTGGACTCTAGTATCTAAAAGACCAATTGTTGGAATGGGCCTGTGGAATTTTGAAGGCAAAATTTGGAGTTTGATGGAAGGAATGGGGATAGAAGTGTCTAGAGACAACAACTGTTGATGGAAAATATTTTGAGGCTCATCATTTTCTGAATCACTAGATGAGTCTTCTAGTGCGAACACTGTTTCATCAGTTGGTTCTTCTTGTTCAGAGAAATAGAATTCAAGCTCTTCCCTTTCAGGAGAATAATCAATGGTGGCCTGAAGGTGTTCAACTAGCCGAATAGATTTTTCTCGTTTGTTGGGACAATCTTTGGCATAGTGATAAAACATCTGCTTGATTTTCTCCGTTTTTGATCTCTGGATGAAGCTGATTTTTTCCTGAAGAATCTGTAAGGCTTTCTTGATTTGCGAGGCTTTGAAGAATATTCTGAATTGTTGAATTTCCGGAAATGCCTTTTCTTTTTTGAACTGCAATCACAATCCTTTTTCTTTTTGCACTTGATTTGGAGATAAGGCTTTTTGCAAGCACTGCGAAATGGCTCTTTGTCTTTTAACAGTTCTTTGAAAAACTATTTTTGTTCACAAAGTTTATCAAGGCATGTCTTAGCAATCTAAAAGATTTTACGAAGAGATATAACATAAAGACTGAGATTGTGAGTTTTGAGCTGCCGTTGGATGTCTGGTTGTAGTTCATCTGGTAAGGAAGCTAGAAAGACATGCTTCAATGTAGGTTCATTGAATCCATTAAGCTTGTAGAACAAGAGAGACATTCGTTTGTAATGGAATTCAAGATCTTTAGCATTGAGAGAGCAGCATTTCATATTAAGATAGTCTCTGCGTGCAGCTTCAAAAACTGCAGCTGGATCGCCTAGAAACTGATCATGAATAACTGCAAGAGCACTTGAGACCTCTGGTAATTGAACAAATTGCAGTTGTCTGTACTGGCCTAATGAATCAAACCAATCTCTTAGGGCACCCGTAAAATGAGTAGCAAATTCCCTAAGGACGGACTGAGTAGTTGCTCCTGGTCGTAACATTTGGAGATCAATCCAGGCAGACATTTCAGTAAGTCTGTCTCACCACTTATGAGATGGAATATCATCAAATGTAAACCATGGGCCATTGGATGGTTTTTCTTTGGATTGACTTTGATGGGGTTGGTTTGTGGAAGAAGATTCAGCTGGATATTCTTCCTCAATATCTGAGGGAATATCAAAATATGACTCAGGTGGTCGAGATGGTTGGCCTTGCTCTGGTTGATTATCAGCCATGAAGATTCTGGTAATATCAGCATAAGACTGTTCAGAATCACTGTTTGTGGATGGTGAAGAAGATGCTGTGTCAGTAGAAGTTTCTGAAACAGCTAGGTTTGGATCAGAAGTGGATTCATCAATTTCTGGAGATGGGTTGGCTATTTGAGCACTGTATTGATGCATAGGTGTTTTACCTTTGGACTGTATTGGTTGTGGAGGCTGTGATGATGTTGGTGAATAGGTTGGGGAGTGGTGCTCTGGAATAGTTAATGATGATTTGTAGGTTCTGACCGGAGGAGGAGGCTTTGAGGTTTGGATTTTGATTTTGATTTTCGTTTAGGTGCTGATGGAAGAGGATTGTCTCTGAATCATGCCAAATAGTTTGGATGGATCATAAGATCGAATTGCAGAAAGCATAGAGACAAATGGGTGATAGGTTGGACTTATAGTGGGGATGGGTGGTGATGTGGTAAACAAGGTAGGTCTTTTCTGTTCTGATTCAATCTGGGCAAGCTCAGTTTGTAAACGTCTAATCTCTCTTTCTTTTTGGTCAAATTCTGGGCCATAGTATCTTTGAGCAAACATGGTTCGGAGTTCCGAATCTAACTGAACAATTCTGGATTGAAGATTTTGGTAGATCTGCTCTATTTGGGCTGTAATTGAGTCAACTTTCGTCTCAATCTGTTCAGTTCGTAAATTGATCTTGTTAACCTTGGAATGGATATGCACAAAGGTATCATTTTGTGCTCTGGCATTTTGGGTTTACCAATTGAGGACTGATTCAAAGGGTTTTGGAGGTTCAGGATGACCAGTTGAGGTAATGGCTGAAGGAATGAAGGGTTTAGACACAACATTGCGTTGTGAATCAGTAAGAGTTTCAAGAGGAGGAAAAGATGAAGAATAGTCAGAGGAGGTGGAAGAGAACATCATAAAAGCTAATGGTTGTACGATAGGTGTGGAATTGTGAGAACTTGAAGGAACTTCAGTTTTGCAATTTCTTGCAATCCATTTGAGTTGTTTGTTGTAAATGGGTAGTGGACTTGGTGGAGGTGGAGGGTCTTTAGGTGGTTTGGGTTCACAGTGTTTGCATGGGACATGTAGTTTCTTCTTTTTGGGTTTTCTTTTTCTTTTGGTGTCGAAATCATTGTCCTCTTCCCAATCATCCCAACAAGGACAATTTGGGTCGCAAATGCCTGATCCAGGGACATCCCATAAGAAATGACCATTTTGTTTAGCCGGATAAACAGGATAACCATCAGAATTGAACCCTGTGATTGGCAGATCTTCTTGAGCTGTCTGAACAGCTGTAATCATTGAAGAATAGGTAAAAGAGAGCCGAGGAGGTTCTTGTGGAGCACTTGGAGGTGGTTTAAAAATCATGCGAACTGTTCCATCCTGTCGTCTTTCAAACATGCTTTCAGATGTCTGAATATGAGCTGTATTATTATGGAACTGCTCATAGTTTGAGATCCATTCAAGAGGCATAAGCTTTATGAGCTCATGTCGAGGAATTTGTCTTGGGATCTGATCTGATTCTGCTAACACCATGAGGGTGTCAGAGTGATGTTCAGGTGTGGGGAGATCTAAGGCATGATTTTGGAGCCTATAGACCAATTGATGATGGAGAGTAGCAATTTTGGCTGAAGAAATTTGTTCTGCACCTTGAATTTAGACTTGGACTTTCAAGGCTGTTGGAAGGTTGGTATCTTGAAGAGAAAGGTTGAAATTTGGGTAGAAAGTGAGTAGAACACTTCCTGCATGAGGAGTTGTGAGAACAGTACCTATAACAGCATCTTGGTACTGTTTGAACCGAGTATCAAGCATAGCAATTCGGGCTGTAACCGGTAATCCTTTTCTCCCATGAAGGGTGAGGATTAATCTTACTCCTCCCAGAGGGAGATGATTATAACCTTCTCTTTTCCAATTTGAAATTAACTCTGAAGGAATTTCAAGAGTTACATATTGTTCAGCATTAGTTGCTTGGAGTGAACACTGATCAAGTCGAGAAGACTGGATATACTCCTTGGGTTGAGGCCTTTTAGTGGATATAAGAGTACGGATGCTGCGAATAAAAGAATTGGGTCGTTTGTACAACTGGTAAGGACTGATAAGAGGGTAAGAAGATTCATTAATTTGGGCAGATTCGGGAATATAGGAATACTCAAAAAGATTTTCTATTTTATTGGTAGTGTGAGAAGTGCAAGATGAAGATGATGCCATGATGAAGAAGTTCTCTCTGCACCAGAAGTCTAAGGAAAAAATTGAACAGAGATTTTAATCATACCATTTTGGTGAGGTGAAGAACAAAATTTTGAAAATAGTATAACATAAGATAGTATCCAAAGATTGCCTTATTCCAGGTAGACTGGGGTACCTGACCTTTCCTGATCATGATGATCTACTCGAGCGTAGGTGAGCAGCTGCTATTATCTCCATCTTGTCTATTTGATTCCATGTGAATGACGGATCATGAGTTTTCGACCATATTGTATAAGGGTAGGTGACCAACTGCCTTTATCATTATCTACTTCGCTTATTTGATTCCAAGCAAATGATGGATCATGAAGTTTTTGACCATATCGCATAAGGGTAGACGAGCAACCGCTTTTATCACTTTCTTTTCGATTTAAATTGATTTCAAGCGAATGGCGAAACATGAGGTTTTTGACCATTTCGTATAAGGGTAGACAAGCAGTCACCTTCATCACTATCTTTTCTATTTAAATTGATTACAAGCGAATGGCGGATCGTGAGGTTTTTGACCTTTATCACATATTTGATTCAGAGCGAATAGCAGATCATGAGGTTTTCGACCATATCATAAAATGATTCACCATAATTTTAAGATTTGCAACAAGCTATCTAAGTAAATTGCCATACACTAATGAGATAAGATTAAGGGTACCCATAGACCCTACGACAAAAAATAGTTCCTCGTATACACCAAGAGGAACCCTAAGAAAGCTTAAGATAAGCAGCAAGCATATTTGGAGGAATCGCCATATTTTGATGAAAATAGGTTGTTCCGCCATGGATAAAAAGATAGCTCAGTGAACATTTATACAGATGGGTCCCTGAGGTACCTCATGCCCAGAATCAGATTTCGAAATACATCAAAGATACACAAGAGACCCCAAAAAGGCCATCAAGCTGAGTGGTAGCATCCAAAGCTATGGGAAATAAAAATATCAAGAGTTTGTTAGTACAACATTGAAGCAGTTTGGGTACCCTGATAAAATAGGGTATAATAGGAAACCCAAGAAATAGTTTCAAGTATATTATTAAGAGAAAATGACAACAAGCAGTAATGTCGAACAAGGTTACATAGTAGGCTGGTCATCTTCACCTTCATCCCTCAGGATAAGGGGATTAATAAAGTGCTAGAAGCAAAAGAAACGAAAGCGTCGGTATCAGGGGTACGCGATGGTGACTTAAACTAAGGTACCCCAACTTATCTCAGTGGGCTTTCAGTCTGGGATGTGTGGAGAGCTCTACTATCCTTAATCGTCTTCAAGATGGCTGACTTATCTACCTATTTCTCCACTCTTAGCACCACTAGCCCCTAGATTAGCACTTTATTCTTCAGTCATAATGTGCTCAAACGCATTGTAAACCATGTCTTTCTGTCGAGGATACCTCTGAAGCTGCAAAGATAGAAGCCAAATGATTTTGTTTTTGTCCTCGAAGCACGTGAAGGAAAGGTACCCTTAAATAAGGTGGATTCTAGGATAACCGATGAATCGCTTTTCAAATGGCCAAAGAAGGCATCGAAGTCCTCACTAGAGCAATCTATTCCTGTCAACCAAGAAAAAAAAATATGGGTGATGGCGGGGTACCCCCACAACACTCTCTACCAAGCTTCTTGGTTTGTCCTCAGAAACATATGAAAAATTTTGATCAATCGGCTCCGTCCTCTCCAACCTATCCAAATTTGATAGCCATTTCTAAGGTAGAGAGAGAGGGAGTCCATCTTTCTTTTTGGGTTCTCGAGATACCCTTTGAGCCGCCATCTTTTAGCTTGGTCCATTCGTGCCAGCACTTTTACTGAGTAAGAAAGGATGTAATGTCTGAGCTTATAGGTGACCTAGTTTACATCTTAAGATGTGAGAAGGCCAGTTACACTTCATAAAAGGAGTGGTACCCTGGGCCATCTAAGGAGCTGCCATTAGTTTGGATTAAAAAAAAAGACAAAGAGATGATTTCTGACTTGGAAATATATAAGGTTTAGTGTTGAGTGTTAGAAAGTGTATATTTATAAAGGAGAAAATTTTCATTTTATACTTCAAGTCTCACTAACATCCCTACTTTTATATATTTAAGTCCTTTGTTATTGATTATGTGTGTTTTGTTTTAATTAAGTATTTTATGTATTTTAGGGGCATCATGGTCATTTCACAATGAACAAGAGATTGGATAGTAAAACAGACATCACTTTTGAACTCAGGACGGTCGAAAACCTAAGGAGGAGCATAAAAGAAAAAATGATACTATTCACACATACGGCACTGTTCACATGTACGGCACCGTTCATGGCACTATTTATGATACTATACATACCGCGTCACTGTTCAAACCGCATGAAAACCGTGTTACTGTTCAAACCCGTGGTTAAACCGCATACTGTTGACTAATGACGTGGCACAATCCTGAGCGTCCGAATTGTTTTTAATTCGATGGCCATGATTTACTTAGTGTATCTATAAAAAAAAAGGGGCTCTCCCCCCCTATTTCGACACCTCTGAATCCATTTTTCAACTTAGTTTTCTGTAATTTTTTCTCCATCTTGTATTTTCTATGTATTTTAATAAATTTTCATTTTACCCTTGTTCAATTATGAATAGGTAATTTTCTTTCAAGCTTGGGTTGAAGGTGAAGTCTCAACATGTATCATGGGCTTTATTTGGTAATTTTACTTTCTCTTCCCCTCTAATTTTTGTGGAGGTTTAACCGGCTCCCTAGTACAAGGTTATTACTATTTGGCACGATAAGCCCTTAACACCATATTGATTAGAGCGCGGTTCATGAGGTGTGAAAATCTCCCTCATGATTTAATTGGCATTAATAAGGAATATTTAGCCCATGGTGCATGTTGATACGAATCCAGATACCTAAGCAGTTTATTTCAATAATTCCCAGTTTAATTTATTCTTGCCATTCCAATTTAAATTCTAACATAGTTTAAATTAATTTCCCCACAAATCCAATCATCCACTTACAAAATTAATTCTACACTCAATGAAAATCCACCTCCTCGTGGGATCGACACTCGACACCATTGATCTATTCTACAACAGATTCGTGCGCTTGCGAGTCTAACAAAATTTACACAACAAGTTTTTGGTGCCGTTGCCGGGGAGATAAGTATTTTAATTTGTAGAATTAATTTTTCTGGTAAATAATTTATTATTATTATTATTTTAGTTGTTTCCTTTTAATTTTCTTTTCTATTAAAAAAGAAGAAGTGAATTTACATTTATAGGTAAGAATTTCGTTTTCTCTTCTTTAAATTTCTGCAATTTAATTTTCAAGTTATTTTTTTTATAATTTTTCATTTATTTTGTTAATTTATTTAATTTTAGTTAATTTCACTTATTTTTTTATGTGTTTTCATAGTAAGGTTGTAACAGCGCAATAAGGTTAGTATCGTAATTTTTCTTCTTTATTTTTATTTGTTTTGTTCTCATTTTTATGTTCTTTGCATGCATGGTCGAAGGTCAAAATTTCCTAATCTTGAGCCTATAGACTAGAAAATGAAGACCCATATAATCATCTGAATGATTTTCATACTATTTTTCAAACTTTTAAATACGAGAATTTTTCAAATGATGATGTTAAACTTAGATTATTCCTATTTTCTTTAAAGGATAGAGCTCGTTCATAATTTAATACATTGCCTGCTAATAGCATTACATCATGGGAACAAATGGTAACAAAGTTTTTAAATTCCCAGTGCATAAAACCAATGCTATTCGCAGGAAAATCTCAGAGTTCACCCAGAGAGAAGACGAACAACTTTTCGAAATATGGGAGCAATTCAATAGGCTACTTTTGAATGTCACATCATGGGTATGAGAAATGGCACCAATGCCAATACTTTTTGGAGGAATTATTGCTACAAGTGCAAGAATGGCTAATGGCAATAAGTGGAGGAGAGCTAATGTCAAAAAGTACATTAGAGATTTGGGATTTCTTCCAGCGACAAACAGATAATTCCCAACAATGAAATCGATCACTTAGGAATTCTAAAAGAATTAAGGGAGTGAATGAGGTTCACATTGGCGAGTCCAGTTCGGGAATCAAAGAAGTCAAAGAGATGGTTGAAGGCCTTTCTCGACAAATAGCATCTTTGACGACTGCTAAATCAATAGAGCCACATGGCCATGACTCATACTCAGATCAAGCCAATGCCATAGGTGTCATGAGAAAGCCATCAAATTACAACCCATACACCAACACATATAACCCTGGATGGAGAGACCATCTCAATTTTTCATGGTCTCAAGGATTTCAACAGAATGGACCAGCAGCTCTAGCTCTACCAATGCAACCAATTCCTTAAGTTTCTCAAGCCTCTCAGCCACCATTTAGACCATACAATCAGAACTAGAATTACTATCAACCCAGACAATTGGAGGATGCACTCCAGAATTTCAAAAATGTTACTCACTCCACGATTGAGCAACAAAAACGCACTATTGATGGGCTTCAACTCATAAGTCCAATTAGTTTCAAGCCTCGAGAAGACGGTGGGACAACTTGCTTCTTCAGTTCAGACCCTGGCGATGATTGTTTAGAAAGGCAAGTTTCCAAGTCAACCAGTGCCTCACCCTAAAGGAGTACATGAAGTAAGTACCAGTTCACCACAGCAGTATGGAGAGATCAAAGCCGTCATGACCTTACGAAAAGGGAAAGAAGTCAACAACAAAGTGGAGATGCCAGTGACAAAATCAACTCAGATTGTACTTGTAAATGCTGAGGACTTATCAACAGAAGAGAAAGAAGAAACCAATCCATGAGAATACGTTCCTAAAACTCAATTTCCTCAGAGGTTAGCTAAAGGAAAGAAAGGAAAATCCACAGGTGAGATTCTTGAAATCTTCAACAGGTAAGTGTTAACATCCCTTTGCTTGATACTATAAAATAAGTTCCATCTTATGTCAAGTTTCTTAAAGATCTTTGTACTAAAAAAAGAAACATTCATGTTCAAAAGAAGGCATTTTTAACAGAAAACGTTAGTTCTATACTCCAACACAAAATTCCTCTGAAATGTAAAGATCCAGGCTCCCTCACTATCTCATGTAGTATAGGGCACCACATAATTGAGAATGCTTTGTTAGATTTAGGAGCTAGTGTAAATCTGTTGCCTGATTCAGTATTTGTGAAACTTAGATTGGGAGAATTACACCCAACTCCAGTGGTGTTACAGCTTGTAGATCGGTTCACCAAAATACCTCGTGGTATTGTGGAGGACGTGCTTATCCAGGTAGACAAGTTTTATTTTCTTGTTGATTTCATTTTAATTGACAGTCAACCAATCCAGGATTCAAGGAAGCACATCCCCATTATCCTAGGCCGACCTTTCTTAGCAACTGTCGATGCTCACATTCAATGCAGAATTGGAAATATGTAGTTGTCTTTTGGCAACATGACTATGGAGCTCAACATCTTCAACATTGCCAAACAACCTCACAATGTAGATGATGGAATTGTTGATGTGGATTTAATTGAAGCATTAGTTGATGATACTTTTCTTTCAAACCTTAGTGATGACCCTTTACAAACATGTTTAACTCACTTTGGTTTGGATTTTGATATTGACAGATCAGTCGATAAGGTCAATGTTGTTCTTGACTCAGCACTATCCATGGACACTAATAAATGGAAGTCAAGAGTTGAACAACTAGCACCATCAGAGAAGAAACTTAGCCCATCATCTGAATCACCGCCAAACTTGAGCTCAAACCATTACCCAACACTTTGGAATATGCATTCTTGGGAGAAGAACGCACTTTGCCAATAATCATTTCATCATCCCTAAATGACGAACAAAAAGGTAAGTTGTTGGATGTTTTAAAAGAGTACAAATGAGCATTAGGATGGACAATAGCTGACATAAAATGTATAAACCCAGCAGACTGCATGCATTACATTCACATTGATGAAAATGCTAAATCTATTAGGGAAATGCAACGTCGATTAAATCCTAATGTGAAAGAAGTTATTAGAACTGAAGTTCTTAAGCTATTAGACGCAGGTATCATTTACCCAATTTCTGATAGTTCATGGGTCAGTCTTGTACAAGTTGTCCCCAAAAAGTCAGGAGTCACAGTAGTTACCAATGCTGATAATAAATTGATACCAACTAGAGTAATTACAGGATGACGTGTATGCATTGATTATAGAAAGTTGAATTCTGTCACACGTAAAGACTATTTTCCTTTACCATTTATCGATCAAATGCTTGACAGATTGGCAGGCCATGAATTTTATTGCTTTCTAGATGCCTACTCACCAAAAGATCAAGAGAAAACCACTTTGACTTGCCCTTTTGGCACTTTTGCATATAGGAGGATGCCATTTAGGTTATTTAATGCATCTGCTTCAGAACGATTCCTTAAGGTCTTTATGGATGATTTTTCTATTTTTGGTGATTCATTTGATTAATGTTTACATCATTTGACAAAAGTTCTGCAAAGATATACAGAGAAGAATTTGGTCTTAAATTAGGAGAAGTGCAATTTTATAGTAAAACAAGGTATAGTTCTCGGTCACATCATTTCATGCAAAGGTATTGAGGTTGACAAAGCCAAGGTGGATCTCATTTCCAATCTTCCTCCACCTAAAACAGTCAGAGAAGTAAGATCTTTCCTTGGGCATGCTGGTTTTTATAGACGTTTCATTAAGAATTTTAGCAAGTTTCTAGACCCTTATGCAATTTACTTACTAAGGATTTTATTTTGTCTTTGATGATTCATGTCTTGTAGCATTTGAAAAGTTAAAGCAATTGTTGACAACATCACCCATCATTTAGCCACCAAACTAGAGCTTACCATTCGAGCTCATGTGTGATGCATCTGATTATACAGTAAGACCAGTATTAGGACAAAGAATTGATCGAATTCCCATGTTATTTACTATGCTAATATGACATTAAATGATGCACAGTTGAACTATTCAACTACTGAAAATGAAATGCTGGCAGTAGTGTTTGCATTAGAGAAGTTTCAATCTTATCGTATTGGTTGTAAAATAATTGTATTCATAAATCATGCTGCTCTTAAATTTCTTCTCACAAAGAAAGATGCAAAAGCTAGAATAATTCGTTGGGTGTTGATTTTGCTGAAGTTTGACTTGGAATTCAAAGATAAGAAAGGGATAGAAAATGTTGTGGCTGACCATCTCTCTCGTCTCCATTTTGACACACTAATGGAACCATTACCATTGAATGAGTCATTTCCAGATGAACAATTAATGAGTGTGGAAGTATTACCTTGGTATGTTGATATTGTTAATTATCTTGTTACAGGTAAACTTCCATAGCATTGGGCCAAGCAGGACAAGGCTAATTTTTTTACGGAAATAAAGAATTTTTTCTGGGATGACCCCTATCTGTTCAAGTATTGTGCAAATCAAATTATTAGATGATTTGTCCCAGAAAATGAATTTCAGAACATCCTTTCGTTTTGCCATGAACATGCTTGCGGAGGCCATTTCAGCGCTAAGCAAACAACGACTAAAGTTTTACAATGTGGTTTTTATTGGCCAACTATATTTCGAGATGCTTACACTTTTTGATCTTCATGTGATAGGTGTCAACGAATGGGGAGCATTACACGAAGGAACATGATGCCACTAAATCCTATTTTAGTGGTTGAGATTTTTGATGTGTGGGGTATCGAGTTCATGGGACCCTTTTCTCCTTCTTTTGGCCATCAATACATATTGGTTGCTATTGACTATGTATCGAAATGGATAGAAGCAATTCCATGCAGAAACAATGATCATTAAGTGGTGACAGGGTTTTTGAAAAACAATATTGTTTCACGCTTTAGATTTCCTCAAGCAATAATCAGTGATGGTGGTACCTATTTTTACAACAAATCATTCAAAGCACTTTTGACAAAGTACTGTATCACTCATAAAGTGGTGAACCCGTATCATCCGCAAATCAGTGGCCAAGTTGAGATCTCCAATCGAGAAATAAAGCAAATATTAGAAAAGACGATGAGGCCAGACAGAAAAGATTGGTCACTAAGACTCAATGATGCATTATGGGCATATAGAACGGCTTTCAAGACCCCAATTGGGATGTCACCCTACAGGCTAGTGTATGGAAAAGCTTGCCACCTACCTGTGGAACTCAAGCATCGTGCGTACTGGGCCATCAAGAAATTCAAATTTGACATGCAGCAAGCTGGCTCAGAAAGACGATTACGGCTGGCAGAACTTGAAGAAATTTGCAATGATGCATACGAAAATGCCAAGGTTTACAAGCAGCGAATGAAAGTCTTTCATGATAAATAGATTATGAGAAAATCTTTCACTCTAGGTCAGAAAGTGCTTTTATTCAATTCTCACTTGCACCTATTCCCAGGTAAGCTACGCTTTCGATGGTCTAGCCCCTTCATTGTTCATACTGTTTTTCCACATGGGGCACTTGAAATTAAGGACCCAAAGAATGGTTTCACGTTTAAAGTTAATGATCAAAGATTAAAGTCATATCTAAAGTACCAACCACATAGAGAGGACACCGAAATAAATTTGAGTGACCCACCACATTTGAATTGAGATTTTTTTGTCTTTTCGGTGATTTGATTTTTTTTTTCTTTTTATTATTCTTTTGCTAATTGAAATTATTTTTGCATAAGTGTGTTTGTTTAACTATTAAATTTCTTTTATCATTGTTAATCATGAGTGTCATAGCTAAACATTTCCTCCTGGACATTCTTAGACCACTTCAACTTGCAAAAACTCATCTCAAAAGGCAGATTCAATTTTGTAAAACACATCGTATTTGGGCTCTACAACCACTAGAGTTAGTATCCCACGTTGAGGATTTAGAAAGATAACTCAAAGACATTGAGGGAGGTATCTTCGACATTCAATTGGAGCCAGAGGTAAATTCCATAAGAGGACGATTGTAATTTTCTTTGTGTGTTTTTGTTTGCTACTCCGTTTGTGTGTTTTAGTTTGTCACCCCGGTTAAGTGGCAGATAACGGTACTCCGTGGCAATCAAGTCGGTTACTCAGTTTCCCATAATTACTGATCTTCTGAGGCTAGGGTATGGACAGAAATGAGATCTTGGCAAAGCTTCATAGTAGATTCCGTTCACTTCCTCAGAATGTCCTCCTTACAATCTATAAAGCTCGGTCCGAACGCATGCGATTGCTCATGAGGAATAACATACCTGCAGACATCCGTTGGTTAATCGAGGCTAAAGTACGAATGGCAGGTGAGTTGTCTCCCAAATTTATTGCATACATGCCTGGTTGTGGAAAAGGAAATTATGCAAGAAAGCAAAGAGCTTGAAAAATTTCGATTGTTTGTCATTAGTGTGGCAGAATGAGATGCAATAAAAAAATCATGTTCTTTAGGAATTGTGTCTGATAACAGAGAAGATAAGATTCAATTCATTAGGGATGGCTTGAATAAGGAGTCATTGGATGATATCCTTTTGTCTCTTGAAACGCATCCCAGTGGATATGTGCAAGGAGCGATTCTCCATTTATGGCCATAATTCCAGAAAGAGCATGCACGATATAGTCTCGGGAATATGATTATAAACAACCTTGTTTGCCAGTTTATAAGAAAACTGGATGGGAAGCCTATTCTTGACCTATAGAGGGCATTGAAGCCGTTTCTGGACGTAAAACCAGAGGAAGATATGAGCCACAGTCGCAACTACCTATAAATATCCTTTTACTTCACTGTTGTTTTATTTCACTGTTGTTTTACCCTTTGCATTATTATCTTTAATAATTTTAAAGATAATAATAAAATTATTATTATCTTTAATAATTTTATTTTATCATTGTTTGCTTTTCCTTTTTACTGTTTCCTTTTTGACTCTCGAGCCATGTGCTTTGCATGTTAATTGACATAGACATGATACATCATTTACAGCTATGACCCACTGCCGCCAAGATCCTTAAATATGATTCTTTTTGTTTGCACTCACAAATTGTTTTTGAGAAGTATCCCAATGGCAGCTACTCCCAATAAACAATTCAAGAACATTTGTGTGCTTTCTGGATTTAACTATGGCAAATATAAAGAGTTTGTTGAGGCAGCCATTGATCTTGGTCGCAGTATAGCAGCAAGGAAATTACACTTGGTATATGGCGGAGGTGATCGAGGGTTATCAAAACTGGTCTCAGAAGCTGCTTATGTCAGAGGGAGCCAAGTGTTAGGCATCATCCCAACAACCCTAAAACCTTTGGGCTGTTTGGCTGACTCACCGACTGAAGAAGAGTTAGTTGTCTCAGGTATACAAGAAAGAATAACTGCAATGCTTAGTCATGCTGATACTTATCACATTAGCATCTTGAGCCCATCTGCACATTCATCAGAAACCCATCGGTTTGTTAAATATCAATAACTTTTATGATGGTTTTATCGCATTTCTTAACCATGCAATAAAAAACTATTTCATTCATTCCACAGCGAAAAGGCTTTTTATTTGTGCTCACATTGCTAATGAGCTACTTGATCTGTTACAAGCTTATAAATCAGAGCCAGATCTCAGGACCTTGGTATTGGAGTATTCAAATAATAATGGTAACAATAGTCGTAGTAAGAAGTACAAATTAGATTTAACTCTCCGCCTGTAAATATTTTCTTCTGTTTTGCACCACCCAAGTGATGTCTTCTAAACTCTACTTCTTTCTTTTAAAACATTAAGGACAATGTTTCGTTCTGGTTGGGGGGAGGGAATAGTCAACAATTGTGGAATCTTGATTAAGTTTTTACTAATTTTTTGTTGTAGAAACTAACTGTTGCTAAATTTTTGTGTTGAAGATGGCTGAATATGGAGTGTAGTTACTCTAGAAACGCATCTTTTTCGTTTAAAAACAAAAAACAAAAAATAAAAAAAAATTTCCAGGCATTTTCTTTTTCTTTATTAAGCTTTGATATTCATTCTTTTTCTTCTTTTTAATTTCTCCTTTATAAATATACATTTTCAAATTTTTGAGTCGAAGATGGTTGAATATGGAGTATAGTGCCTCTAGAAATGCATCTTCTTAGTAAGAAAAAAACACAAAAAACCCATTTTCTTTTTCCATCATCTTAAAAATATCACACATAACAATCTAGTGAGGTACCCCGGTTACCCAAAAAAACAAATTTATGATTCTAGATAGGTTTTCTCTTTTCCTTTCCCCTAAAATCTGTCTAAAACAGGTAGCATAGAAGAGTATGCACATCCCATTTGTATACATACATTCTCTAGAACATCTTGCACACTCATACAACATATAGTTCTCCTACCTTATACGCTAATACTTCTACTTCTGGCATCTTAACAATAGTAAATTAAACAAATATTTATATAGCATCAAAATAATATTGTGACAGATTTTAATTACAGCACTTCTAATTTTATTATTAGCAATTCAAGTAGCTCCTATGCACAGGTCATGAATATTTTTTGCCAAGTTTCAATAACATGCATTCCTTACAAACTCTTCTTTTTAACATTAAATTTTATTATTCTCCATGTATGTAACCAGAGAATAAAGTAGCTCTGTTAAAACAGAATTGGAGTTGAGAGATTCTTAATCATGCAATATTGCGATTCATCATTCGACGTTTCCCTAGAAATCTCTTTCAATCTATTAACTAGTGTGAAATATATTAATTGTTTCAATTGAGTATTTCAAAATATGAATTTTAAAATAATTTTTTTCCCATTGCGATAAGTTTGTTAAATTGGTCTTGAAACCAATGTGGGCAAAATAGCTTTCTTTCACTGGAACTTTATAATTCAACATTCATTTATTTTCCAGAATTTATTCCTTTTCTATCTATGTTATTCTTGATTATTGTAGTTGGGAGTGCGCTCTTACATCAGTGAGTCATTGCATCCTATAAGAGTAGACTGCTATAGTTCCTTAACGCATTAGTAAATCATCGTCGAAGGGGCAGAATATATCGTTAAGGACATTGTAGTTTTGCATGCCTTGACCACCTACTATTGTTTTCTTTCACTCATTTCTTTTTTGCATGTTCTGTGTAGTTGCAGTTTTAGGTTCAATTATATTACTAAGACACAATTTGAGTTTTATTCAAGTTGTTGGCTTCTTCATTTTGTAATTATGTTTGTTCACAACTCATCATTTCTATCACATGATAACAATCTTAAAGACAGAATTAGACTGAGTTCTGAAAATCTTTTGGCTTCTATCATGTTCACCCTTTACTGCTGCGAACATGATAGCCAAGAACTTGCCAGACGTATAAAAAATAGAGCCATTCAACAAAGACCATTTCAAGCATTGTCCAAATAAAATCCATGACATTCTTGATGTACAGAACTTAGTTGATTATCTGGAATTATTTCCCCTAGAACAAGGCTATGAAGAATATATGAACAAAATGAAAACTTGGACTACAAATAACAAAGTCTAAAAGTACACAATTTTAAATGCCCTTTCTAGCAACCTTTATGATATCTGCTTAAAATTGAGGGTATTGTACCTTCTAAAAGATTTTTAGCTGGCTGTTTAATTGATAAGGAGAAACTTATGAGCTTTAAAGATATAATTGTGCATATTAAGATTGAAGAGCATAATAGACTTAAAGATATGGATAGAAGCTTTGAATCTAATGCAAATGTAATCCTGACAAGAAATATCATAACAAAGATAAAAAATATCATAATAAAGATAAAAACCCATTGCTAAAAAATAAACATAAGTGTTATACTTGTGGAAAAATTGGGCACTATGCTTATTGAGATAGAAATAAAGCTCAAAGAAAATGAGACAACAAAAATCCTCCTAAAGCCAACTTACCTAAAAGAGATGAAACCATTGCTACTGCGATTGTCTCTAAAGTGAACATGTTTCCTAAAAACAAAAATTTAGTGAACAAATTTGGGGTGATAGGAACCCATTTGCTTTCCTTGGTGATTTCTGGTCAACACCGGTCTTGGGCAAAGGAAAAATACTTCTCAAACTTACTTTTAGGAAATTCCTCTCACTGAATAATGTTTTCTATATGTTCCTGAAATTTGATACAACTTTATATCCATTTTTGTATTAGGCTAGGCTAGGGTTCAAAGTGTCTTTTGAATGTGGTATTTGTTGGGAAGGGTTATTTTTTGGAGGAACTCTTCAAGCCCAATGTACTCAATGTTACCATTAATGAAAATATTTCTTCTTTTGCTTATTTATTCTTCTCTTATAATTCCTCTGGTTATGATGTTGGCTTTATTGATTTATGGCATGGAAGACTTGGTAATGTGAATTTGTGTGTGTGGAACCTAAATCCACAAAGAAGACATGTAAACCGGTCCTAAAAGAAACCGAACTTCTTAGTTTACTTCATTATGATATTAGTAATTGAACAAACCATGACTAGAGGGGGCCAAAGGTATTATATTAACTTATTAATGATTTCTCAAGATATACAAAAATATATCTATTGAGAAATAAAGATGAAGCCTATAAAAATGAAGAGGAAAATCAACTTAGTAAGAAAATAAAAAGATTAAGAATATAAATGCTTATTATGAGCATCTTGGTATCATCTATGAAGTAACACCTTTCTATTCACCTAAATCTAAATACGTGGTTGAAAGTAAAAAATAGAACATTAAAGAACATGGTAAATACAATGTTAATCAATTATAGAGCATTGTTGAATTTGTGGAAGAAAGTTATGTTGTCAAGTTGCCACAATCAAAATAGAGTGCCTTGACCATATGAGTCATGGAGAAGCTATAAGTCTAACTTATCATACCTTAAAGTATGGGGTGCCAAGAGAAGGTTCTTAAGCCTATTCCTAGATGGACTAGGTTGGGACATAAAATTATTGACTGTTTGTTTATAGTGTATCCCAAGATAGTGCTGGTTATAGATTCTTAGTACTTAGAATTGATAGATATTTGTTTGAGGTGGATATCATCATTGAGTCCAAGAATGCTGAGTTCTTTAAATTTATTTTTTCTATAAAAGCTAATATTAGTTATTTACATTAGAAAGAGTCAAGTGGTGATCCTCCTAAGAATTTAGATGTTGAACTAAGAAGAAATAAAAGGATAAGAACGGCCACTAGTTTTGATGGACACTGCTATGTTTTCTTGCTAAGAATTATCCTTAGACTTTTAAAAGCAATTGCTTCTCATAGTGAACCTCTTAGATATAGGCAATTAACAATGAGTTAGATTCCATCATGGGCAATCATGTATGGAATTTAGTTGATTTGCCTCCAATAATAAACCTATAGAGTGCCAATGGATTTTTAAAGAAAATAAAAAGTTGATGGATCAATTGACAAGTATAAAGCAAGATTAGTTGCCATTTTGCAAGAGAAAGACATAGATTATTTTGATACATATGCTCTTGTGACAAGATTTCATCTATTAGATTTTTTGTTGCACTAGGTAAACTTCCATGTTCATCAAATGGATGTTAAAACTGCTTTTGTAATTGGAGATCTGCATTAAAAAATCTACACTTGAAGGCTATGTAGTACCAGGCATTGAGCATAAAGTATATAAACTAGTCAAATCATTATATTGCTTAAAACAACCACAATGGCATGAGAAATTTAATCAAGTATTGGTATCAAATGAATATGTGATCAATGATTGAGATAAAAATATCTACTTTAAGTCCATTGATTACTTATGTGATCATTTGCCTCTATGTTGATGACTTGCTCATCCTAGGTCCTAATTTGGGAATGATAAATTAGGGTAAGAGGATTCTTACTTCTAACTTCAACATGAAAGATATGGGAGAAGCATATGTTATATTAGGCATCAAAATCACTAAAAGTAGAAGAGCACAAAGCCATTCAAGTGCCAAATCATTGAAATGTTATATTCTAAGAGAGCTTAATTTGAGATTCTAATCCTCTGCCTCACACAAGAGGAATTTTAGTTCTTAGAAACTATACGTTTCACCATGTTCTTTTAAAGAAAGGTTATTTGTTCAATGATTGGTTCATAGCTTGAAAGTCACCAAATTATGTACATTAAGTTCTTATTAAATTTTACCAAAAAAATAACGATATGTGCGTACATAGAATTATGTGGGGAATTGTTGTGAAATATATTAAATATTTCAATTGAATATTTTAAAATAAGAATTTTAAGTTAGTTTTTCCACTGCGATAAGTTTATTAAATGGGACTAGTAACCAACGTGAACTAAATCAATTTGTTGGTTCATTTCTTGCGATCAATTAAAGGTTGAATTTGTCATTGATAACTACTACTTCTCTACCATTTATAAGTGTGGAAATGATTTGACATTCCGTCCTAGTAGGAATGGCAACATAACCTGGACCTAGATGAACCCAGATAATCCGATGCGGGTGGCGTGGAATTAAATGCGGAACCGAATTCAATTTTTTAAACCTGAATATATCCAGGTCCGGACCGGGTTTAGTTGAACTCGTATATCCAGAATCTGGACCTGAATATCTTTACTTTGAAAGAAGAGCCCTAGCACAACCGACCCTAGTTTGCAATTCACATTTTCCTCTTCTCAAATCTCACATCTGTCGACTGCTAACCATATTTCCTGTTCTCTTTATCAAATCAAATCATCGTCGTCATTGCTTTAGCCATTTACTCTTCTCTACATTCATTATCAACGTCATCAGCCACAACGTTCTGTTCCTCTTCTTTACGCTGCGGTGACATCTAACCCTTCTCCATCATTCAGCTACTACAAAATTGAGTGGAATAACTTCCACCTATTAGCCCACTTCTGCTTCTCTCTTAACTTTTTCTCTCTCGTGGTTCTAGTGGAGCTGGGTGGGGGCTCGCTTGTCATCTCTTCACAAACTCTTTCTCTCCATGGCTCTTGTGGAGACAGGGTGGGGGCTGCCTTTGATGCCATTGCAAGGTAGATCTGGGTGGACCACTGTCTTTGATGCCATTACAATTCAAAATTAATTGTAATTTTCATGCATCCATTTCCTATATTAATTTAATCTTAATTCTTTTTGGCAGTAATTGCAACATCTTTATATCTTTATAAGCTTCTATCTTGTGTACTTGATAGAATATCATCAACTAAGAAAAAATGTTTCATCGGGTTTAATTTGTGATTGAAGTGTAGTGTCCAACTTTATAAGGAGATGTCAATTTTTTTTTTAAACCATAATTCATAAAGCAATTCGGGTTTCAAACCCAGAATTCGGAAAGCTGGATTTTTCGGGTTGAACCCATACCAGACTCGTATGCAGGAAAACCAGGTTTACATTTGGGTCCCATACAAGAAAATAGTATCCGAATCTCGAACTGGAATTTCCAATTTAACATTCACTTACTTTCTAGAATTTATTCATTTTCTATCAATGTTATTCTTGATTATTGTAGTTGTGAGTGTGTTCTTACATCAATATGTCATTACATCCTAAAAAACTATGTCTTATTTTTTAATAAAAATTTCCTAAGATATTTTCATTTTTAGAATGATTCCTAATTAAGGAATAAGTAATTTCCTCTTGGGACTTGACTGATTTGAGGAGGAGTACAAATATTATAAGAAAATGAATACTTCTCCAAGAAGAAATAATCACTATATATAAGGAGGTTGGGTCTATTTATTTGGTATAATGCAATAATCAGTTTCTCTGTAAGCAGACAATTTCTAATGTGAGAGAAATGGTAGGTTTATTGAGAAATTGAGTGTTATTGGGGGTTTTGAGTATGGGGAAAATACTTGTGTGATCGTATTAACTTTTAAATAGTGGATTTTTCCCTGATCATCTTTGGTAGTTGTGGTTTTTCTTTTGTAAAGGAGTTTTCTACATAAATTCTTATGTTGTGTGATTGGTTATATTCCCCATCTATTTTCTATGTATTATTTATTTCATATTTTTCTTTGCAAGATCTTGGGTGAGATTAAAATTCTCTAATAAACTGTTAGCCTAAAAGGCTACAAATATTGTAATTTTGATGATAACAAACATGTGTTTTAAGTGATATGATAAGTGTTTGTATTTCACATTTTCACTAGTGAATCAAGTGAAATCAAGCTCAAGATACTCAACGAACAATGGCTTGATCAAGAACAAAGTGTAGCTCAATGGAGTCACTATTGCGACAAATTCTTGTAAGTCGATATGATTTCATATATGCATGGTTTAGCATTTGAGAAGCTCAAGATTTTATTTAATAGATTATTAATTTTTCATAAACCAAAAGGTTTTATATTTGTAAAACAAGTATTTTGTGGATTTGAATGTTCTTCAAATTTTGGATTAAATTGAAAAAGATTTCAAAGCATTACAAACAGAACTACAACAGAATAGGCTTTTCACGACATAGGAAATATGTTGTCGATGGGATATGACGGCAAAAAAATGCACGTCATTGATCCATGAGCTGTGGAAAGCTATCGGTTTTAACGGCCAACGTTCAATGCTATTAACTATGATATAGAAGGTATTACATGGTGAAGAGTATCCACCGTTGATAACTTCATCAACAGCCATCATTACTCCCCGTTATATCTTTGGTGCCAATCTTGTTTTAAACCATCCACAGCAATAATAACTAGCCGTGGATTGTTTCATCAACATCCATTACTACTCCCTGTCTTTTTTTTTTTTTTTGCGCTGAACTTAGTACTATTGAAATTGCTGTGATAAAATGTGACCGCATGGTTAGTACATGCCATTGTAACAAGTTTTAACAGTAATAATAAAATTTTGGTGTGGAATATTTATATAGCAGTCATTACTATTGAAAATATTAATTTTACCGCATAATTAACTTGTCGCAATTTAAATTAACTTATTATTTAATTCCTCAACTGATTCCTGATTTCATTTATATAAATGATGCATTCAAAGTTTCTAAATACATAAAGTAACCATACACAGGGTGTCCAAATGAACTTGTATTCAAAAAGAAAAATATGATATAGAGAATTGATTGTCAAGAAAAGATGGAAAATATAGCCATTGTTTGGAACGAACCTACTGAGTACCAAAAATAATATCCTTAACATGAACTTAAAAATTAAGCAACTTGATCAAGTCCTCTACTATGAAAACATTCATTACTGCGAAAATAATCTTTACCCAAGAACTTCAAATTCCTGCAACAATGAGAATTAAAATGTTATGTTTTAGTTTATAAATTCCTAACTTTTGTTTCTTACATCTATAAACGTATGACATTCGATAGGTTTAATATAATTATAACATTACCTTTACTTGAGTTAATCCAAGGTGATGTACTTTGTAGGCCATGCAATTGTGCTCCATTTTGCATTACCTAAGTTAAAGAACTCTTGAGCTGGTCGAACTAGAGATAATGATGGTTTATTCACTTCATCAACCCATACTTTGTAGTAATCTGGTCCAAGCTGAACATGGTGCACCAATGCCTCAGGATTTGTTGTAGCTATTATTCCTTTTGCAACCACTTCTCCAGTACCCAACCAATTTAAGAGTTTTCAAGTAAAAGGACTATTAGAAAACAAAAAATTATATATCATAAGAAAGTAACAATTTGTTTTTGGAAAATCATAAATTTATATATAAAACATATGAAACCAATAAAACCTAGGGAGTTGGTGCAATATTATTGTCCAATTTGTCATTAATATTAACATGGTCCTGTTAAAATATAAAAATTAAAATAGTATTATATGAAAAAAGGTAAATGTGATTGTAGAATTAATTATTAACTTAAACAACCTACCTTACTAAATGTTCTCCCATACATGAAAAAAATTTGAAATTCAGTAAATTGATCATTTAGTTCTTTCAAATCATTCTCAAGCTTCTTTACTTTGCAGTTGCCTTGGACTTGTTCAACAACGTTTGAAGGTCTTACACCAAATCCCAAACCTTAACATAGCAATTCCATCATTCTTTAAGGGGGTTTGATCATCTTCACTTGACATTGTAGAAATTTCTTCAAGCTTTTTCTAAATGAAAATATTACAAGACGCTGAGACTATATTAATAGAATTTCATATCATATTATTGTTATATAAACCAAGCAACTGTGTTCATTAGCACCATTGATTCAGCAGCAACTGCATTTATTGGTTGTCCATTCTTTTGTGTATGTGATTTGAGCCAAACATTTACTCTAGTACCTGATGATGGATCCTTTTTTATCTACCAATAAAACAGAAGATAATAAGAAAAAAAGTAATTCCACGTCTAAAAAGATAGCATAAATTCTATAATCAAGTTTTAAGTAGATAAAAACTATTTCATCTTGTGTCCTTGCACGCCTTTTCGATTTGTTGTGTGAGGCTCTGTTTGTGTTGCTCTCAGTTGTTGGAATTTTTCACTTCTTTCCTATAAGACATACGATATATTGAATGTAGTAACAGGAAATATAAATAATATATTGACTTCCATTCTTTGCTTAATTGATGGGCAACAAATTTCTTCCATTCTTCATTAGTCACATCTTCAGGTTTTAGCAACTTCAGTTTCCTAGTTGCATCCAATTTATCACATCTGTCCCTTATACGAATTGAAAATCTGGATTTGTAATCTGTCCATAACTTTCTCATTCGAGCAAGTATGTTTTCTTTTTTATGGTCATCAATGATAAACTTTTGCTGGAATGATATTAAAATAAACAACATTATTAGTTGCTTTAAAGTATTATTATTTATAAATGAAATTAACAGCTGTCCAAAGCACTTCTTTAGTCTCTAAATCAACGGTGGTCCAACAATCTGGAAGTATTGATATTGTCTCTCGAACAAATACTCCCATGGCGCTCATTTTTTTTAGTTGCCACCACATTCATCCTTGATGGGCCCCTTTTCTTCTTTTATGTTAAGGTGTTCAAATTTTCAACATTACTATTTATTACAAAACAGCCAAATTAAAAAATATACAATAAATAAAAAAAGTTATATGTTAAAGAAACAAAAAGAGAATCATTTGAAAAACATATAATTAGATAAGTATTTCATGACTAAATAAAATAAAAACCTGGTTTTGTTAGCTCGGATGGTTCGCTGAAACTTTGTGGGTTGGACTGACTATCTAATCTTTGCCTTATCTCATGCTCTTCTCTTACAGCAGTAGTTAATGCTGGGAAAGGTCTTTTCCCTTTGCTCTTCTCCTTTAGGAAGTTAGAAACATTTATAAGTTCAACCAAAAGTATTTCTTCATATTATAATCAATGAATTATATTAAAAAACTTCCAAAACTTACCTTTCCACCATTGCCCATATGTTCACAATAAAAATGAATCTTTATGCTAGCTAAGAGTAAGTGAACACGATATATCATTAGGAAAAGAAAAAGATAAAATATAACTGTTACTACAAATATAATAAACATTATTAGCATATGTGCATTGTTCATAATACAGGAAATCAAACAGGCATTTACACTATAAAAACTAACAAACAATGAATCCCAAATTCAAAATGAATAATAATCGTTTGAATTTCAATTTAAATTTCCTCAGAATCCTTCCTTACATGAGGATCATCACCATCCACATCATTAAGCTCAAGCCTAGAAGCATCAACAGGCATATTAGTTGAATTTACATTCTCATCATACATATCAAGGTCATGATAGCCCCTTGGTGTTGCTTTAAGTACAACATACCAATTCGATGTATCACTTTCTCAAGAGTAAAAAAATTGTTTCGCTTGTGACGACAATATAAAAGAATCTCTTTGCCATTGATTTTGTCCTTGATGGAGATTCACCAATGTGAAACCATCATCTTACTTGACTCCATTTATAGTGTTAGCCTAATCACAATGAAATATGGGCATTTGAAATGTACGATAGTCAAGAAAAATAATGTCTTTTATAACCCCATAGTAGGATATATTTCAAACAACTGTCACATCTCTCTTGGAAAGATTTTCCAAATGGCCATGTCTGGTTTAGACAAACTCTGTGAACAAAAAGAATTCTTCAAAGATCTCATTACAACAGCACAAGGCTGTCCTTAGGGGCAGTAGCCTGCAAGTTCTGGTTTCCAGCCGATATACACTTATCCATCAAATACCAAATCCAAAAATCATCAAAGAAAACGGTTTTCATGATACCACCCGAAAACACGGTTACTCTAAACCTTCAAAGAGGGCGAACGTTGTGATAAAACAATTTTAATTTTTTGAAAATCGGTTTTGGAGGATAAATCAGGACCTTTCTGATGCACAGGATCCTTGTTCAATGCAAGTGCAGAGCATACTCTGTATAAAATATTAAAGGTGAGCGTATCATTATTAAATCTAATAACTTCTTCGATTCCTAAAAGAGAGAGAGAGTTTAGAAAGACATAATGTAGACAAAACTTGATTTCATTTAAGCTTGGATTTTACAATAGAGAGAGGCCCTTTTTATAGAGGCCTTAGGGTGGTGAGATAAGACATGCCCCTTATCTCTTATCCAAAGTCAAATAAAACACATAATAATTTAAAGCACACCTTATACTTGTCAACATAATACCACACTAAAGACAACTTTAATAAAGCACACCTTACAAAAGTAAACACATGACACCTTACAAAAGTAAACACATGACACCTTACAAAAGTAAACATTTTAAAGCACACTTATTTGGACAACTTTAGTAAAACTTCACGTGAGATACTTCATGTAGTGGATGGGAATCTTCTTGGAGACACGTCACCTGTCTCTCTTTCATAACGCTTTTTTGCACACTTAGCTTCAATTTGGATAAGCACTTTTTCGTCTTGGTCAGTCCATTCTGGTGGGGACGAAGGTTGAGCTGGAGCCTGTTGAACTGGTTCAGTAACAGTGTATTGGGATGATTTAGCATGGATGAGGGAATTAAAATCTTCCCATGGATCCTGAGCATCTTGGAATAAGACATTTGTGTAGTCAGGACATTGTTCTGTAACTAGGATACCCTTGGGAGATGAACTGGAACTTGGTGTACAAGCTTAGACTTTTGGAACAAATTCAAAGGTGTGATGTGGACCCACTGAGGTGCGGTGAATGTTGCTGGGAGGAGGTTGGATGTTGTTTAATTCCATGAGGTAGGATTTTAGTATGAAGGTAACTGATAGATCATGGATGAGAGGGAATTGGTGTGGATAGGTCTTCCATTCATACGCCATGTCTTGAGTCAAGAAATCCTTGGTTTCAGGGTGTTGGAAATATGGTCTATGAACAATGAAACAGAAAGTAAACATGTTGGCTTCTTGTTCTGGGATTCTGTCCAAATGATGGAAACTAGAGATATGTTATTACTAAATGGCTTCAAAGATATGGTATCAGATATTAATAAACCAGGTGAGAGGCGAGAACCATTCCAGAAGTGTCCATAGGAGAGTGGGTGCATTGTCTGGTGTGAGAATGTGGTGGAGGACTGGTGGGATGGGAAAGACTAGCTTTGTGGCATACAGAGTGGTGAGATACCACATGTACCAGAGTTCATCTTTTAATATAGTGAGGTTGGAAAGGGTGAGACCTGTAAGAAACAGGTGTTCTAGGTTGAGAGAAGGAAAACAGTCTAGTTTCATTCTCTGAACATTCATAAAGTATCGGTAGAAGAATCTTTTTGCAAAGTCTTGAGGCTGGAAGGCTGAATTGAAACGGATATTCATGGGAAAGGTTTTCTGAGTGAGAGCTTTAAGAGGAATTGATCGATTCATGGCTATGATCGAAATGGTTTGGTGAACCAAAGAGATGAGGGCAGGCTTATTTATAGAGGGCCTGGTGAGAAAGTCAGGGATAAGGTTTTGTTTACCTCTGATGTGTTGGACTTGGAAGGCGTATTTGGCAAACCAATTCTTTAGATTGAGGAGTTGTTTGTCTGGTAGCAACTTGTTCTTAAAGTCAAAGATCTTGGGAAAAGCTAAGTTATCCATCTCTATGAGGAATTCATGGCCGATGAGGTGGAACTCGAAATTTTTGATTTCGTATTTGATAGCAATGATTTCCTTGTAGATCACGTGGTAGCTCTTTTCTGATTCTTTGAACTGACTGCTGGCATATGCACAGAAGTGGTCTACATGATCTTTTCTTTTTAAAAGGATGGCGCTCCAATATTTGTCACTTGCATCGGTCTGGAGGATGCATGGCCATGTGTCGGTATTTTAAGAGGTGGGGGAGATTGCGCTATCTTTTTCAATTGCTTAACAGCTTCAGTTTGGTCTGGACCCCAAGCGGGTGGCTTTTTTTTCAGCATTGGCGACAACTAGCTTGTATGGGCCGCAACTTTTGGGATAAAGCTTCTGACATAATTAATGATTCCAAGAAACTGTTGGATTTGCCTTTTGGATAAGCTTGTGTTAGGAAACTTCAATAATTCACTTGCAATGTGTGGTCCTAAATGGTAGGTACCATCTTTGAGAACCATGCCAAGGAACTCAATGGAGTTTTTCCCAATGCTACTTTTCTTTTCGGAAAGCATGATTCCATGTGTCTGGATAATGTTGAAAAATTCTGACAGGAGCTGGTGATGGTTGTCATGGTCTTGGGAAAACAACAGGATGTCGTCAATGTAGATGATGGCATGATGGAGAATGGGTGAAAAGATTTTTACCATGGATTTTTGGAATAAGGACGGAGTGACCTTGAGACCAAAAGGCATGACTGTCCACTGATAATGTGAATCAAGAATGCAGTTTTAGGACGATCAGAGGGTGTAATACCCAATTGCCAAAAACTGGCTTTGAGATCAAACTTTGAAAATATTTGAGCACCTTGTAGATGAATGAATAAGGACTGGATCTTTGGTAAAGGGAATAAGGACTAATCTTTTTTTACCTCGAACTAACTCAGACCTTTTTTCCACATAAAGGCTTGGCAAGCCCATTCGGAGTTGGTTGGTTCAATAAGGCCTTGTTGCAGCAACTGCGAACATTCTTGTTTTGCTAACAAGAGATCAGTAGGATTCATAACCGGATGAGTGGCTTTGGTAGGGTTGATATCTTCATTGAGTTTGAAAGGGAGGGATGAAGAATTAAGAGTTTTTCCAGAGAGGTAAAGGATGTTTGAACTAAGAACAAGGAATTTTTGAGAAATAGAGGTATAAGGAGAAGGGGGTTCAGACAACGTATACAAACGTAGAGTATCTCTATAAGGAAGGTACATTTGTTTAAACCTGATGCTTGAATGGGTGGTGAAGAGGTTTTTGATCAAGTGAAGAACATCAAAACCGATGAGTAAATCTTTGTTGGGAAGATGAGAAACAATCAATTTTTTTCCAAATAACACAATTAAGAAAGAATCGAATACCAATGGGTTTTTTGGTAATCAATTTTGTCTCAAAGATTTCTCCATTTACGGTTCTGAAAAACCTTGAATGGTTTTCTAAGTAACCAGAAGGAAGAACAGAAGGATCAACCATACTGGTTTCTGCACCAGTATCTAAAAAACCTATGACTGGGACTGGCTTGTGAAATTTTGAGGGAAGAACAGAAATTTTGACAGACGGAATGGAAGGTTTAGATGGTTTAGATACTTGGTTGATTTCTTGGACTGTGGAAATAACAGAAACTTCATCAGAATTAGATGATTCTGCAAGGATGAAGACTGTTTGTTCATCTTGTTCTGTTTGTTCAGCAAAGTTAGACTCAACATCTTTATTTTCAGAGAGCAGTGAAGACTGCTGAAGGTGTTGTACAAGTTTGACAGCTTTGGTAGATTTGTGAGGACAATTTCTGGCAAAATGACCCCGTTTTTTACAAATGAAACACTTGTTGTTTTCCTTTTTCTTGTATTGAGAGGGATCTTTTTTTCTGAAATATTGGAATGGCTTTTTGGATCTGGATGAGGATTTATGGAAGTGATTTTTCTTTTTGGAAGAACAATCACACTTCTTGTTGCCTTTACACTTAATTTTGAGGTAAGGCTTTTTGCAGGCTGAGGCAAAAGGCTGTTTGTTCTCCATAAAATCCTTGAAGAACTCTTTTTGCTCACAAATTTTGTCAAGACATGCGAGAGCCATTTGGAAGATTTTCCCCATGGATATGTTATCTACAACAAGGTTGGAAGCAGTGAATTATCTTTGCAGTTCAGGCTGTAACTCTTGAGGAAGAGAGGCTATGAAGACATGCTTTAATGTTGGATCATTAAATCCATTTAGCTTGTAGAATAACATGTTCATTCTTCTGTAATGTATCTCCAAATGATGTCTTTTGAGAGAGCAACATTTCATCTGATGGAATTCTTTTCTGGCTGCTTCATTTGATGCAGTTAGCTCACCAATCCATTGTTCATAGATATATCCGAGAGCTAGCACTGTTGTAGTTTGGACAAATTGCAATTGCCTATATTCTCTGAGACTTTCAAACCAATCACGGAGAGATCCAGTGAATCTGAAACAAAATTCATGAAGCACTGCTTGTGAATTGGCATTAGGTCTTATCATTTGCAAGTCTATCCATGCAGCAAATTCTTGATGTCTAGCTGGCCATCTGTGGCGAGGAATATCATCAAATGTTAAATAGGTGGATGATGATGATTTGGATATATGGTCAACAATGGGTTGATTAATAGGAGGAACTGGTTTTGTTTGTGAGGCTTGTGCATTTTCATCCTCGGAACTTTCACTTTCAATGATTGGGGCTATGGAAGTGCTTGGATTATCAGTGGTAGTTGCCATGAGTAAACCAGAAATATCTGCATATTCTGATTATGAATCGGAGGTAGTGTTTTCAAGAATTGTTGTGTAGGAGGAGCCGGGGTTTCTTTTAGTGAATCTTCTGGAGGGACAGAAGATGAAGTTTGAGGCTTTGATTTTGGTTCAGAGATTTTGACCTTTGCCTTGGATTTTTTTTGGAGAAGTAGGTTTCGGTTGAGAGACACTGAGACCGGGAGTATGTAAATGGGAAAAACCAAAGGACTAAATCTAAACTGATTGTGGTCAAGAAGGTGTGTAGAAAGGTTGATAAGTTTCAAAAATTGACAGTGGGACTGGGATGGACTGTGTTTGGGTAAAAAGTAAAGGCCTAGCTTTGTCAGCATCAATTCTTGCTAATTCAGCCTTGAGCTTTCTGATTTCAGCTTCTTTTCTGTTAAACTCTAGACCCCATACTTGATTGTTGATCATCATTCTGAGATCTCTGTCAAGCTCTGTAATTCTGTCTTGGAGATTGTGGTAAATTTGTTCAAGACGAGCACTGATGGAGTCGACCTTGGATTCAATCTGTGAAACGTGAGTGGTCAATTTTCTTACCAAGTTGTTGTAAAGTTTGGTTCTGAACACTGACGTTCTTTGTTTGCCAGTTGAGAACAGCTTCATACTGTTTTGGGGGTTCTGGTTGGCCTGTGGAGGCGATTGGAGATTGAACGAAAGGCTGGGAGACAACTTTTGTTTGAGGGTCAACCTGTTTTTCAGGTGGAGGAAAAGTTTCTTCATAAGATTTTGAGAACATTATATAAGATCTTATTTTTGGTTGGACAGTTTGAGTGGGAGGCTTTGGGTCTGGAGGGGGTTGGTAAGTGTGGGTGTTGCAAGGAGTTTTTATAAAAGAAGGCTTTTTCTTTTTCTTTCTTCTTCTCCTCATGGTTTCTAACTCATACTCAATATGGTATTCAGAAATTTGAGTATCATCTTAGCGGCTACCACTTTCTTGTCAGAATGGACAACTCAAAGGTAAAAATGTTCCTGAAAAGATGTTGCTAAGGTTAAAAGACTGGTTTTCGAAATATGACTTCTCTGTGAAGTATATAAATGGAGAACATAGTCTCATCCTTGATATGCTCTCAAGACTTGCAAAACCAGAAAAATCCTTGTTTTTCATATCCTCTCAAAATCATTTTTCTATCATCTTCATGGCTACTTTACTCCCATCACAAGCAATAACCAAAAAATATTTTCCTTTTGGAAAAACCTTCACCACCGTCTTTGCTATATAAGAGTTTGCTAAGAAAGCTATTTTTAGGTTTTTCATGAAAGCCTATCTCTTATCAGACTCATTTCCATTTTCAACCTTCCATCCAGAAAACCTGTTCCGTACAGGCTTGACCCTAGACCCTTCCAAAGATATCTCAGAAGATGAGTTATGGTACATCTGGTGCCTAACTGTCCTCTATGCCACTAAACTGATTGTCCCTGTCACTCTCACTTTGGAATACCTGCTTAATCTAGACAAATCCACTTCATTAACCTGGACACTCCTTGAATGGTTTTCTCCAATTCCTTGGTGGAGAAAAAAGCTCCAAAAGTTGTCAGAAATTTATAATTTGGAACATATGCCACCACCCGAAGTAAAAATGTTCACATCCGTGTTCATTATTCATAGGCCATACTTCCAACATCCATACACCAGTTCATTCTGGACTCAAGACCAACTATATGATTGGTTGACTTTACCACATCCAGCCCTCTTTGAACAAGATAGCGGAATACAGAAAAATCTCCACAATTATCTTTGTGAATTTAATCATCAAACTGCTCCGCACAAGGACATTGCTCACACCTCTCTGGGTCCACAACATGACCTCATCATGATCCCAACTCCATTTGCCATATCCAAACCAAAATCCACAGGCATCATAATCAAAGAAGAAAAACCAGATTTCACCGATTTCCTCTACCAAGACTCACAAGACCTATGGGAAGAATTTCTCCCACTCAGTCAACATCTCCAACAATTTCCACAACCAACCATGCATGTACCAGGATCATCATCTCATCCTCAGCCTCAGCCTCATAAAAAGGACAAAGCTACCCAGACGTCACAAAAGCAATTACTACCAGGCTACATAAGAGATTGCCCTTATCCACTTTGCCGTGGTCCCCATTGTAAGCATCCAAGACTATCCAAAATATTTTTCCCAAAAGATAACGACCGTGATCCAGATGAAACAGACAATTCATCCGAAGACGACTACATGAATCTCAACTCTCCATAAAGTAGTTTGTCTTGTTGTAATAAATGTTTACTTTTACCTTGAACAATTATTAAGCATATTGTTTTTCTTTAAAGCTTTAGCTTTTGTCAAAAGTCATGTAAGTTTTGTCAAAAGTCATGTTAGCTATTAAAGCTTTTGTCGCTTGTAATAATGCTTGTTTTACCTTTAGAAGACATCTTGATAAGGACATGTCTTATCAAGAACTAGTCAAGTTTCTTCCTTATATAAGGAAGTTTCTTCCAGTTGTAAGATATCGGTTTTTGGAAAAATAAAATTCCTATTCTCATTATCCATGGCTTTCTAAAATTCTCTCTCTCTCTGTCAATGAAGCTCTAAGGCTTCAAAGAAAATTAAGAAAGCTTAAATCTATTCATTTTGAAATCTTAAGGAAGTATGCCCTGCACTTGCCTTATGCAAGGATCCTGTGCATCAGAAAACTTGATAAGTTTTATCTGGTTTGGTATCCTGTTTTAGACTAAGAGGAAAGTCTATTTTGAGTTGTAAAACCTAGAAAAATGTTTTAAGTTTTTGATGCTCATAAAGGTATATCAGTTGGAAACCAGAACTTGTGGGCTACTGGCCCAAAGTACAATTTTAACTGTCGTAGATCTGGTGTAAACAACGCCATGTACTATTATGGAGCTTTACTTTCCTTGAAAATAAAATTATTTTCAAAATTATGTTCTTCAAATCACAAAATAGTATGATAGAAGTTTTCTTATGATTTTTTAAGTTAAAGACTTCAAAGACAGAGATAAATTTCCAAATATGGCATCAACTTCATTAAACAAATCTTCTACTTCTTCTGTAATCACTCCAGTCTCTCTTTCTTCTACTCTCTCACTTCCAAAAACCTGCACTAAACAAACAGCCAACAAAATAGAAAACCTTGTTCAATATTCTTACATCCCTGAATCCGCACAAATCAATGAGTCATCTTTCCCTCTTATTAGTCCTTACCAACTTTACAAACGCCCACACTCCTTTACTCGCAGCATCCGTACCCTCATTCATCACTACCAGATGACTACAGCTAAAAGAATATATCCAGTCTTCTAGATTGGATCAGTGCACACTTCAGCCTACTACAGCTGAACAATATGTTACTCTGGAATTTCCTTCAGAGTTAATCTCCAACTGGAAAAGAGAAGGTTATACTTATCTCCATCCCGTAGGAGTAATATTAATCCTGACCTTATATGGAAGGAAAGGATTACCAATCACAGCCAGAATTATTATGCTGGACACCAAGTTCAAACAGTATCAAGATGCTGTTATTGGTACTATTCTCACCACTCTTCATGCAGGAAGTGTTCTCCTCACTTTCTACCTAAATTTCAACCTTTCTCTTCAAGACACCAATCTTTCCACAGCCTTGAAAGTCCAAGTACAAATTTAGCTAGTCTATAGGCTTCAAAACCATGCCTTAGACCTTCCCATACCTGAGCACCACTCTGACGACCTTAGGGTGTTAGCAGAATCAGATCAGATACCCACGATCATCCAAACTTCAAGACAGATCCCTCGACATGAACTCATAAAACTCATGCCCTTGGAATGGATTTCAAATTATAAAAAGTTTCATACCAACACTACTCCTATTCAGACATCAGAAAGTAGGTTCGAAAGGAGACCAGATGGAACGGTGCGAATGACTTTCAAACCTCCACCAACAACACCATAAGAGCCTCCAAGGCTCTCATTCACCTATTCAGCAATGATCACAGCTGTTCAGATAGCACAAGAAAAGCTGCCAATAACGGGATTTCAAATTATAAAAAGTTTCATACCAACACTACTCCTATTCAGACATCAGAAAGTAGGTTCGAAAGGAGACTAGATGGAAAGGTCAGAATGACTTTCAAACCTCCACCAACAACACCAGAAGAGCCTCCAAGGCTCTCATTCGCCTATTCAGCAATGATCACACTGCTCGACAAAGACAAGAAAAGCTGCCAATAACAGGATTCAATTCAGAAGGATATCCTGTCTATCCAGCTAAACTTAATGGCCACTTTCTTTGGGATATACCAGGATCAGGAAACTGTGACCCAGATTGTCCCTGTTGGGATGATTGGGAAGAAGAGGACGATTATGATTCAAAACGGAGAAGGAAGCCCAAAAAGAAAATACCCAAATCTCCGTGTTCACACAATCAACCCAAACCACCACATAATCCTCCACCTCCACCAGCTCCTTTACCCATTTACAAAAAAGAACTTAAATGGATTACAAAGAATTACGAAACTGAAGTTCTTCCACCAGTTCAAAATACCATACCTACCATACAACCCATGGCTTGCATGATGTTTTCATCAACATCACAAGATTATTCCTCCAACTTCTCCTCAGTGGGTTCTTCTTGTTCAGAGAAATAGAATTCAAGCTCTTCTTTTTCAGGAGAATAATCAGTGGTGGCTTGAAGGTGTTCAACTAGCCGAATAGATTTTTCTCGTTTGTTGGGACAATCTTTGGCATAGTGACCTTTTTTCTTGCAAATAAAACATCTGCTTGATTTTCTCCGTTTTTGATCTCTGGAGGAACTTGATTTTTTCCTGAAGAATCTGTAAGGCTTTCTGGATTTGCGAGGCTTTGAAAAATATTTTGAATTGTTGAATTTCTAAAAGTGCCTTTTCTTTTTGGAACTGCAATCACAATCCTTTTTCTTTTTGCACTTGATCTGGAGATAAGGTTTTTTGCAAGCACTGCGGAATGGCTCTTTGTCTTTTAACAGTTCTTTGAAAAACTGTTTTTGCTCACAAAGTTTATCAAGGCATGTCTTAGCAATCTGAAAGATTTTGCCAAGAGATATGACGTCAAGACTGAGATTGTGAGTTTTAAGCTGCCGTTGGATGTCTGGTTGTAGTTCATCGGGTAGGGAAGCCAGGAAGACATGCTTTAATGTAGGTTCATTGAATCCATTAAGCTTGTAGAACAAGAGAGACATGCGTTTGTAATGGAATTCAAGATCTTTAGCATTGAGGGAGCAGCATTTCATATTTAGATAGTCTCTTCGTGCAGCTTCAAAAACTGCAGCTGGATCGCCTAGAAACTGATCATGAATAACTGCAAGAGCACTTGAAACTTCTGGTAATTGGACAAATTGCAGTTGTCTGTACTGGCCTAATGAATCAAACCAATCTCTTAGGGCACCCGTAAAACGAGTAGTAAATTCCCTAAGAACGGAATGAGTAGTTGCTCCTGGCCGTAGCATTTGGAGATCAATCTAGGCAGACATTTCAGTAAGTCTGTCTCGCCACTTATGAGATGGAATATCATCAAATGTAAACCATGGACCATTGGATGGTTTTTCACTTGTTTGACCTCGAGGGGGTTGAGTTGTGGCAGAAGATTCAGCTGGAGGTTCATCCTCAATACCTGAGGGAATGTCAAAATATGGTTCGGGTGGCCGAGAGGTTTGACCTGGTTCGGGTGGATTATCAGCCATAAGGATTCTGGTAATATCAGCATAAGACTTTTCAGAATCACTGGTGGTGGATGGTGAAGAGGATGCTGTGTCAGAAGTGGAGTCAGAAGTGGAGTCATCGATTTCTGGAGATGGGTTGACTATCTGAGCGCTGTATTGGTGCATAGGGGTTTTATCTTTGGACTGTGTTGGTGGTGGCGGCTGTGGTGATGTGGGTGTGTTAGTTGGAGAGTGGTGCTCTGGAATAGTTAATGATGATTTATAGGTTCTGACCGGAGGAGGTAGCTGAGGTTTGGATTTTGGTTTTGATTTTGGCTTAGGTGGTGATGGAATAAGATGGTCTCTGAATAGAGTATGGGTCATGCCAAATAATTTGGATGGGTCATAGGATCTAATTGGAGAAAGCATAGAGGCAAATGGGTGATAGGTTGAACTTATGGTGGGTATAGGTGGTGATGTGGTAAACAAGGTAGGTCTTTGTTTTTCAGATTCAATCTGGGCAAGCTCAGCTTGTAAGCGTCTGATCTCTCTTTCTTTTTGGTCAAACTCTGGGCCATAGTATCGTTGGGCAAGCATGGTTCGGAGTTCTGAATCTAACTGAACAATTCTGGATTGAAGATTTTTGTAGATCTGCTCCATTTGGGCTATAATTGAGTCAACTTTCGTCTCAATCTGTTCAGTTCGTAAACTGATTTTTTCAACCTTGGAATGGATATTCAACAAGGTATCATTTTGTGCTTTGGCATTTTGGGTTTGCCAGTTGAGGACTGATTCAAAAGGTTTAGGAGATTCAAGATGACCTGTTGAGGTAATAGCTGAAGGAATAAAGGGTTTAGACACAACATTGCGTTGTGAATCAGTATGAGGTTCAAGAGGAGGAAAAGATGAATAATAGTCAGAGGAGGTAAAAGAGAACATCATACAAGCTAATGGTTGTATGATTGGTGTTTGGTTCTGAAGGGGTGATGGAATCTCAGTTTTGCAATATTTTGCAATCCATTTGAGTTCTTTTTTGTAAATAGGTAGTGGACTGGGTGGACAGGTGGTTTCTTCTTTTTAGGCTTTTTGTTTCTTTTGGTATCGTAATCATCGTCCTCTGCCCAATCATCCCAACAGGGACAAGTTGGGTCGCACATTCCTGAGCCAGGGACATCCCATAAGAAATGGCCATTTTGTTTGGCTGGATAAACAGGGTAGCCATCAAAATTGAACCCTGTGATTTGCAGATCTTCTTGAGTTGTTTGAACAGCTGTGATCATTGAAGAATAAGTGAAAGAGAGCCGAGGAGGCTCTTGTGGAGCACTTGGAGGTGGTTTGAAAGTCATACGAACTGTTCCATCTTGTCGTCTTTCAAACATGCTTTCTGATGTCTGAATAGGAGCTGCATTATTGTAGAACTGCTCATAGTTAGAGATCCATTCAAGAGGCATAAGCTGTATGAGCTCATGTCGAGGAATTTGTCTGGGGATCTGGATAATTGTTGGGATTTGATCTGATTCTGCTAACACCATGAGGGTGTCAGAGTGATGTTCAGGTGTGGGTAGATCTAAGGCATGGTTTTGAAGCCTATAGACCAATTGATGATGGAGAGTAGCAATTTTAGCTGAAGAAATTTGTTCTGCACCTTGAATTTGAACTTGAACCTTCAAGGCTGTTGGAAGGTTGGTATCTTGAAGAGAAAGGTTGAAATTGGGATAGAAAGTGAGTAGAACACTTCCTGCATGAAGGGTGGTGAGAATAGTACCTATAACAGCATCTTGGTACTGTTTGAACCGGGTATCTAGCATAGCAATTCGAGCTGTAACCGGTAATCCTTTTCGCCTATGAAGGGTGAGGATTAATCTGACTCCTCCGAGATGGAGATGAGTATAACCTTCTCTTTTCCAATTGGAGAGTAACTCTGAAGGGATTTCTAGAGTTACATACTGCTCAGCAGTGGTTGCTTGGAGTGAACACTGATCAAGTCTAGAAGACTGGATATATTCTTTCGGGTGAGGCCATCGAGTGGATATAAGAGTGCGGATGCTTCAGGTAAAAGAACTGGGTCGTTTGTACAACTGGTAAGGACTGATAAGAGGGTAGGAGGATTCACTGATTTGGGCAGATTCAGGGATGTAGGAGTATTCCACAAGATTTTCGATTTTATTGGTAGTATGTGAAG